>JANAVB010005596.1:3272927-3367927 GCA_029216955.1 Iris pallida
TGAGTGTCAAAATCCACATTCAAAAAAAATGGAAAAACAGTAAATGAAAATAGGTATCAGATTTTAGGGGTAAATGAGATTTGATCATCGAAATCAAGTTAAGACATCAAACAAAAGGTTGGTAATAACATATAGGGTGTATATGTGTCTAGCATTGTGTTTGTGTCCACTCAAGTGGACACGAATGTCACGACCCGAACTCGCTTTGCCGGATACGAGACGTGTCCAAGCCAGCCTACGCCGCAGAGTCGGCGGTAGAACGCTGTCAAGCCCGCAAGAAATAGATGCTCAAAATAAAACAATTGCTGCTCATTCACATTTCTAAATTTATTACAACAGTTACAATATTTATATTCAAAGGAAAATACATGTTTTACAATTAATGAAATGATACAATGGCTATCTATTTCTAGGTTGTCTTCAACATACCCAAGTTCTCCCAGTGCTAAGAGTGATCGCGGCTAAACCTGAAAAATGTTGGTTTCCAGTCAGAAATGGAACAAATACACAAACCGACGGCAATGCAAAACACAATAGAATTAACAAGACATGAAAATAGCATATGAGACATCAAAACTGGTAAATAACTGATGACATAGCACGATAGAAAAGTAAACAAGAAAAAACTAATAAAAGACATCTATCTAGGTGGTATGAAATATCCGTTTTGACATGTGGATGGCTAGGGGGTAAATAAGGCACACTGCACGTGTCGTGCGCAGCGGCTAGCATTCACGAGAGACACTGGGATAATTCTGGGTAGTCCACATGTATACTAAGATATTTTCCCTTCCGACAACTCCGTGTGACGAGCGTGTCAACAAGCAGCAAGATATATGTATAGACATGAAATGAAAAGACTACTATGAATCGGAAAGCAATCAGAAAGTGCACTTGCCTGAGGTCCTTAGCTGGAGAAACCAAAATACCATACCACTCAATGAGCCACAATCATTCAACACATGTAGAAGTCTCCGAATGCTGAAATAAATAGTACCAACGTTCTCAGAATAGTTAAATTAGCTAGGATTGCCTATTCTTAAGTCCAATTCTGGACACAGGAGTAAAACGGTAATTTCGAACAAAAATAATATCCGCCGTTGGACCCGCTTTGCACCGAAAAGCGTGCCAGAGTCAACGGTCTCTAAAGTCGTCAAACTACATGTCTACAGATCCAGTTTTCTGATACGAACCCAACCGTATGTCCAAAGTTGGATTCCGGCGGGCCGTGCACAAAATTGCCCGTTGAGTGGGACCGTGGGGCCCACAAAACGGCGTTCCGATTCCACTATCTTAGAATTGGACCAAACTTGGCATGCAAGACCAGAAAGATGATACGGTCCTGCTGGAGCAAGTTTCGTCTCGATCTGACGAGTGTGCACAAAGTAATTAGAGAATTTACAAAGTGCACGATACGGTGAATTTCGACGGATACGCAACAAATTCGTCGCGCACACGCGACCAATTTGAATTCCGTCAAAGCCCACACGACCACGAAGCCGTTACGCAGCTTTCGATGCTTACGGTGCGCGACCACGTCACCCGGATTGGCGGGACGCACGTCGTGTGGAACAATTTCTAGTTTTCGAAAACAGGTTTTTCATGATTTTTGAGTTAGAATATCTCTGTACATACTTGATAAAATCTGGATCTACAAAAAGGGTTTTAATTTCGTATATGTTGTCTAAAACTTCCTTCAAATAGATTTTCAAAATTCATAACGCACGGGTCGTAAATCGACCGCAAATACAGGGTGTTTGGACTGATTCCTTCCCTATCTCGGGGCAGGATTTCCCTCGACTTTGAGTCGATTTTTCGAACGATCGACGACATCTAATTACAAACTAAAAGCATAGAATAGAAGAGGGTTATATTAGGTACGTACCCACGCAAGTGGCTCGAGGAACGGATCAGCGTGCATGACGATGTGTCGTCGTGAATCCGCCTCCGAACGGCCGTACTGCTGTTGTCGTTCTCCTTCTCACATGCGCGCGCGCGGTCTCCGGTGACTCGCGCGGCCGCACGCGGCGGTCTGGTGGTGCGCTCCGGCACTTGGGGCTGGGGGTGGCTCGCCAGGGGTTAGGGTTTGGGAGTTCGTGAAGACTCGATCTCTCCTTCTATTCAATATATACATAGTAATAGCAGTCGAAAACTTGCATGCATGCCTGGGCTCGGCCTGGCTCTCGGGCACCTGGTGCCTTGCTGAGCACGTGGGGGTTTGGCTTCCCTGGGTTCTGGGTTTAGCCATGTGTTTTGGTCGAGGTCTGTCACAGCCCGAGGTGGGCTGGGCTCGGATGGCATTGGTTTTTATTTCTTTCTCTTTTCTTATTTTCATTAATAGCTATACATATTCGTATACGTATAATCACATATACATATATATATAAACATATACATATACGTATTTATATATACGTATATATCTACAGATAATATATTTATTATATACATATACACTCACATCTACATATATATATTTATTTATTTATATCCATTTATATATATGTACTTATCTATATATTCATATATGTACTCATACAATACTCCATAAATTCTAAATAAATCCCAGAAGCATCGTTCCTAGGTAGAGCCTATCTGTATAAATATGATCACGTATATATATATATATATATATATATATATATATATATATATATATATATATATATATAAAACATTTATTGTCAATAATATATAATCAGTAATAATAAATTAATATCGTATAAAAATATTTTTGGTAATATTGGTAACAAAATAAATAATAATAAAATATTTTAAAATTCCGGGAAGGGGAGCTACAAATCTACCCACTTTAAAATAATTTCGTCCTCGAAATTCTACTCATAATTATTCTTAAATATTCGAAAGAAGGTCTATCATAACTTTAATCTCCTCAAATTTAATTTCTCAAAATATTTCAATGACCTTCTCGGGTCATTAGTATTTACGAAATCTCGAGGACTTCTACCCACCTTCGGTCACACTACTACATTGAAACACATGTCACTAAAATCATGTAATCTTCTAACTAGTAACTAAAAATTCTACCAAGACTATCTAGGACATATGGTACCTATAATCCCTTATATATATAAACAACCAATATTCAATAGTAAAGCAATATTATACTATAAATTAAGAATTTCTGATAACTCTTAGATAGCACGATCATTCATCACTCTGCAATAGGAAGGACATGAGGATAAGGATGAATAATCGGAGGCAATTATGAAGTTTAAAGAGCGGTAGAGAATATACTATAATACAGGTAGAAAGAGTATTTATGAACCTATAGTCTTTTTCGCTAGATTGGGCTACTCTAGTCCAGTCACCTGCTATATCGAAAAAAAAACTCTTTGTTTCCTAGAGGGCTTGCAATCCATGCGATACATAAATTTCGTTCTCAAAATTTTATCTGAACAAGATTTCATAATGGAACGGGATTTGAGGTATCAAGATCATGATTTGGGCATGAGTCGTTGGTTGGATGAACCTTGGATTTCAACCTATATTGACTGGACAAGATTCCAAGATAAAACTATATTTACTAGGTTAGGGTAACCTAGAGTAGGCTTTAACTCGAGTGGTTGAGCTTGTTGCCAGTCAGGTTGGTTAGCTAAGTTTCTAAAGTTCAAAATGTGCCTTCGGTGACTTTTGTTTTTAAGTAGCACAAGAGGCCTCCTCCAAGTGGCGTGCACGTAGTGGACTTCGAGTAGATCACCACCACATATTGGGTCGAAGGAATTGAGTCAAGGTTGAGTCTCTATTTGTAGTCGGAAAGCATATGGTTACTATGGTAAAAGTCATAACTAGTCCTTTTAACCTGAAAGTCGTAGCGCAAAAATAGAGTACAAGGGGACAGGTTTGAGTGGGACATGATATACCTAGATGAAAGTGGACTCGTCTAGATCTTACATGTGAAATCTGTTGGAAGGTAACAGCTGGTCTCGTGCTCCGAATATTAATGACACGGCCGGGGACACAAAAGGATCTAAATGAAAAGTGGGAGTGCATGGGGCACTAATTGTCATGCTAATGGATATTATTCTAATCAATTGGTAATCCCGATATATCCTAGAATTGAGAAGGCTTACAGTCTACCCACCTTAGAGGCTAGAATATGGTGGTAAGGTTCCTGTCACAGGGCTGGTCGATGGTAGCTACACTTGCATATACAACTATTATAGCCATGGAAACACTCTGTATCTATCTATTAATTACGAGTTTTCATCTTTCCAATCAGTAAAAGACAAAAACAATAAAGAGTTCAAGAGATGTCGCTGAATACAATTACGTGATTCAAAGGCGAATATATAATTCAAGAAGAATTGTCAAGAAATCGAGAATGAGATCCTGGATATCTCTATATCTCAGTCCACGTAGAGTAATTAAATAAAGAGCGAACCAAATGTATCATAGTTGATCAGACCGTAATACAATGATTCTAATTAGATAATAGGTTAGCGGACGTCCCCAAAAAACATGTCTTGAATCAAGCTCGATAAAAGAGAAAGCTTGCAAAAACTAGACTGTAATAGTAGAATTGGTCAAGAGAGTCGAAATATAAATATGCGAGATTTTTGAAAGAAAGAATAAGTAGTTCGAGTTTTGAGATAATCAAAACCTTACCTGGTGTTCTTGCTTATACAGTCTTCCTATCTCTAAGGCCTTGGTCGACTAATGAGTTAGGGAACTCTAAATTCTATATTTTAGGTAAATTCTGTTAGTGTCAGCCAATTACCTCGTCAATGGATCACAAGGACTACGGAAGACCAGGTTGGGAGACACTCTATTCAACTGGCAGAACTTTCGCTAGTTTTGGTTTTGGATCTTAGGGTCATACAGGGCAGTCCCTGTCCTCTATAGCATCCTAAACTTATAATCACATGTCTGAAATCATTTCACCGGGAATTATGCCTCGCGTGTATACTCTGGCTGTGGTAAACTCTTGGTTCCATGATTCAGAGGGGATAAGCTATCAGGTACTCTACTCTATATTGGCACAAGGGTATTTAAGATCTAAAGAGGTCAACTACGATATAGCTTTAGTAATATTCTATAACCTATGATCCTCAAAATGGTTTCATTTCTATGGGTTGTGCCTCGCCAGTGCGCTGCTGGCTGCAGTGAACCCACATTCTCCACTCTCTAATAATTGATGACAGTGTGCTGCTGTCTAACCGTTTTGAGTTATCTAACATTCATTTAACTATATCCGTAAAAATTCATTAGCCTCTAGAGATTCAAACAAGTTGACTAAAAATAGGGCATGGGTATTTCTCCTATCAGTCACAACACTTAAATTAAAAGGTTTAACATGGAGGAATTAACTAAAGACGAAAGGAATACAAATATTCGAGTATCTATTTTATATGCATTCCTATGGTTGTGGAGAGAAAAATCTCAAATAAATCTACTTCGAGATTCGTACACAAATAACAAAATCAGAAAATTTTAACTAATTCCCTATGACAACATAGAATTTAAAACATGCAATTCTAACTTATGATATAAGATTTATATCTAATACATCAAAAGAAAATTTAAACAGTTTATCAAAAATTAACGCCTTAATTCTGGGCAAGTCTAACATACCAAGTGAATAGTATATCCACATTGGATCACATGGTCATATCAAAAGTATAGTGTACCTATAGGGATCTAGCAAGCTATATAGATTGCATGGCCTATCTATAACCTTAACTACCCAACGGTCAGTTTAATGAGGGACTTCTATTCCTAGTCATTCTCTTAAATTATTTTAATCCTAATTGTGAATGAGCATTTCCTGAACGCAGGCTCGCAATAGTACGACTAACGTACCATCACGAGTTCACAATCATTTGTGAAATCTGACCTGCATGGGCCACCACAAAAACTTGTCACGACCCGTACCCGCTTTGCCGGATACGAGACGTGTCCAAGCCAGCCTACGCCGCAGAGTCGGCGGTAAAACGCTGTCAAGCCCGCAAGAAATAGATGCTCAAAATAAAACAATTGCTGCTCATTCACATTTCTAAATTTATTACAACAGTTACAACATTTATATTCAAAGGAAAATACATGTTTTACAATTAATGAAATGATACAATGGCTATCTATTTCTAGGTTGTCTTCAACATACCCAAGTTCTCCCAGTGCTAAGAGTGATCGCGGCTAAACCTAAAAAATATTGGTTTCCAGTCAGGAATGGAACAAGTACACAAACCGACGGCAATGCAAAACACAATAGAATTAACAAGACATAAAAATAGCATATGAGACATCAAAACTGGTAAATAACTGATGACATAGCACGATAGAGAAGTAAACAAGAAAAAACTAATAAAAGACATCTATCTAGGTGGTGTAAAATATTCGTTTCGACATGTGGACGGCTAGGGGGTAAATAAGGCACACTGCACGTGTCGTGCGCAGCGGCTAGCATTCACGAGAGACACTGGGATAATTCTGGGTAGTCCACATGTATACTAAGATATTTCCCCTCCCGACAACTCCGTGTGACGAGCGTATCAACAAGCAGCAAGATATATGTATAGACATGAAATAAAAAGACTACTATGAATCGGAAAGCAATCAGAAAGTGCACTTGCCTGAGGTCCTTAGCTGGATAAACCAAAATACCATACCACTCAAAGAGCTACAATCATTCAACACATTTAGAAGTCTCCGGATTCTGAAATAAATAGTACCAACGTTCTCAGAATAGTTAAATTAGCTAGGATTGCCTGTCCTTAATTCCAATTCTGGACACAGGGGTAAAACGGTAATTTCAGGCAAAAACGATGTCCGCCCTTGGACCCGCTTTGTACCGAAAAGCGTGCCAGAGTCAACGGTCTCTAAATTCGTTAAACTACATGTCTATAGATCCAGTTTTCCGATACGAACCCAACCGTATGTCCAAAGTTGGATTCCGGCGGGCCGTGCACAAAATCGCCCGTTGAATGGGACCGTGGGGCCCGCAAAACGGCGTTCCGATTCTACTATCTCAGAATTGGACCAAACTTGGCATGCAGGACCAGAAAGACGATACAGTCCGGCTGGCGTAAGTTTCGTCTCGATCTGACGAGTGTGTACAAAGTAATTGGAGAATTTGTAAAGTGCACGATACGGTGAATTTCGACGGATACGCATCAAATTCGTCGCGTACACGCGACCAATTTGAATTCCGTCAAAGCCCACACGACCACGAAGCCGTTACGCAGCTTTCGATGCTTACGGTGCGTGACCACGTCGCCCGGATTGGCGGGACACACGTCGTGTGGAACAATTTCTAGTTTTCGAAAACAGGTTTTTCATGATTTTTTGAGTTAGAATATCTCTGTACACACTTGATAAAATCTGGATCTACAAAAAGGGTTTTAATGTCGTATATGTTGTCTAAAACTTCCTTCAAATAGATTTTCGAAATTCATAACGCACGGGTCGTAAATCAACCGCAAATACAGGGTGTTTGGGCTGATTCCTGCCCTATCTCGGGGCAGGATTTCCCTCGACTTTGAGTCGATTTTCCAAACGATCGACGACATCTAATTACAAACTAAAAGCATAGAATAGAAGAGGGTTATGTTAGGTACGTACCCACGCAAGTGGCTCGAGGAACGGATCAGCGGGCACGACGATGTGTCGTCGCGAATCCGCCTCCGAACGGCCGCACTGCTGTTGTCGTTCACCTTCTCACGCGCGCGCGCGCGTTCTCCGATGACTCGTGCGGCCGCGCACGGCGGTCAGGTGGCGCGCTCCGGCACTTGGGGCTGGGGGTGGCTCGCCAGGGGTTAGGGTTTGGGAGTTCGTGAAGTCTCGATCTCTCCTTCTATTCAATATATACATAGTAATAGCAGTCGAAAACTTGCGTGCAGGCCTGGGCTCGGCCTGGCTCTCGGGCATCTGGTGCCTTGCTAAGCACGTGTGGGTTGGGCTTCCCTGGGTTCTGGGTTTAGCCATGTGTTTTGGTCGGGGTCTGTCACATCCCGAGGTGGGCTGGGCTCGGATGGCATTGGTTTTTATTTCTTTCTCTTTTCTTATTTCCATTAATAGCTATACACATTCGTATACGTATAATCACATATACATATATATATACACATATACATATATGTATTTATATACACGTATATATCTACAGATAATATATTTATTATATACATATACACTCACATCTACATATATATATATATATATATATATATATATATATATATATATATATGTATATATATATTTATTTATTTATTTATATCCATTTATATATATTTACTTATCTATATATTCATATATGTACTCATACAATACTCCATAAATTCTAAATAAATCCCAGAAGCATCGTTCCTAGGTAGAGCCTATCTGTATAAATATGATCACGTATATATATACATAACATTTATTGTCAATAATATATAATCAGTAATAATAAATTAATATCGTATAAAAATATTTTTGGTAATATTGGTAACAAAATAAATAGTAATAAAATATTTTAAAATTCCGGGAAGGGGAGCTACAACAAACGTGTCCAAGCAATCCAGAACCCAAAATAATGCACAAAGGCACTGTTTAGTGCACTGCATCGTACACGTGTGCACGTGTGTCGTGCACACGACACAGGACACAACGTGTCTCGAGGTTACTAACCTAGGTTCGCCTAGGGTAGGTCCTCGTGTCTAGGTGTCTGCACTGAGTCCAAGTGTCCACGTGCCTGACTTACAATCGCGTATCAGTGACATTAAAAATCGACTGAACCTGTCAGTCCCGACCAGTGCAGAGCCTCGTGCTCACTCGACACGACACGGGGACACGTGAGACTTGACACACGTGGTGTCAGTCATTGCCCCTAGTGTGTGTCGAGTTTCGCGTGTCCTAGTGCCGAGTCCGAAGAGCAAAAGCCCCCGAGTGGCAGGACACGCGCACTGACTCGCGCGCGCGCGCACCCGCGTGTGCAAGTGTCGAATCCGACACGACACGACACAGTGTCACTCCCAGACCAAAAGAAAGCGATAAGCAACAACAAAAATTAAATTCCTATTCATTTAGTTTCTAAAAATTAGATCGAAAAGCCCATCGGGGTATTTCATCAAACACCTAGAGAATGGGACTGATACGTGTCCATTTAGGATACGAAATGGACACAAAACCTAGGTATAGGCATACCTACAGTTAGGGTAGACCTAGGGCATTCCAAATATGCAAGAAAAACAGAATTTCATGGTGTAGAATGAAAGTTACCTCTATGTATCAAAATCCCCAAAAAGCTCTAAAGAGAGGTGTTTCGCTTGATGGTCAAACTTCTCCAAATTGATTTCAATCTGAGAATAACATGCAACAACAGCAAGAACACTTCATTTAAAACCCATTGCAATTTGTTTGAGGGAAAATAGAGCTAAAATGGAATTTCTAGGAATTTTTGAAGTTGAGAAAATACCTATTTCTAAAGCTTGTTCTTCCTTAGAGGCTAGCCCTAATTTCTAGGAGGATATTTATAAGGTGGGAATCCCTAGGAAGGGTTAAGTTGCCGGCTATGTATGGGCTTGGGTTAGGGTTGCTAGTGGGTTGGGCTTAGTCATAAATCAATGTCTCAAAAATCACAAGTCATGACTTCTGATCAAAAGCTCTCTATTATAATCTCTATATTTCTAATTGATTCTAATAACTAGAGTATGGTTAACTTAACTTAACCTAGGGTCTCAATCTAACCAAGTCCAAACTCAACTAGGGTTAGGTTACAAAGTCAAAGCTAGTCAAAGTCAACCTAATCAACCCTCATTCAAACAATTCCAAAATAATTTCTAAAAATTCCCATAAATTCAAATAAATTCTAATAAATTTAAATAACCCCAAAAATGACAAAAATACCCTCAAATTAGAAATGTGGTAGTGACAGAGTCAGAACTGGCCAAGTATGTGGCTGCCTACACTGATGTGCCATCCGCAGATGATGTAATCCCACTAGAAAAGATACCTTACTTCATCCAATAAAGGGCTATCTTTGAATTATCTCGAGCCTAATAAGCTTTGTACAATGTATGCTATGGAACACGGTATAGGCACCCACCTGCACATATAGGTAACAAATGTCTACACCGCAAACCAACTTACTCCAATGGAAGACGCCTACCGCATAATCGAGGGAGAGGATCATCCAATCATCTTCGGCCGGAGGAATGACCCACAACCCTTTAGGGTAGAAGAAGTTGATCTCGAACCCGACACTTGGAGATTGCCCCTTTATCTGTTTAGTTCCCAATCTAAGTACCTTATGCAAAAATAAGGGTATGATCTGGAAACTACACCAGGCTTGAACTACGGCACTGGACGGCGATTACCCTTACAATCGCCGGTCCCGGCTGGGAAACCACGAGACTACTACAATAAAACAAGATGTGGGCTAGGTTATGTTACACCGATAACAACCCCTAAAAGCTCAGACGAGGAATACGACGACTGGCATTCACACTCAACCGGATCACCCACTTCCGATTCAGATGTCAGCATCGGGGACATGCTCAGGCAAGTCTGGTCCGTCAATATGGCATTTGCCGACGTCTACGAAAAAGATGAAGACATTCCTGAACTTCTTGAGTTAGAGCCGTGGGCACAACAACTAGATACGCAGTAGGAGAAGCGGTTCGAACAAAGAGAGTCTTCCACCGAGGATGAGGTTGTACAAGTCGATCTCGGTGATGAGTCCTCTCCAAAGCCCATCTTCTTAAGCAAAAATCTGACAGACGAGGAGCGAGAATCACTACTACAACTAGTCAGATAATACATCGACGTGTTCGCCTGGAGCTACGAAGATATGCCAGGACTGACCCCGAGGTTGCACTTCACAAGCTTAACATCCGTCCGGATACAAAATCGGTCAAGCAACAGCAACGACGGTTCCGTCCCGACGTCATGAATGCCATTGAAGCTTAGGTCAACAAACTGATAGCCAGCGGCTTCATCCATGAGGAACTGCATCCAGACTGGGTCGCCAATATAGTACCAGTCCTCAAGAAAAGTGGAAAGATTTGAATCTGTATCGACTTTCACAATCTGAATGAGGCGTGTCCTAAGGATGAGTTCCCCCTCCCTATCACAGACATCATGATTGAAAACACCTGCGGCTTTGAGCGTATGTCATTCATGGATGGTTTTTCGGGGTACAACCAAATCAAGATGTTCCCTGATGACGAAAAGCATACATCATTCCGAACACCAATTGGCACATACTGCTACACAGTCATGCCTTTCGATTTAAAAAATACTGGCACCACCTATCAAAGAGCTATGAGCGTCATCTTTAGAGACCACTTGCACAAAACAGTGGAATGCTATGTCGATGATATCGTCGTCAAAAGCCGCTCTAAGGAAGATCATCTGCATGGTCTGAGGACAGTATTCGACCTGATGCGAGCACACAATTTGAAAATGAATCCCACAAAATCCTTCTTAGGCGTATCCAGCGGGAAGTTCTTGGGTTTCATCATTACCTCCCAGGGTATCCACGTAGACCCTGAGAAGACGAAGGCAATCATGGAGATGGGTCCCCCGAGAAATCTCCGTAAACTCCGAGGCCTTCAAGGGAGGCTAGCCTGCATCAGGAGGTTTATCTCCAACCTCTCCGGACGATGTCAGCCTTTCACCCACCTCATGAAGAAGGGTGTTTCATTTGTATGGGATAAAGAATGCCAGCGCGCCTTTGACAGCATCAAAGAATATCTGACGAACCCTCCAGTCCTGGTAGCCCCGGTTGCTGGAAGACCATTCCTACTCTATGTACGAGCGATGGAACATTCTTTCGGTGCTCTGCTAGCACAAAACAATGATGCAGGCCATGAGCAAGCTATATATTACCTCAGCCTAATGATGATGGGGCCGGAGCATAGATACACTGCCGTAGAGAAAGAGTGCCTTGATCTGGTTTTCGCCATTCAGAAGACGCGACACTACGTCACGGGATAAACCATCTATGTCATATCAAGAGTCAACCTCCTCAGGGTCCTCATGACTAAACCAGGTGCACTCAGCTCTTGCCTCGCTACCTGGGCGATATTACTGTCCCCCTACCACATGATCTTCGTCCCGCAAAAGGCTGTTACAGGTCAAGCTCTGGCAGACTTCTTAGCAGCTCATCCAGGTTCAGAATCAACCAAAATAGACGAAAAAATTAGAAGAGGTCGCTAATTCAAATGTGGCCTCCCATGATAACATATGGCGAATGTTCTTTGACGGCGCTTCTAGAGCTGGGCTCAAGGGAAACATCGTCGCTAGGGTCGGAGTAGTGCTGATTTCTTCCACTGGGCTGGTGATCAATCGAGCTTATTCCCTCACGGAGCCCTGTTCAAACAATCGAGCTTATTACCTTGAAGCATACGGCGATTCGCAGCTAATCGTCAATCAGATCCAGGGCTCATACGAAGTTCGTCATGAAGACATGATCCCCTATCACCAAATAGCAGTTGACATCATCTCGTCCCTGGAGGGGTTCTTCATAGAGCACGTTCCCAGGCTCCAGAACATTGAAGTCGATGCCCTAGTCGGCCTTGCCGCTTCTTTAGCAGTTCCGAATCATGTTCATCATCTAGTTGACATCATAGGCCGTGAGTTGGTCTGTCCCAGGAATAAAGTTCAATATCTTGAGAGTTACTCCACGCTGACAGTCGACGAAGCACCAGACTGGAGACAACCATTCATTGACATCGTAGTCTACGACATCCTGCCAGAGAATTCGAAGGAAGCCACTTCTATCAGAAGACGTTCCCTCAGATTCTCCTACGATACAGAGACGAAAATGCTATATCGGCGATCATACAATGGGTTACTGCTTCGATGTCTGTCAAATACAGAAGCCAAAAAAAGTCGTGCGTGAAGCTCATGATGGCATCTGTGGGGCCCATCAGCCTTGTCCAAAATTACAAGACCGCCTTCGACGAATGGGCTATTACTGTCCCACGATGGTTGCAGATGCAATAGAGTATGCACGAAAATGCAAAGCCTGTCAAGTCCACGCAGATTTTATCCACCAGCCATCCGAGTTTCTACATCCGACGGTGGCATCCTGGCCATTCGAAGCATGGGGAATGGACATCATTGGTCCGATCACTCTACCTTCGTCCAGAAGACATTGCTTCATACTCGCAATCACAGATTACTTCTCTAAATGGACGGAGGCTGTTCTGCTGGCAGAAGTGAAGACTTCAAACGTGATCAGCTTCCTCAAGCATCACGTCATCTATCGCTATGGACTGCCCCCGAAGGATCATCCACGACAATGGTCCGCAGTTCGCAAGCTACGCCTTCTATCGGTTTTGCGACAAACACCGAATCTAGAATATTGCTTCAACACCATACAACCCGGCGGCTAATGGTCTGGCTGAAGCATTCAACAAAACAATCATCAAGCTCCTCAAGAAGTTCGTATCATCAAACAAATGCGACTGGAATGAAAAGCTCGACGAATGTTTATGGGCGTACCGTACTACAGTACGGACTGCCACCGGGAATACACTATTCTCTCTGGAATACGAAAGTAAGGCAATTCTCCCACTGGAGACTCAAATCCCCTCACTCCGTGTCGCTCCCACCTACCGATTGACGACAGATGATAATCACCATTGCCGACTACAAGAGTTGGAGGCCCTAGATGAGAAGCGCCTGTTAGCTCAACAACGAATCGAGCTGTATCAGGTACGTATCTCCGGAGCCTTCAACTAGAAGGTTAAAATCTGAACATTCCAAGTGGACGACCTCGTTCTGGCAGTTCGGAGGCCGATGGTTATGACTCACAAAACCGTCGACAAGTTCCAGCCAAAGTGGAAGGCTTGTTCATCATCGATGCTGTATTCTCCAATGGGGCTTACCGCCTCGCAAAACAAAATGGAGACTTGCTCATGTTGTCCATCAATAAAAAGTTCCTAAAGAAGTATTATGTCTGAAACGACATCTTCCAGGGTGACGAGTCATGTACCCTCTCGTACCGCTGAACTCACACCCCGACTATAAATCTTCCAGAATGACGAGTCATGTACCCTTTCGTACCGCTGAACTCACATGCGATTCCAAATCTCCAAATTGTCGAGTTACGTACCCACAGGTACCGCTGAACTTACATTCTGATCCCAAATCCCCAGATTGTCGAGTTATGCACCCGCAGGTACCGCTGAACTCACACTCTGGTCACTACAGATATATCTATATCGCATCTTTTAGTTAGTAAGCCATGTATGATTATACCTCTAAACTTTCTTCCTAAAAGAGCTCCCTCTTTTTGATCCAATACCCGCGCTTTCAGTGCACAAAAAGGGTAACGGATCCACAAACTCTCTGAAACAACCACGTCGATGTTACCTCTGAGTTGTTTCCCTTCCATCAAAAACAAACCGCCCCTCACGTAGAACTTCCTCGTCCTTGTTAACTCTGAGTTGTTCTATGCACCCTTCATGAAGCCCACTCCTGCCATGTCCTCATTACCTCTGAGCGGGAAGGCTCTATCGAAGAAACCCTCAAATTTACCATGTCCTCATTACCTCTGAGTAAGTATGTTGGTTCTTCTCTCTCGTCTTATTGTCCGTATCCAGAACCAGGATACGCCAAGGATAATAAGTCCACAAAAAGCCTCTCAAAGAACAGAACGAACGTATCCTGTTCACCCAAAATTAGTTACATCCACATGACTACATCTCATGAGCAAGCCAGAAAAGTTCTCTATCATTTCAGTCAGACAAGAAGAAAAGATGACATTGATGCCCAAAAGAAGTAAAAACATATTACAGCTAAAGACAGATAAGAAATACCAAGACAAAGACGGATATTTATGGGAGCCCATGAATCCTAATTGTGGGGACGCATATACCAATCCCTCAACCATTTTTCGTATGAAGGATCTATTTGAGCAAGAGCCTCGTCCGGAGCAGGAGGATCAGAATTCCCAATACTACCGTCTTCAGACTGGGGCTCCTCCTTTACAGCAACTTCAATGTTGGGAGTGTCTTCCTCCCCTATGGGCACCAGCTCTTCTTTTTGTTCCTCTATTCTCGGTATCACCTCCTCCTTAACGAGCGATGGCTCTTGTTTGATGAAAGGAGGCAGCAGCTCTTCCTTCACAATGATCTCAGCCTTCGGCAGGGATGCTGCAAGAATCAAAGATAAAGGAAACAAAGTTAGAAGATAGTCGGAGCGTTATGCGGCTCAAATCAAATGAGCTTATGCGGCTCAGTTTAGCACAGCCTCATGCGGCCCAGTCCAGACAAACTTATGCGGTCCTATTTGAGAGGGCTTCATACGGCTCGATTCAGAGGGACTTGTGTGGCTCTGTTCGACGGGTCATTATGCGATTCAGTTTGTGAAGTGTCTATGCAGCCAGAAATGACCCATGCGGCTAGAAAGTCCATACGGCTAGAACATCCTATGCGGTTAGGACGTCCATGCGGCTAGAATACCCTATGCGGCCCGAAGAGCTTATGTATAGCCATGCTTCTTATTCAAAGTATTTTAATTTTTCAAATTAAAAACTTTGAAGGGGGTCTTGTAGAAGCATAAAAAAGGACAATAAAAGTCCATGCGGCTCCAAACAGAAGGAGCCTCATACGTCTCAGGAATCCTTCAGAACTTTATGCGGCTCGGGACTCCCCAACAGCTCCATGCCGCTCAGGCACAGACACGTGGCCATACGCTGTTCGCTTCTACAGCTGGCCATAAAGCAGCCTCCCAATTAATTGCTCTGATGACAGCTCTGACACAATGAATGACAGCTCTGACACAATGAATGACAGCTCTGACATAAAGCTGAAATAATGATGGCGTGCTCCTTGGAAAAAGAAGAAAATCTTTTATAACTGGCAGGATCCGCCGAGTCCCAAGCACCCCTATGCGGCTGTCCGCCTCATGCGGCTGCCCACCTTTATGCAGCTGCCATCTTCATGCGGCCGCCCTCTTCATGCGGCTGCTACCCCATACGGCTGTCCACCTCATGCGGCTGCTTTCTTCATGCGGCTGTCCGCTTTATGCGGTTGCCCGCTTCATGCGGCTGCTCGCTTCATGCGGCTGCTTCCTTCATACGGCTGCCCGCTTCATGCGGCTGCTTCCTTCATGCGGCTACCTTCTTCATGCGGCTGCCTCCTTCATGCGGCCGCCTCCTCACGAAGCTGCCACCCCCATGCTGCAGCTACCATCATACGGCTAGGATTGTGGGGGCCACCCGTATGCGGTTCACTTAGACCGCACTCATACAGCTCTGCTAGACGCCCCGCTCATGACAGTTGAGACACGTGGCGATCCTCGCGATAGTTGAGACACGTGGCGGTCTTATCCCCCTCGGAGTTATGGCTGCTAGCAAATCAGAACAAACCCAGATTTGTTCCAATCATCTTAATTACCCGAATCAAATCAGATTAATTGCAATCAAGCAGAATGAACACGTGGCAGGAGATCCGAGTTTATCACGAAGATTCATGACAATCAGTATTAATTGTTCATACGGATTTGGTACAATCAAAAATTAATTGCTCAGATTTGATGCAATCAAGATTAATGGTCCAGATTATTGGCCGCCGACTTTTCAAGGGGGAATCATTGCAAACCCTAATGATCACACCCCACTCTTATAAATAGCAAGGTGCCACTCCCTTGCAAAAGGATCCGAAAAAATATAGCAAGGTGCCATTCCCTTGCAAAAGAGATCCTCTCCACCCGGCTGGACATACAGAGAGACAAAGGCACGCACATAAGAGTCTTTCCACCCATCCCTAGAGCATTTCTTCATCGATGGCAAGGCTACGTCCGATCGTCCAAGGAGTAAGGCAGAGCTGCCGTCGCTTTCCCGAGCCTCTATCGTCATCCCCCAGAATCAAAAATAAACAATCGTACTTAGACTGCTGTACCTAGGTTTTTATTTCTAGGCTTTCTTTGTACGAGCGAGTTTGTATTGTGAGTCTAAGTTCAGTCCTCCTATAAAATTATTCTGTACTTTTATAATCAATGGCAAACATACACGGACCACAAAAGTCTCAAGTATGTCTTTACACAGAAGGAGCTCAACATACGCTGGAGGCGATGGCTGGAGCTCATAAAGGACTTCGATGTCAACTTGTAGTACCATCCGGATAAGGCTACCATAGTTGCTGACGCACTTAACCGGTACCCAATGGCTATGTTTCTGACAAAGGTCCGACATCTGCTAGAAAACGTGGAGAAGCTTGGGCTACAGATTTTGTTACCAGAAGAAGTGATGATGAAGCTTGGAAAAGAAGTTACAGTACCAGGAGTTGGCTTACCCATGATGCAGCTACAAGTGCAGTACAACCTAATCAATAGGGTCAAGGAGATTCAATTCCAGGATGAGACACTGTGAAAGCTGCGAGACCGAGTATTAGATGGAATGCTCGAGAATTTCTCAATAACTGGAATGGAGCTTTAAGACACGACACGAGGCTCTGCGTGCCGACTGGTGAATTAAAGAATGAACTGATGCATGAGACACATCAGTCGCAACATTCCATACATCCGGGAGAAAACAAAATTTACAAAGACATGAGAGTATATGTATGGTGGCTTGTAAGTAAAAGAGTCGTGACCGAATTCGCCTCTAAGTGCTTGATTTTCCAGCAGGTAAAGGCAGACCGTTAGAGGCTAGCAGGATTGCTACAGCCGCTTTCCATTCCGGAGTGGAAATGGAAGCATATCACCATGGACTTCGTAACAGGATTACATGGATCCCAAGGAGGGAAGGATGCAATCTGGGTAATTGTAGACAGACTTACTAAGTCTGCCCACTTTATCCTCTTCAAGGTTGGTTTATCCACCGAGAGGTTAGCAACTCTTTATATGCGACATATCTGTAGGATTCATGGAATCCCAGTCAGCATCATATCAAACAGAGATAGTCGGCCACCTCCCACTACTGGAAGAGCTTGCTGAAAAGTTTGGGGTCTCAGCTAAAGTTTAGTTCTGCATATCATCTACAGACCGACGGACAGTCAGAAAGGACTATTCAGATGCTACAGCACATGCTGAGGTCATACGTCTTGCAGTTTGGAGGATCTTAGGAAGATCACTTACACCTGATCGAGTTATCTTATAACAACAGCACCAGACTCGCATTCGTATGACACCATTTGAGGTGCTATATGGACGTCGTTGTCGTACTCCACTAGCTTGGGACGATGTAGGAGATCGAGTTCTGCTGGGACCAGAAATGATCACGAATGCTGCGAAGAAAGTAAAGATGATCAGAGACACGTTGAGGATTGCATAGTACCACCAAAAGCATTGGATAGATAGTAAACGCCGAAAACTAGAGTTTGAGGCAGGAGACAAAGTCTTCATCAGGATTTCCCCTACCAAATGCACTATCAGATTTGACAGAGCTAGGAAGCTTAGTCCCAGGTATATTAGTACTTTCGAAGTGCTAAGCAGGATTGGAGAAGTAGCATACAGAGTGAGCCTTCAATCTAACCTCGAGGGCGTGTACAACGTCTTCCACGTATCGCAGCTGAGGCTCTACGTATCAGAACCGAGCCATATTTTGGATCAATCGTGTAAACCCCTTAAATTTTCACTACGATTTTTTTAGATTTATTTTGTTATTGATTTTTTTATTGTACGATGAGTGCGAATACGTATATACGGAGTATATATTTTCATATAAAGAGTTATTATAGATTTCTTTACATCGAAAATAATATAGCTTTCAAAAATAATATAAGATGAGTATTCATCTACTTTAAATTTTACTTTGCGTCACGTCGAGATTTAGTAAACGTTATTTATTTATTTATTTTAAAAGGGCTAGTTTATTTTATTAGTAATTTAGAAAACTAAGTTTTAAATAAATATTCCTTTGCATAAAAGGTACATGAATATCACTTTATGTATATATAAATTTATTTTTGAAATTAATTATTATTATTATTTTATTATTCAAAAAAGATATTTTAAATGTTAGGCTTAATTGCACTTTGATACCTTCAACTATTCCGCTTTTTCAAGTTGATACCTCAATTATTTTTTTCAAATTTATACCCTAAATTTTTTTTTGGACAATAATGCCCTTACCCAAAAATTAAAACTACCACTCAACCCCCCCTCCCCTCCTCCAGCACCCCCTCCCCCCCCACCCCGGGGAGGTGGTCGCCGGAGTGGGGGAGGGAAGAAGGGGAGAGGGAAGGGATAAGGGCATTTTGGAGATTTTTAAAAAATTTAGGTATCAAGTTGAAAAAAAATAATAGTTGAGGTATTAAGTTGTTGAGTAAAAAAGTTTATGGTATCAACTTGAAAAAGCGGAATAGTTGAGGGTATCAAAGTACAATTTAGCCTAAATGTTAAATTGATTAGGGTAATTTGATTTATTTAAATAGTTTTTGGAATTAAATATAAGATTACATAGTTTTATATTTTGAAAGATATTATTGATTTGATTTAAACTGAATTAAATTAAGAGATGAAATTATCTAATGGGGAATTTAAACCATCCCAATCCTTATCTGAATAGGAGCCTCCACCTCCTATATAAGGAGAGGCTCCTTCTATCTTTTCCCAAAAATTTCAACACTAAATTTCCAACCTAAAGTTGTGTATCGTGTCTGTGCCCCTTCCCATCCACTATATTCCTATTTCAAATACAAATACATTTTTCCTCCCCGTGTCCGACACTCCAAACACATCCAACCCGTCATCCTCTATGTGTCCAACACATGGACACAATCCCCAAAATCCTAAATTTCCTATCCCTAACTCTAACTCCAGCCACATGTCGTCTTTGGATCGTCGCTCTGGCCGACTGCCATAACAACCAACCCCACCACAGCTTCGCCATCGTCTCGATGCTACCGCTTTGTCCAGCCAGCCTTCACGCCATCTCTGCTCACCGTCAGAACATCTCCGCTACCACCGGCGTAACCATCACCACAGCAGCCTCCCCGACCGTCTTCTTCCCGAAAACCCACCATTGCCTCCTCCTTACCACCGCCAACAGCATCAACATCGCCACAACCATCGTAGCATCCACTGGCTTTCTCCTCCTATCACCGGACTCCGTCTCCCCGGCCAAGCCCCAGTCAACTCTACCGCCAACTACACCGCGACCCCCACACCATGACCAACGCGGTCAAAACCGCAAAACACCACCACCAAAACCAAACAGCACCACCACCCAAACATACCAATTAAAACACCAATCTTACCTCCACGCCTCATCGTTGCTCGAACGCCGCCACCGCGTTCAGGCATTGCCGCGCCCGTCCATTCGAGGCCTCCCTCAGCCGAGCGCCCACTACCAAAATTTATCGTTTTAGTGACGGCCCTATCCGTCGCCAATCCGACGGTAATTAGTATTAGCGACCGATC
Organism: Iris pallida; assembly: GCA_029216955.1. NCBI lineage: Eukaryota > Viridiplantae > Streptophyta > Magnoliopsida > Asparagales > Iridaceae > Iris > Iris pallida. The sequence goes on from JANAVB010005596.1 coordinate 3,293,247, forward strand.
ACTGACGGTTTTTGGCCAAAAAAATTCGTCGGCAATCAGCTCGTCGCTAATAACGGTCCGTCGCTACGTAGTCGTCAAGCGACTGAATAGCGACGGCTTGTCGACGTCAAAATACGAAGCATTAGCGACGCATTTCCGACGGACTGTCGTCCATTTCAACTATTAAGTATTGAACTGTGTAGACAATAGCGACGTAAAATTCTGTCGGTAACCCTTCGTAACAGCGTATCAGAGCGTATCGTTTCATCTCTCATCCGTCGGTATTCGTCGGTAACGAACGACGGATTAGCGACGGTGTGCTGACGGACTATCCGTCGATCAGGTTCTGGAAATGCTAGGCATTTCCAGCACCATGGCGGCGGAAGAGTAGTCACTAATCCGTCGCTACACCGTCGCCACAGCGACTGATTAGTGACTGATTATCCGTCGCCATGGTTCTGGAAATGTCAAGCATTTCCAGAACCTTGTCGACGGATTGTCCGTCGCTAAGCAGTCGCTCGCTCTAGCGACTGATTAGTGGCTGATTATCAGTCGCCCTGGCGACGGATAGGCCGTCGCTATTCCGTCGAAGTTTATACCACCAGAACCTTACCGATGGATAATCCGTCGATCATCCGTCGCTACCTAGAAACAGTTTAAAAACTCCAGATAGCGACGGCTAATCCATCGAAAAACCGTCGGCAACTAGGATTATCCGTCGCTAAACGGTCACTAGTCCGTAGCTAACTGAGTTTTTTGGGAAAAAAAATTGCAGCACTTCCCCTGTTCACAAATATATGCATAAACCAAACCAATATATAATGCACACCAATTATCCAACAATCACACTGACTAAATATATAATGCACACCAATTATCCAAGAATCAAAGACCAAACCAAATTAATAGAAAATAAACATCAATTATCCTAAAGAGTAACATAATATCCGGTGCTATAAGCCGATTATAGCACAATTAATCCAAAGCTCTCACAAATAATCCAAATTTTCTTAATAAAATATTTTAAGAATAAGGAGGTCGACTGTCCGGTGGTGGTAATCCCATATGCGACCGACGAATATACTCCTCCACAAGGTACGGAGGCAAGCCGTCGTAGACACTGCTCGGAAGTCGGCGTAGCTGCTCTGCGGACATAAGATCCAGGAGTGACGTCACAGTCGTAGGCGGTACCACAGGGGCATCAGGGTTGAAAGAAAGATGGCCCACGGAAGACGGACCGACACCTGCAGTCGACGGACCAGTAGAAGACGGACGACCACCATCAGCAGACGTACCGGCAGTAGCAGACGGACCGGCAGCAGCAGACGTAGGCGAAAAGTACGTGGCAAATTGCTCCCGCATGGACGACACCGCCTCGTGCAGCTGCATAAGCTGCGACCTAACATCATCGTCTGCCGGGGCCACGGGAGGAGGCGGTGTCGGTGGAAATCTCTGCGTCGCCATATGCTATGGCCCTAGGGAGCCGACTCCGTACAGGAACCCTTTCTTAAAGCCGCCGACGGTATCTACGAACAAGTCATTCCGAGCGGCTAAAGAAGAGGGCATCCGAAAGGGCGTCGTTTCACCGACATCCTCGGTGTCAGTTAACTGAGCCCGACTAAGGACCTCACGATACGCAGCCTATCAAATGAATGTGTTTATATTATAAGATTTACCTAAGTTGTAATCTAAATCCTATGTTTCACTAAGTTAAGTGTGAATCCTAAGTTTACCTAAGTTATAGTCCGAATACTTTTAATTCTAACGTTAATCTTATAAACATAAGTACTTACATTAGTCGCCTTGGCCCTCTAGTCGACGAAGCTCCCGTCCTTTCATCTTTTGTGCGTATGCTGGAACACGTCGTGCATGGTGACCGATTCTGGCGCCCTTTCCTCCTTCACCGTCCGTTGGGCCTGCATATGAAATTTCCGTAGAAACTAATTAACTCCTTTAATTAATAATACCTAATTCGATAGTGAAATAAATTTACGGTTGCTCAACAGATCTGCAAGTATAGCTGCGTGGGACCTTGATCCCCCCGTATGAAGGCCCGCGGCAGATCAGTTCACCTTCGCCTTCTCCGATTTCTCCTTGTACGCAGGGGTATCCATCATACCTAAGAGGTTCTCATAATGCTCCTGCCGGATCCAATTCGGCCTCGTATGCCCCATTTTTAAGTCATGAATCATATCCCGTATCTTCTTCGAGCAAGCGCTTCTGTAGGTCCTACGGATCCCCTTCTCGCGATGGGGGGCCACCAGTACGTTGTCTAACACAGAAAATCAATTATCACGTAATTTAAAAAATGGTTGATTAAAGAGTAACTAATAATTAACCAGAAGATATAGATATATACCCTCAACTCGTCGAGCCAGACGTACTGCACGTTTGGGGGCACCGACGAAAAGTTGAGGTAGGGACCATAGAAGTTAACCCTGATAATTTCTCCAAGGGCCCTGCCAACATTAAACGGAAAAAACCTACAAAGAAGAAACAACTGGATTATTAACTTGAATAAATGCAAGAAATTTAATAAATTAACTTAAATTTACTTACGAGGTCCCCGCGGGCCATAGCTCTCGTCGGAACTCGCCTCTCGGCCTCTCTGGTGTCGTCGGAGGATCCGCGGGTCCGCGTATGTACTCCCCAGTAACCGGATAGAACCGAGTATAGGGTTACTACGGGGCCCAATGTGCAGTAACTGGGGCATCCCCTGGTGGATCCGCTGCTGGTGGTTTCGATAGCGGAACGGATCCGCTAGCAGATCCAGACTTATGCCTCGATGAAGTGGTCGATCGAGGGCGGGATGTGTCTGTGCCCGGGGTACTCTCCGGGTCGGGCTCGCTCGATGGGGTCACACTCTGGGAACTTTGAATGCGACCACGACCACCAGCACCAGTACGACCACGACCACGCCCCGCACCACCACCACCACGACCAGCACCACGACCACGGCCAGCCATCATGACCTGTAAATAGAACACATAAACATAATTAACAATATAAAAGTGTAAATGGATATAAAAAACTAAAATAAAATATACATACCACCAGTAGGGAGACGAGTGCCGCCGCGACGAAAAAAACTAGGAGTGCCATCTGCAATAAGTAAATAATCGAATAAAAAAACATGAATTCACGTAATTGCTTTTATGAGGTCAAACTTAATTCACGTAATTGGAAGTATTTTTAATATACAACAATATTTAACCTAATCATCGTCTTTGTTCTCATCCTCGGCCTCGTCTTCATCATCATCCTCCTCATCCTTATCTTCATCGTCGATTTCATCTGTATCCTCATCCCCATCAAATTCTTCTTCTTCTTCTTCTGCCTCAAAATTTGGGACAAAATGCCTCTTTCTCCCTGGTTGACAGCTAAGTCTTGTGTATCAACCTCTTCCTCCCCTCTATTTTCCTCAACAATATCTTCAACATCCATTATATCTGAGTGTTGTCCCAAGTATTGGGACTTTTCGATCTGGTCCTCTTGGTATGCTGTGTAATGACCCGCTCCGCCCTAGCGGAACGCCGATTCAAACGGCAAGTTCAATGACTCAAACGAGCCGTCGACCCGAAGAGTTGGCATCGACCTGACGAAGAATCGATACAAGTCTTACATTGGTCCGTCAAGATGAATCCAGACTTAGACTTTGAAAGGCGTGCTCAGAGTATCGCTCGGCCGATACGAACATCGCTAAGGTGGGTAGCTCTGATGAACCCGTCTTTGCTTAGCCTAGACACATAATAATACGGACACTATCACTTAAATCGTTAGGCGATAACACCGCACATGCTAATAAATAACCCAACGCACCTAGCTATGGGATTAATCCCATCTTGTATGCTTGTATAGAATATGAAAAGGAACATGAAAAAAATGTGAGAACCCTCGCACCGCGCTCCACGCTCGTGCTAAGGCACAGGCTTATATTCGAGTTCCCTTTGCATTTCAACAATGAAACAATAAATGGATTACAACAATGAAACGGAAAGACTATCAACATAGTCGTTCCAAGTAGAGTATAGCAACATTGAAAGATTATGGGGCCGATGGGTCGCTAAGGCGACTCTCGCACGGGGAGTTTCATAATGTGTGAATGAAAGAATGAATGGATAAGTGAATGAATGAACCAACGAATGAAAGAATGAATACGTGAATGAATCAATGAACGAACAAACAAGTGAAAGAAAGAAAGAATGAATAAAAGATAAGAAGGAAAGGAATGGTTAGCGACAGGTATGACGGGCACGTACAACGGGGCTCGCTACCCGCGTTGTACGGACGCCAACCTGGTCGATAACGCATTATGGCTAAGGGTTAGCCTACGGCTCGGAGACAGCCGTTAAGTTAAATGACAAATAATACGAAATGGTCGTGGACAATCCCCTCGTATACGGGAGGTGGAAGATATAAAGGATTTCCAGTGGCACGGTCAAAGGGAGGACGTGGCCGGTCCGGACGAAAATAAAAATGGCTTACGGGCTGCCTGGGTGTGGACTTGGCCATCCAGGGGACGTAAGTGCAGCAGTATTTTCAAGAGACTAATGGGGTGTGTGCCAGCCCGCACCCTACGTTAGTTGAGAAATACAACGGCTTGGATGTCCAAAATGGCTTGTGATGCCAGCGACCGGTGCATATAGATTTAAGTGGGCTTTACTGGTGGCAATCCACGTGCAAGTCCTTGCATTGAAATCAAAGTGGTCTAAGTTAATCTGAACAAAATGTCCTCTGAACAAACATCGAATGTAAAGCACAAATGATCAAAAGAACTTCGTGCAAGGAGTTAGAAAACGTGCCTACGACGTGCTAGAACCCGAGGCAGGGACACGCCCTTGAATACTGAATGTTACGCAAATTTTATCAAGTTGTTACATATGAATTCTTGACTAACTTGGTTTACCTTGGACAGGGAAGGCCGGACGGTAAGTATGGGTAAGTTGTGCATGTATTACCATGCAACACTTATTTTACGCAACACGAGATAGGTTATGAAATATGCGTGAAACTTATCCTAAGGTAAGATTAGAAAGACAATAAATGATAGACGGTGCACAAAAGTAAATAGAACGTGTTTGTTAATGATAGCATTGTGGGCGAGCTAGCCTCCCCACCAATGTATAACAATGTACTGATAACCCCACAGTCTGCTTGCAGGATGCAGGAGACGCCGGCGGGTGCGGAGCTTCCATCGAACGTGCTAAGGCGCGGAGCTATCTCTAGAGCCTTGAGGCGTTGCAAGGAGCTGAAGCACCATATACAGGACATAATATATCGGAACATCGCCATGAATCATTCCATGTTGTAAGCCACTTGGCATGCCTTTTATGTTTCAGAGAGAGAGAGAGCTTAAGCGATTTGTAATATCGGCCTAGCGACGCTTGTAAACTTCTTGAATATCAATAAAGAGTTGAATTCGCTTCAATTTGTGTTTATTTACTTTCCGCTGCAAATGGGGACACTCCGTGCGACTCTGTGGCCTAGCTCAAATCGGCCGTTTTTGGACATAGCCTTGCACGGGCGCAACTTAGGCCCGTGCGGCATCACGCCTTAGCGAGGACGATCGCTCCTGCGGGAGCGGGGCATGACAGATTGGTATCAAAGCACGGCTTTACGTCCTTGGACTTCACGTTGATTTCTCAGTTTTGAAAGCTCGTCGTTGGAAAAAAAAAATGTACGCTCTCTCTCATTGTGCCTTGCGATGTTCCATACAATAAGTCTAATATTTTCAAAAGCTCGTACGGGTACTCGGTTAGACGGGATCGATAGGCGAAGGCCTTTGCGCCACCACGACGAACTTGAGTTGGAAGGAACCGATGCTAAGAGTTAGCAAACGCAGTGCGTGCTTAAATAAGCTTACGCTGACAATAGCAAACGAGATACACGAGACCGGAGTATAGTTCGAACAGGATGGTTATGCACACAGCCTTTTGGCTTATGCAGAGTATCGCGCACCTAGACCTTCTGGTGCAAATGAGTGCGAGTGAGATCGATTATCGCTCGAACGAGAATAAGTGAGCATGCAAACTCAAATATAGTCCGTACGGGATAGCTATGCACACGGCCTTTTGGTTATGTTGTGCCGCGTGTCGCGTACCTCGACTTTTGGTGCAATCGAGTTGCGAGCGATATCAAGTACCGTTCGATCGGGAACGGAGATATACTTAGAGTGTATATCGATAGGAACTCTATCAAACTAACGCTTAGGCGTGCACGAAATATTTATTGGATTTTGAGGATTAGTACGAACGACTTAGTACGTCGAGGCGACGTGAGCGATTACGCTAGATATTCGTCGAACGAATCTGAAGGTTGTCTTAGCACATGACGCGAACGTGATAGAGGACTAGATCGTATGGTTTGAATCTGAGTGGTGTATGTGATAGGTTCGGAGAAGAATTAGAATGATTGTCGACGGCTAGTCGAGTGGCTCGAACCCTGAGTGGTGTATGGACGTCATAGAAATTGTTCGAGCGAGACTAAAGGATTTACGAATCGTACGAGTATGTCGGCGAGGCAATGCGATCGCACAAAGACTTAGAACGTGTCACACTTAGTTGGTCGTGACTTCAAAAGTCCCGAACAAGATGTCGCTGGACAACTTGTCAATGGGCAACGCGAGTTAGAAAATGGTTCGGAACGATGAATGAAAATGAATGGTCTTGATCAAGAAAACTTAGAGGATCGCACGTACGATTTTGGATTGATTCAAACGAATTGTGACTTGAGTTTGAACTATAATCTTGAAACTAGCTCGAGGAATAGCGATCGAACTTGATCTTTGGATTGAATCGAATGGAATTGTGGTATATCCAGTTCGGACAATAGCATCAGTCGTACGACTCGAAATTGGTTGCAAAGGAAGATCGTCAGGTGTTTGCCATGTAATATAAAAGAGCAGAACAGTTTTATGGGAGGACTGGACTTTTACTTCACGTTACAAACTCGCTTGTACAAAGAAAGCCTAGGGACGAAGACCTAGGTACAGCAATCTAAGTACAATTGTTTATTTTTGATTCTGGAGGATGACGATAGAGGCTCGAGAAGGCGACGTCAGCCCTGCCTTACTCCTTGGACGATCGGTATGCAGCCTTGGCTCCTGTGACGAGATGGTTGGCGTTGATGAAGAAATGCTCTTCTTGTTCTCCTCGTATTGCTCTTCTGACTTCTCTCTCTCTGGATTGATCTCCGTGTATTTTCTCTCTGATTATTGGGGGGGAGTGTCTCTCTGTATGTGCGTATCTCTCTCTGTTCAGTCCCTATCTGTCTCACAAGGGAATGGCACCTTGCTATTTATAATAGTGGGAGCATCATTAGGGTTTATAATGATTGCCTCTTGGAGATGGAGACAGCCTGTGGATTGGTCAATCTAGGCCATTCGTTCTTATTGTGACAAATCCGGACCATTGAGTGTAGATTACACCAAATCTCATCAACAATTATTGCTGATTGGAATAAATCTTTCTCATAATGATCTTCTGATGTCTGCGAATAAATTTGATTTATTCTCCTGCCACGTGTCCCAGATTATGGGGATTTGACCCGACCTTTGACTGCAATAAATCTGAGAAATTTAGCCGTATAAGATTTGAACTGCATGAAGATTGAGCCGCATAAGATTTGGGCCGCATAAGATTTGGGCCGCATATAGTTTTGGGCCACGTGTCAAGGCTGCCTGGGTAGTGGCCCTCCCTCGAACCTTTGGACCGCATGGAGGTGATCATTGCGAGCCGCAAAGGGATACATCCGCCTGAGCCGCATGGAAATGGTCCGCTTCAGCCGTATGAAAAGGCCTCCGTTTTGAGCCGCATGAGACTGTTTTGGCCTGAGCCGCATAGGACGGCTTCATTCTGACCCGTATGAGAAGTCTTTGCTCGAGCCGCATATGAACGCCCACGTGGCAAGGCCACGTAGCATTTTTATGGATCTCGGAGGATTGTGTCAGAGATCTATTTCTCTTCCCTAGGGGTCTGTCATTATGACAGAGTCATAATTGCCTCTCTTGTGTCAGGGTTGTCACTTTTTTCAGAGTTGTCAGCCGTCAAAGTAATTAATACAGCATAGGTCGGAGGGGAACACTGTTACGCCACGTGTCTTCTGAGCCGCATGGGATGTCTTGGGCCGCATAGTCCCTTATGCCGCATGACTCTCTGAGCCGCATGGACTTTCTGAGCCGCATGGGATTTCTTAGCCGTATGGATTATTTTTCATGCTTCTACAAGACCCCCTTCAAAGTTTTCAATTTACAAAATTGAAATACTTTGAATAAGAAGCATGGCTGTATATTCTTTTTGGCCGGATATGAAACCACGACCGCATAGATATCTTGGTCACATAGATTGTTCAGCAGCGTAGGTGGTTCAGCCGCATAGCTTCTCGCCACGTGTGCGGGTATTTAATTGCCTCAAATTTGTTTCAGCACCGTTTTGTAGGGGGGAATCCCAAGGATCAGCTCATTAAATCTTTCGGATTTTACGCCCTGGGTGAATCTTGGAGACGAAACTCGAGAAGTCGGTTCCGCTTTTTTATGAGGCGGTTATTGGCCCACGTGTCCTCTTTCTCCCGTCCTCCTATAAATAGGAGGAGTTTGAAGAGAGAAAGGACTTCTTTACTTTCTTTCAAATTCCTCAAATCTTCCCTATCTCGATTGTCCTTCTCCTCTTCGATAACTAATGGCTCCCAAGAAGACCGTGGCAGCAAAGGGCAAGAAGGCAGCCTATATTTCCGCCTCGACTGTGGCTGCTCCTCCGCCGGTCGTCGTACCTGATGTTCATCCTGACGTTCACCCCCCATTACTGGTAAGGACAATGTATGAGTTAAAGAACCCTAACTGCCATGGCTACGTCACATACTTTATGCACGAGTCTTTGCAAGTTGCATGTTCGCCCTATGGCTGAGCTGCGAGCCGCATAAGAAAACTATCGTATCTGCATATGCGCTTCGTCAGCGAAACCGCGTAAGCGATGCGAAACCATATAGACTTTTATTGCACGGAGCCGCATAAGTGTTCTTCTGAGCTTGAGCCGCATGAGGCTTTTGGAGCCGCATAAGGCTTCAGAGCCGCATAAGGCTTCATGGAGCCGCATGGATGTTTTCCTGAGCCGCATGAGGCTTGGAAGCACCCAATCAGCTCTCTTTATCCATCCGGTTAACTTATCTTTCTCTGTCTTTTCTTCAGTGAATCTGCCTATTAACGCTGCTGGAGAACTCTTGGTGGGTAGCGCCCAAGCTGCTCTCGGCTATAGGTACGACCATATTGTTCAGCATATGACGGACCAGTTTTCGAGCGATGAGCCTCTGGCTAGACTGAATGCCATCAAGCACCAGTCTTTCCATTTCCTTAACGCTATGATGAACTCCGGGAAATTCGAAGAAAAATATTTGAAACCTGCTTTCTTCTTTGGAGATGCCTTGACCGTGGAGAACAGTCATGTTCTGGAGGTGTCGGAGAATTGGAGTTTTGTCTCTAACGGGATGGCGATCCGCATCCCCCAGATGGAGCAACACTTCCCATTATCTTGGTTCAATATGCTCCCATTGGACCGGAAGATGGAGGAGACTTTAACCCCTACCAGAAGTGGGATGTTCGTGGGGAACATCCATTATAATAACAATCTGAAGTCCGTGACTGCCGGCAAGGTGCATACTAGCTGTTCTGTGACGGAATTGGTCCCAGGTTCTTTCTTGAATGTGGCGGGCCCTAACTTCACATTTTCTACCGCCGATACTTTTATAAATCAACTTGCTCGGAAGGGCTCCTATCCCGTTGGCCGGTTGATGTTCCCTAGTTGGGTACACCCTATTCCCTCGTGGACCAATTTGTCTACGTGGATCTTGCAGAAGTATGAGGCCTTTTTGTGTGAGATCGACCTTTACCACGCTATCCGAGGCACCAGTCATGGCTTGTCCATAAACAAGAAGCTGTTCATGTCTCTGCTGGAGATGTATAATTGTCGTACGGGAACCTTTTACACACCTGTAGGGGAAATGGGACTTGCGCTCCAGGAAATGCACGCGGTCTCCAAGCTTCCTTGGGGGGACGAAGCTTTTGAAGCGTATACTCCCACTAATGAGGAACTCGAAGATTTGGAACGACAGTACCCTGGCTTCGTAGCTCTTTACCAAGAGATACTGTGCCATTATAGCACATGTCATTAGATAACCCGAAAGGATAGTAACTCGGAAGGGAATGCTCCCCATACCAAGGACTGGGTGCATTATCTCTTCCCGACAGATGCCTCAGGTCAAGTTACCTCTCGTCGCCCTCGATCTCGGGAAGCGGTTAAGGACTTGGTGTCGTCGGCTAAGAGAGTGGCCACTACCAGTGACAGATTTGGGAGTAAGACTGACCCTTTTGGTTACTTTTACCAGGATACCCAAGAGCTGTCCGAGAAGGCACTTCTGGCAGGATTTTTGATGATCTGGCTACGAAATTGTGTAGTCTCGGGAGGAGCCGGTTCTATTGAGAGAATTAGTCGTAACTTCATCCTTCCGGCTGTGAAGTTAGTTTTGCGAATCCGGCTAGCTCTCCTCCCGGCCATGGTGTGCAGCATACACCGTGGCCTTCGTACCTTCACATCCAAAGTCATTGCTCACGACGTGACCAAGGATTTTGAATGAACTGAGTTGCCCTATCACTATTTGATGGGGTGGCTGCTGATACATTATCCGTCTTTGATGAGACCGGGCTCTGAAGACGGTGTGACTGATGATGACGCATTTATCTTCCGCTATCGTGACGAGCCTTTGGAATGTGAGACCATGCGGGCTTGCCGGATGGCATTGGCGAGGGCAGATAAGTATTATATTTTCGTATCCGTCCATCGCATTACCGCCAGGGACATAAAGGCTGTACATCTTGACGGTATTGTGCCCCCTCAGCTTCTGGATGGCCAGATGCTCCTATGGCTGCGTAACATCCGCCCCGCACATCTGGTGTATCGTAACTAGAATACTGTCTTTCTGGAGCCTTATCTGCCTAGCAGGTTTGCCCGGCAGTTTGGATACATCCAACTTTGTCTAGACAGCCCCAGCTCTTGTCTGGGTTATGAAGGTAGCCTTCTTGATGGTATCAGGGCTTGGCAATATTATGATTCATTCCATACTCGTACCATTTTCTCGGCCCCTGCCATTAAGGAGTCAGTAGAGATCTTGTATATGGCGGCTTTGTATCATGTCATGGCGAACAAACCCCCGGTCGGTTTTAACCCAGGTACCAGTTTTATTGTTGGTACCGGTCTGGAGGAAGGCTCTCAAGGGGCCAAGAAAAGAAAGACTAGAGTCGAAGTGCCAGATTTGGATTCCGCTACTGAGGGTGATGAAGGCAACCAGCATGATAGAGATGACTCTATCCTTCCAGTGGCAGACGCAGAGGTGGATCAGCCGCCTATTTTGTCAGATGAGATATTGGGGGATCAGTCACTCGTTGCGCCTGGTCCTACTCCGAAACGTAGCAGGCAAGTTTCTCCTGTTGGCGGTGTTTCTCGATCCTGGAAGCTAGTTGCGACTAGGCACCGCCCGTTAGCCATAAAAGAAAGTGGAGAAGAAGTCAACCCTGCGTCAGAGGTAACAAAACCGCTCTCGATTCCTTCTTCCTTCTTTCCTTCTAGCTTCAATTCTAATCGTCATCGTTCCCTCTTTTAGGTGTCAGGAGAAGAAGAAGAGTTTCAAGATGCCGAGGTGGTGACCCAGGATGACGGGGACTCCCGTGAGCCTGTTCCTTTTCAAGATGACGCAGATCAATCTGTATCCCCTTTCGAGGTGGCGGGGACCGAGGACGTGACTGAGTTTCACTCGGGGATCGCGGGTGAGGGGACCATGCCAGTTGTGGATGAGCTGCAGCCTTCATGCCCCTCCCCTGGTATGATTAGCCGAATCTTAACCTGTGAGGAAGCCTATCTGCTCTATCATCACGTCCTTCGGGTTACGTCGATTGATTGTCATTCTGGACATACAGGTCTTGCCTCTCCAGTGCCGAGGATGGACGTTGTCGAGACAAACCCAGTCGAAGGGACATTGGTGGAGAGGGGTGTACCCCCTTACCTTCCTGCTCGTCTTGACGGGCTTTCTGGGGGCTCGAGTATAACAGGCCAGGTATCAGGGCAGTCGGGGCAGGGAACGATGGTCCTTGCGTCATCCTCTGCTTCAGTGGCCCCGAGGATAGACCTTTCTGCTCTACCGAGTGTCCGAGCCCTCCGGGCGGCGGAAGATGAGTTAGTCGCCATCCATGCATCGTTCTACTCAGACTCTGTTCCCCTGGTGGCAAGCTCTAGCGTTACTTCTCCGACATTGCCGTCCCTGCTTCCTCTGACGCCATCCTCTGCTGAAGTTCTGGACGACGCGTTACAGGACGTGGTTGCCAGTTTTCATCGTCATTTGAAGAGGGGAATCGAGGCTGCTGTGGAAAGAGGGACCTCCTTCACCTTGGCCCGGCAATGCGCCCAGGGTCAAATTAATATCCTTAGGAATCTTCCTGGTGACACAGGGATGGCTTCGCTTCTGGAGGCAAAATTGTTAGAGGCTGATCAGCTGGTGGCCGAGCTTCGAGTATTGCGGCAGGCTGATCTGTCTGTTGTTATAAACGAGGAGCGAGGTTCCCTTATTGCTGTTATAGAGAGGACCAGGGCTGCTCGAAATAAGACCAGATCGGCCATATTGAAGGATCTCAGCGATTTATCTGATCGTTATGATCAACTGAGTTATGCGAATGAAAACGTCACGGCTCGGGAGGAATCTGTCTCTCGTGAGATTACTGAGACGCGGGAGCAGATCCTTGCGCTTCAGAAGAAGTTGACTTTCTTGGAGTCTGAACTTGAGGCTGCCCGAAATAGCAGGGGGCTAATTGTTAAGGAGGCTGACGGGGTTAATCAGGCTTCGACTGACCTGGAGACTGCCCAGAAGAAATTGGAAGACGACTGCCAGGCGCTCTTGGGCTTGGATAATGGGGAACGATTATTCCAGGAGGCCGAGCATCGGGCTCGACGACGGATTGAGCGGAGGACCACCTCAGTGAGAAACCGGCTCCTGGAATTGTGTAATGTTGATCTGTAGTCGGTCTTTTCTTCTTGTTTTGTTTTTTTCTCTTTTTTTTCTTTTGAATGGGACGTTGTCCCAAACATGTAATGCTTTTTTTTCTTCCTTCAAATAAAGAGTGCTTTCAATTCTACCCTTCATTTGTATTGCTTGCTGCGCCTGTGATATTGCGGTGATGTTCTCCCCCGTATAGGGGATATATTTGTGGACCTGTTACCCATGGCATACCTTAGTTTTAGGTACAGATAACAAGTTTTGGTCAGGATACCCGAAGCGGCCATTGCAAAGTGGTCATGGGTGTTCTTGGTATTGAAAAAAGGAATGCCGTAGAGCAGCTGGGCTCCTGGGGCATGATGAGATGGTAGGTTTGTGCTAAGAAACTTAGCTGAGGATATTTGTGGGCCTATTATCCTTGACGTACCCTGGTTTAGGATACGGATAATAAGATGAAGGGGAACCGACATACTTGCTCAGAGGTAATGAGGACATGGCAAGTAGAAAAGTTTTTTTTTCAAACGTAGAGTCTTCCTACTCAGAGGTAATGAGGACATGGCAGGAGTGAACTCGACGAAGGATATTGGTGGTCAACAGAGGACACTTGTGGTCATTTGTGGTCAACAGAGGACATTTGTGGACCTATTACCCTTGGCGTACTCCGGTTGTGGGTACAGATAATAGGTCGAAAGGGGATCATCATACTTACCCAGAGGTAATGAGGACATGGCAAGTATGAAGGTTTCTTCGACGGAACCTTCCCATTCAGAGGTAATAAGGACATGACAGGAGTGGGCTCAATGAAGGAGGGCACATAGAACGACTCAGAGGTAATGAGGACATGGAAGTTCTATGTAAGGGGTGATTTGTTTTTGGCGGAAGTGGAACGACTCAGAGGTAATAAGGACATGGTCATTTTGGAAATTCGTGGATTGATTACCCTTTTTGTGTACTAGGAGTGCGGGTATTAGATCATGAGGGAGGATCTCCTTCAAGAAGAAAGTTCAGAGGTATGATCATACATGACTTGCTACCTGAAAGAGTGACCGAGATGTGAGTTCAGAGGTACCAGCGGGTACATGACTCGAGAATCTAGAGAATGGTGAGCGTGAATTCAGCGGTACCAGCGGGTACATAATCGAGAATGTGGAGAATGGTGAGCGTGAATTCAGCGGTACCAGCGGGCACATGACTCAAAAATCTGAAAAACTATGAGGGTGAGTTCAGTGGTACCAGCGGGTACGTGACTCAATAATCTGGAGAATGTTGTTTAGACATAATATTTCTTCAGAAACTTATCGTTGACGGACAACATGAGCAAGTCTCCATTTTGCTTAGCGAGGCGGTAAGCACCGTTGGAGAACACGGCCTCGATGACAAATGGACCTTCCCATTTTGGCTGGAACTTGCCGGCGGTCTTATGAGTCATGACCATTGGCCTCCGGACTGCCAGAACAAGATCGCCCACTTGGAATATTCTGATTTTGACCTTCTTGTTGAAGGCTCCTGAGATGCGTGCTTGGTATAGCTCAATCCTTTGCTGAGCTAGGAGGCGCTTTTCATCTAAGGCCTCCAACTCTTGTAGTCGTCGTCGGTAGTTGTCATCCATCGTCAATTGATACGTGAGGGCGACGCAGAGTGAGGGTATTTGAGTCTCTAATGGAAGAACAGCCTCACTCCCGTATATTAGAGAGAATGGCGTGTTCCCGGTAGCTGTTCGGACTGTAGTACGGTACGCCCATAAACACTCGCCAAGCTTCTCGTTCCAGTCGCGTTTGTTGGAGGAGACAAACTTCTTGAGGAGTTTGATGATTGTTTTGTTGAATGCCTCTGCCAACCCGTTCGCTGCCGGGTTGTACGGCGTTGAAGCAATATTCTGAATACGGTGCTTATCGCAAAACCGATAGAAAGCGTGGCTTGCAAACTGCGGACTATTATCATGGATGATCCTTCGGGGCAGTCCAAAGCGGTAGATGACGTGATGCTTAAGGAAGCTGATCACGTTTGAAGTCTTGACTTCTGCGAGTGGGACAGCTTTTGCCCATTTAGAGAAGTAATCAGTGATCGCAAGTATGAAGCGATGTCCTCGGGAGGAAGGTGGGGTGATTGGACCAACGATATCCATTCCCCATGCTTCGAATGGCCAGGACGCCACTGTCGGATGTAGAAGTTCGGATGGTTGGTGAATGAAGTCTGCGTGGACTTGGCAGGCTTTGCATTTTCTAGCGTAATATATCGCATCTGCCACCATCGTGGGCCAATTGTAGCCCATTCGTCGAAGACGGTCTTGTAATTTAGGACCGGGAGGGTGGGCCCCGCAGACACCGTCATGAGCTTCTCGTACGGCTTCTTTGGCTTCTGCGTTCGACAGACACCGAAGCAGTAATCCGTCGTAGGAGCGGCGATACAGCATTTTATCTCTGTATCATAGAAGAATCTGAGAGAACGCCGTCTGATGGAAGTGGCTTCCTTTGGGTTCTCGGGCAGGATGTCGTAGACGACGAAGTCGATGAATGGTTGTCTCCAATCTGGGGCATCATCGATCGTCTGGGCGGAATAACTCGCCACGAATTGCACATTGTTCTTGGGACAGACCAGTTCGTGGCCTATCACATCCACTGATTGGCGATCATAATTCGGAACTGCTAGGGAAGCGGCAAGACCAGCTAGGGCATCAGCTTCGATGTTTCGGAGTCTGGGAACATGTTCGATGAAGAACCCCTCGAACGACGAGATGATGTCAATCGCTATTTGGTGATAAGGGATCATGTCTTCGTGGCAGACCTCGTATGAGCCCCGGATCTGATTGACGATTAGTTGGGAATCGCCGTATGCTTCAAGGTATTCTACCCCCAGCTCTCTTGCAAGTTGGAGGCCAATGACCAGAGCGTTGTACTCGGCCACATTGTTAGAGCAGGGCTTTGTGAGGGAATAAGCGCGGTTAATCACCAATCCGGAAGGGGCGACCAGCACTACCCCGATCCGACGACGATGTTGCCTTTAGGTCCGGTCCTCGAAGCACCGTCAAAGAACATTCGCCATATATCATCGTGAGAGGTTGCATGCGAGTCGACGACCTCATCTGGGATCTCTTCATATATTATGGAGGACTCCGAGCCTGGGTGGGCTGCTAAGAAGTCTGCCAGGGCTTGACCTTTGACTGCCTTTTGTGGGACGAAGATCATATGATAAGGGGACAGCAATATTGCCCATGTAGCGAGGCGAGAGCTGAGTGCCCCTGGTTTAGTCATGAGGACCCTGAGAGGGTTGACTCGTGAGATCACATGTATCGTTTGTCCGGTGACATAGTGCCGCATTTTCTGAAGGACGAACACCAGGGCAAGGCATTCCTTCTCCACAGCGGTGTATCGGTGCTCTGGCCCAATCATCATTCGGCTGATATCATATATGGCTTGCTCATGGCCTGCGTCGTTGTTTTCTGCGAGCAGAGCCCCGAGGGAATGTTCCATTGCTCGTACATAGAGCAGGAATGGTTTTCCAAAAACCGGGGCCACCAGGACTGGAGGGTTCGACAAATATTCTTTGATGCTGTCGAAGGTGCGCTGGCATTCCTCATCCCATACGAATGAGACGCCTTTCTTCATGAGATGGGTGAATGGTCGACATCGCCCGGAGAGGTTGAAAATGAACCTCCTGATGTAAGCTAGCCTCCCTTGAAGGCCTCTGAGTTCGCGGAGATTTCTCGGGGGACCCATCTCCATGATTGCTTTCGTCTTCTCAGGGTCTACATGGATACCCTGTGCAGTGATGATGAAGCCCAAGAACTTTCCGCTGGATACGCCCAGAAAGGACTTCGTAGGGTTCATTTTCAAATTGTGCGCTCGCATTAGGTCGAATACCGTCTTTAGATCCTGCAGATGGTCTCCCTTGCAGCGACTCTTAACGGCTATATCATCAAAATAGCACTCTACTGTCTTGCGTAAGTGGTCTCTAAAGATGATGCCCATGGCTCTTCGATAGGTGGCGCCGGCATTCTTCAAACCGAAAGGCATGACTGTGTAGCAGTACGTGCCAATTGGTGTTCGGAATGATGTATATTTTTCGTCATCAGGAGACATTTTGATTTGGTTGTACCCCGAGAAGCCATCTATGAATGACATACGTTCGAAGTCGCAGGTATTGTCGATCATGATTGTTTGCCATTGATTGTAAAAGAACAGAACAATTATCGGAGGACTGAACTTAGACTCACAATACAAACTCGCTTGTACAAAGAAAGCCTAGGGACGAAAACCTAGGTACGACAGTCTAAGTACAATTATTTATTTTTGATTCTGGAGGGTGACGATAGAGGCTCGGGAAGGCGACGGCAGCCCTGCCTTACTCCTTGGACGATCGGTACGCAGCCTTGGCTCGGGAAAGATCTGCTTGGTCGTTGACGAAGAAATGCCCTTCTTGCTCTCTCTCTGATTGCTCTTCTGGCTTCTCTCTCTCTGTGTATATTCTCTCTCTGACTATGGGGGAAGTCTCTCTGTGTATACGTATTCTTCTCTGATTTTTTGTTGTATCTCGTATATATTTTTACAAGGGAATGGCACCTTGCTATTTATAATAGCGGGATGTGATTACTAGGGTTGCCAATGATTGGCTCTTGGAGATGGCGGTGGCCTGGGGATTGATCAATCTAGGCCGTTCGTTTCTGATTGTGACGAATTCGGGCCATTAAGGGTAGATTACACCAAATCTCCATTAGCAATTAATGCTGATTGGCATAAATCTTTCTTATAATAATTTTCTAATATCTACGAATAAATTAAATTTATTCTCCTGCCACGTGCCCCAAATCATTGGGATTTGACCCGATCTTGGATTGCCATAAATCTGGGAGATTGATCAGCTGAGGACACGTGTCCTGAGAGCCAATGGTGAGACTGGAACCGCATGCAAATTGGGCCGCATGAGATTTGGGCCGCATAAGACTTGGGACACGTGTCAAGGCTGTCTGGGCAGTGGCCCCCTCCTTCGGTCTTCTGAACCATATGATGAGCCGCATGAACCGCATAATGGTGTGTCTGCTTGAGCCGCATGGGCATGATCTTCTTGAGCCGCATAAGGACGCTTCCACTTGAGCCGTATGAGACTGTTTCGGCCTGAGCCGCATAGGACAGCTTCATTCTGAACCGCATGGGAAGTATTTACTTCGAGCCGCATAAGCACTCCCACATGGCAAGGCCACGTGGCATTTTGTTGCTCTCGGGGGATCGTGTCAGAGATTTCTTTCTCTTCCCTAGAGATTCATCACCATGACAGAGTCATAATTACCTGCTTTGGTGTCAGGCCTGCCAACTTTTCAGAGGGGTCAACCGTTAAAACAATTAATGCAGCATGAGTCGGAGGGGAGCACTGTCAAGGCACGTGTCTTCTGAGCCGCATGGAATGCCTCGGCCGCATAGATCCTTATGCCGCATGACTCCCTGAGCCGCATGCATTTTCTGAGCCGCATGGGTCTGTCCTGGCCGCATGAATCAATTTCTTTAGTATTTTTCATGCTTCTACAGGACCCCCTTCAAAGTTTTCAATTTGTAAAATTAAAATACTTTGAACAAGAAGCATGGCTGTGTTAACCGCATATGCAATCCTGACCGCATAGGAGTCCTGGCTGCTTGGATGTGTTATTCGCATGATTGTTTCAGCCGCGGGAGTGTGTTAGCCGCATAGATGGTCCAGTCCACGTGTGCGGGTCTTTAATTGTCTCAAAGTTGCTTCAGCGCCGTCTTTGTAGGGGGAATCTCAAGGGTCAGTTCATTAAATCTTTTTGGATTTGATGCCTTGGGTGAATCTTGGAGACGAAACCCAAGGAGTCGGTTTCGCTCTTCAAGAGTCGGTCATTGGCCCACGTGTCCGCCTTCTCCCATCCTCCTATAAATAGGAGGGGCTTGAAGAGAGAGAAGACTTCTTTATTTTCTTTCTTCTCTTATCTTGCTTGCCTTTCTTTTCTTCGATAATTGATGGCTCCCAAGAAGATTGTGGCAGTAAAGGACAAGAAGGCGGCCTCCACTTCCACCTTGGGTGCGGTTGCTGCTCCGCCCGTCGTCGAGCCTGATGTTCATCCTGACGTCCATCCCCCCATTGTTGATAAGGACAATGTATAAATTAAGGAACCCCAACCGCCATGGCTACGTCGCATACTTTATGCACGAGCCTTCGTAAATCGTATGTTCGCCCTACGGCTGAGCTGCGAACCGCATAAAAGAACCATTGCGTCTGTATGTGCGCCTCATCAGTGAAGCCGCATAGGTGACGTATAGACTTTTATTGTGGGAGCCGCATAAGCGATCTTCTGAACTCGAGCCGCATGGGATTTTGGAGCCGCATAAGACTTCTGAGAACTTCATGGGACGGCATGGATGTTTTCTTGAGCCGTATGTGGTTTGAAAACACCTAATCAGCTCTTTTCTTATTCTCTGTTTAACTTATTTTTCTTTGTCTGTTCTTCAGTGAATTTGCCAATTAACGCCGCCGAAGAACTCTTGGTGGGTAGTGCTCAAGCTGCTCTCGGCTATAGGTACGACCATATTGTTCAGCACGTGGTGGACCAGTTTCCGAGCGATGAGCCTATGACTAGGTTGAATGCCATCAAGAATCAGCCTTTCCATTTCCTTAATGCCATGATGAACTCCGAGAAATTCGAAGGAGAGTTTTTGAAGCCTGCGTTCTTTTTTGGAGACGCCTTGACCGTGGGGAACGATCATGTTCTGGAGGTGTCTGAGGATTGGAATTTTGTTTCTAACGGGATGGCGATCCGCATCCCCCAGATGGAGCGACACTTTCCATTATCTTGGTTCAATATGCTCCCTTTGGACCGGAAGATGGAGGGGACTTTAACCCCTACCAGGAGTGGGATGTTCGTGGGGAACATCTGTTATAATAACCATCTGAAGTCCATGGCTGCTGGCAAGGTGCATACCAGTTGTTCTGTGACAGGGTTGGTCCCAGGTTCTTTCCTGAATGTGGAAGGTCCTAACTTCACGTTTTCTACCGCCGATACTTTTATAAATCGACTTGCCCGGAAAGGCTCCTATCCCGTTGGCCGGTTGACGTTTTCCTGGTTGGATACACCCTATTCCCTCGTGGATCAATTTATCTACCTGGATCCTGCAGAAGTATGAGGCTTTTTTGCGCGAGATTGGCCTGTACCATGCTATCCGAGGTACTAGTCATGGCTTGTTCATAAACAAGAAGCTGTTCATGTCCCTGCTGGAAATGTATAATTGTCGTACAGGGACCTTTTACACACCTGTAGGGGAGATGGGACTCGCGCTCCATGAGATGCATGCGGTCTCCAAGCTTCCTTGGGGGGACGAAGCGTTTGAAACGTATACTCCCACTAATGAGGAACTCGAAGATTTGGAACAACGGTATCCTGGCTTTGCGGCCCTTTACCAGGAGATATTGTACCATTATAACACATGCCATCAGATAACCCGAAAGGATAACCTGGAAGGGAATGCTCCCTACACCAAGGATTGGGTGCACTATCTCTTCTCAGTAGATGCCTCAGGTCTAGTTACCTCTCGTCGCCCTAGGTCTCGGGAGGCGGTCAAAGAATTGGTGTCATCCATCAGTGACAGATTCGGGAGCCAAACCAATACTTTCGATTAATTTTACCAGGATACTCAAGAGCTATCTGAGAAAGCGCTTCTGGCAGGATTTTTGATGATCTGGCTACGGAATTGTGTAGTCTCGGGAGGAGCCGGTTCTATTGAGAGAATTAGTTGTAACTTCATCCTTCCAGCTGTGAAGTTAGTCTTGCGAATCAGGCTAGCTCTCCTTCCGGCTATGGTGTGTAGCATACACCGTAGCCTTCGTACCTTTACGTCCAAAATCATTGCCCGCGATGTGACCAAGGATTTTAAACGAACTGAGTTACCCTATCATTATTTGATGGGGTGGCTGCTGATACATTATCCATCTTTGATGAGGTCGGGCTCTGAGGGCGGTGTGACTGATGGTGACGCCCTTATCTTCCGTTATCATGATGAGCCCTGGGAATGTGAGGCCATGCGGGTTTGCCGGATGGTTTTGGCAAGGGCAGATAAGTATCATATTTTCGTATCCGTCCCTCGCTTTTCTGCTAGGGACATAGAGACTGTGCATCTAGACGGTATTGCGCCTCCTCAACTTCTGGATGGCCAGATGCTCTTATGGTTGCGTAACATCCGTCCCTCGCATCTGGTGTACCGTAACCGTAATGCTATTTTTCTAGAGCCGTATCTGCCTAGCAGGTTTGCCCGGCAGTTTGGGTACAGCCAACTTTGTCTAGACAGCCCCAGCTCTTGTCTGGGTTATGAGGGAAGTCTTCTTGATGGTATCAGAGCTTGGCAATATTATGATTCGTTCCATACTCGCGCTATTTTCTCAGTCCCTTCCATTAAGGAGTCAGTGGGGATCTTGTATATGGCGGCTCTGTATCACGTTATGGCGAACAAGCCTCCGGTCAGTTTTGACCTATGTACCAATTTTATTGTTGGCACCGGTCTGGAAGAAGGACTTCAAGGGGCCAAGAAAAGGAAGACTAGAGCCGAAGTGCCAGATTTGGATTCCGCTGCCGAGGGTGATGAAGGCAACGAGCGTGATGTAGATGACTCTATCCTCCCGGTGGTAGGCGGAGAGGTGAGTCAGTCGCCTGTTGTGTCAGATGAGATGCTGAGGGATCAGTCCTCTGTCGCGCCTGGTCCTGTTCCGAAATGTAGCAGGCAAGTTTCTCCTGTAAGCAGTGTTTCTCGATCCCGGAAGCTGGTTGCAACTAGGCGCCGTCCGCTAGCTATAACGGCAGGTGGAGAAGAAGTCAATCCTGCGTCCGAGGTAACAGAACGGCTCTCGATCTCTTTTCTTTTTTTTTCTTTCCTTTGAGTTTCGATCCCAATTGTCTTCGTTCCCCCCTTTTTTTCTTTTAGGAGTTGGGAGAAGAAGAGTTTCAGGATGTCGAGGCGGTGACTCAGGATGACGGGGGCTCCCCTGAGCCTGTTCCTGTTCAAGAGGCCGCAAATCAATATGTATCCCCTTTTAAGGTGACGGGGGCAGGGAACTTGACTAAATTCAACTCGGGGATCGCGGGTGAGGGGACCACGCCAGTCGTGGATGAGCCGCGACCTTCATACCCCTCCCTTGGTAAGATTAGCCAAATCCTAACCCGTGAGGAAGCTTCTCTGCTCTATCATCATGTTCTTCGGGTTACGTCGATTGATTGTTATTCTGGACGTTCAGGTCCTTCCCCTTCCGTATCGAGGACGGCCGTTGCTGAGATAACCCCAACCGAAGGGGCATTAGTAGAAAGGGGTGTACCTTCCCACTGCCCGACTTGTCTTGATGGGCCTTCCGGGGGCCCGAGTTTAACGGGCCAGTCTTCTGGACAGTCGGGACAGGGAACGATGGCCCTTGCATCATCCTCTGCTCCTATGGCTTCGAGAGTCGACCTTTCTTCCCTGCCGAGTATCCAAGCTCTCCGGGCGGCGGAAGACGAGTTGGCTGCTATTCATGCATCGTTCTATTCTAACTCCGTTCCCCTGGTGGCGAGCTCTAGCGTTGCTCCCTCGACGTTGCCGCTCCAGCTTCCCTTGACGCCCTCCTCTGCTGAAGTTTTGCACGACGCGTTACAGGACGTGGTTATCAGCTTCCATCGTCATTTGAAGAGGGGGATCGAGGCTGCTGTAGAAAGAGGGACCTCTTTTACTTTGGCCCGACGATGCGCCCAGGGTCAAATAAATACCCTTAGGGATCAGTCTGATGATTTAGGGCTGGCTTCACTTCTGGAGGCGAAATTGCTGGAAACTGATCAGCTAGTGACTGAGCTTCGAGTATTGCGACAGGCTGATCTGCCTGCTATTATAAACGAGGAGCGGAACTCCCTTCTCGCTATTATAGAGAGGACCAGAGCGACTCAAGATAAGGCCAAACCGGCCGTACTGAAGGATCTCAGCGACTTAACTGATCGGTACGATCAATTGAGTTATGCGACCGAGAACGTCGTGGTTCGGGAGGAGTCTGTCTCTCGTGAGATTACCGAGACGCGGGAACAGATCGTTGCGCTTCAGAAGAAGTTGACTTCCATGGAATCTGAACTCGAGGCTGCCCGCAATGACAGGGGGCTAATCGTCCAGGAAGCAGACAAGGTTATTCAAGCTTCGACTGACCTGGAAGCTGTTTTGAATAAATTGGAGGATGACTGTCGGGCACTTCTGGACTTGGACAATGAGGAGCGGCTACTCCAGGAGGCCGAGCATCGAGCTAAGCAGAGGCTTGATCGGGGGACTGCCTAGGTGAAGGGACGTCTTTTGGAGTTGTGCAATGCCGAGCTATAATCGGCCCTTTGTTTTGTCCCCGTTTTCCCCTTCTTCTTCTTCTTCTTTCTCTTTTTTTTTGAAAGGGACGTGGTCCCGAAATATGTAGTACTTCTTTTCTTCCTTCTTCTTTTCTTCCTTCAAATAAAGAGTATTTTCCATTCTACCCTTCATTTGTATTGCCTATTGTGCCTGTGATATTGTGGTGGTGCTCTCCCCTATATGGAAGATATATTTGTGGACCTGTTATCCATGGCGTACCTTGGTTTTAGGTAGGGATAACAAGTTTTGGTCACGGTACCTGAAGCAGCCATAGCAGAGTGGTCATGGGTGCTCTTGGTATTGGGAAAAGGAAAGCCGTAGAGCAGCTGGGCTCCCGTGGCGTGATAAGATGGTAAGGTTGTGTTAAGAAGCTCAGCTGAGGATTATCCTTGGCGTACCCTAGTTTAGGATACAGATAATAGTGTGAAGGAGAACTGACCTACTTGCTCAGAGGTAACGAGGACATGGCAAGTAGGAAAGTTTTGTAATCGTAGAGTCTTCCTACTCAGATGTAGTGAGTACATGGCAGGGGGGGACTCGTCGGAGGGTATTTGTGGTCAACAGAGGACATTTGTGGTCAACAGAGGACATTTGTGGTCAACAGAGGACGTTTATGGTCAACAGAGGACGTTTGTGGTCAACAGAGGACATTTGTGGACCCATTACCCTTGGCGTACTCCGGTTGTGGGTACAGGTAATAGGTTGAAAGGGGATCATCATACTCGCTCAGAGGTAGTGAGGACATGGCAAGCATGAAGGTTTCTTCGACGGAGCCTTCCCATTCAGAGGTAATGAGGACATGACAGGAGTGGGCTTAATGAAGGGGGGTACGTAGAATAACTCAGAGGTAATGAGGACATGGAAATTCTATGTAGGGGTGATTTGTTTTTTGGCGAAAATGGGACGACTCAGAGGTGATGAGGACATGGTCGTCTTGGAAGTTTGTGGATCCATTACCCTTTTTTTTTTTGTGTGCACTAGGAGTACGGGTAGTGGATCATGAAGGAGGATCTCTTTCAGGAAGAAAGTTCAAAGGTACGAGTATACATGACGTTCTTTTAAAAGAGTGACCGGGATGTAAGTTCAGGGGTACCAGCGGGTACGTGACTCTACGATCCATGAATGTTGGAATCAAAGTGTAAGTTCAGAGGTACCAGCGGGTACATGACTCGGTAATTTGGGATATGAGTTCAGCGGTACAAGAGGGTACGTGACTCGATAAGATGGAAAATTGGGGGGTTGAGTTCAGTGGTACCAGCGGACACATGACTCAAATTCTGGAAAATGTTGTTTAAACATAGTATTTCTTCATGAACTTGCCGTTGACGGGCAACATGAGCAAGTCTCCGTTCTGCTTGGCGAGGCGGTAAGCACCATTGGAGAACACGGCCTCGATGATAAATGGGCCTTCCCATTTTGGCTGGAACTTGCCGGCGGTTTTGTGAGTCATGACCATTGGCCTCCTAACTGTCAAAACAAGATCGCCCACTTGGAATGTTCTGACTTTGACCTTTTTGTTGAAGGCTCCTGAGATGCGTGCTTGGTATAGCTCGATCCTTTGCTGAGCTAGGAGGCATTTTTCATCTAAGGCCTCTAACTCTTGTAGTCGACGTCGGTAGTTATCATCCGTTGTCAATTGATAAGTGAGGGCGACGCGGAGTGAGGGAATCTGAGTCTCCAATGGGAGAACTGCCTCACTTCCGTACACTAAGGAGAATGGTGTATTTCCGGTAGCTGTTCGGACTGTAGTGCGATAAGCCCATAAGCACTCGCCGAGCTTCTCATTCCAATCGCGTTTGTTGGAGGAGACAAACTTCTTGAGGAGTTTGATGATTGTTTTGTTGAATGCCTCTGCTAACCCGTTTGTTGCCGGGTTGTATGGTGTCGAAGCGACATTCTGAATGCGGTGTTTGTCGCAGAATCGGTAGAATGCGTGGCTTGCAAACTGCGGACCATTATCATGGATGATCCTTCGTGGCAGTCCGAAGCGGTAGACGACGTGATGTTTAAGGAAGCTGATCACGTTTGAAGTCTTAACTTCTGCGAGTGGGACAGCTTCCGCCTATTTAGAAAAGTAATCAGTAATCGCAAGTATAAAGCGATGTCCTCGGGAGGAAGGTGGGGTGATTGGACCAATGATATCCATCCCCCATGCTTCGAATGGCCAGGACGCCACCGTTGGATCGGATGGTTGATGAATGAAGTCCGCGTGGACTTGGCAGGCCTTGCATTTTCTGGCATAGTCTATCGCATCTGCCACCATCGTGGGCCAGTAGTAACCCATCCGGCGAAGGCGGTCTTGCAGTTTAGGGCCAGGCGGATGGGTCCCGCAGACACCGTCATGAGCCTCTCGTACGGCTTCTTTGGCTTCTGCGTTCGACAAGCACCGGAGCAATAATCCGTCGTAGGAGCGGCGATACAGCATTTTCGTCTCTGTATCGTAGAAGAATCTGAGAGAACGCCGTCTGATAGAAGTAGCCTCCTTCGGGTTCTCGGGCAAGATGTCGTAGACCACGAAGTCTATGAATGGTTGTCTCCAGTCTGGCGCTTCGTCAATCATCTGAGCAGAATAACTCGCCACGGCTTGAACGTTGTTCTTGGGGCAGACCAGCTCATGGCCGATTACATCGACCGAATGATGAGAGTGGTTTGGTACTGCTAAGGAGGCAGCAAGACCTGCTAGGGCATCAGCTTCGATATTTTAGAGTCTGGGGACGTGTTCGATGAAGAATCCCTCGAATGATGAGATAATGTTGATCGCTATTTGGTGGTAGGGGATTATATCTTCATGGCGGACTTCGTACATCCCCCGAATTTGGTTGACGATTAATTGCGAATCACCGTATGCTTCCAGGTATTCTACCCCCAGCTCTTTTGCAAGTTGGAGGCCAATGACCAGAGCGTTGTACTCGGCCACATTGTTAGAGCAGGGTTCCGTGAGAGAGTAGGCGTGATTGATCACTAGCCCGGTAGGAGAGATCAATACTACTCCGACCCCGACGACGATGTTTTCCTTGGGTCCGGTTCTTGAAGCGCCATCGAAGAACTTCCGCCATATGTTATCGTGGGTGGTTGTATTCGAATCGGCGACCTCGTCTGGGATTTCTTCGTATATTCTGGATGACTCCGATCCTGGATGGGCTGCCAAGAAATCTGCCAGGGCTTGGCCCTTGACGGCCTTCTGAGGGACGAAGATCATATGATAGGGGGACAACAATATCGCCCATGTAGCGAGGCGAGAACTGAGTGCCCCTGGTTTGGTCATGAGGACTCTGAGAGGGTTGATTCGTGAGATCACATGTATGGTTTGCCCTGTGACATAGTGTCGCATCTTTTGAATGGCGAATACCAGGGCGAGGTATTCTTTCTCCACAGCGGTGTATCGGTGTTCGGGCCCGACCATCATTCGGCTGAGATAGTATATGGCCTGCTCGTGGCCTGCGTCGTTGTTTTGTGCCAGCAGGGCACCGAGGGAGTGTTCCATTGCTCGTACGTAGAGCAGGAATGGTTTTCCAAGGACCGGGGCCACCAGGACTGGAGGATTTGACAAATATTCTTTGATGTCGTCGAAAGCACGCTGGCATTCCTCGTCCCATACGAATGAGACTCCCTTCTTCATGAGGTGTGTGAATGGTCGGCATCACCCGGAGAGGTTGGAAATGAACCTCCTGATGTAAGCTAGCCTCCCTTGGAGGCCTCTAAGTTCGCGAAGATTTCTCGGGGGACCCATCTCCATGATTGCCTTCGTTTTCTCAGGGTCTACATATATACCCTGTGCAGTGATGATGAAGCCTAAGAACTTCCCGCTGGATACGCCCAAGAACGATTTCGTAGGGTTCATTTTCAGATTGTGGGCTTGCATCAGGTCGAATACCGTCCTCAGATCCTGCAGATGATCTCCTTTACGGCAACTTTTGACGGCGATGTCATCGACATAGCATTCCACTGTTTTGCGTAAATGTTCTCTGAAAATGATACTCATGGCCCGCTGATATGTGGCGCCAGCGTTCCTTACACCGAATGGCATGATTGTGTAACAGTATGTGCCAATGGGTGTTCGGAATGATGTGTGCTTTTCGTCGTCGGGAAACATCTTGATCTGGTTGTACCCCGAGAATCCATCCATGAATGACATACGTTCAAAGCCGCATGTGTTGTCGATCATGATGTCTGTGATAGGGAGGGGGAATTCGTCCTTTGGACATGCCTCATTCAGATTACGGAAGTCGATGCAGATTCGGATCTTTCCATTCTTCTTAAGGACAGGAACTATGTTGGCGACCCAGTCCGGATGTTGCTCTTCACGAATGAAGCCGCTGGCTATTAGTTTGTTGACTTCGGCTTCGATTGCGTCCATGACGCCTGGGCGGAAGCGTCGTTGTTGTTGCTTGACTGGCTTTGCATCCGGCCGTATGTTGAGTTTGTGAAGAGCGATATCGGGGTCTAACCCCGGCATGTCTTCGTAACTCCACGCGAACACGTCGATATATTCTCTGACAAGTTTCAGCAGCGATTCTCGCTCTTCGTCTGTTAGGCTCTTACTGACAAAGATTGGCTTTGGAGAGGACTCGCCGCCGAGGTCGACCTGCATAACTTCATCTTCGGTAGAAGGTTCTCTCTGCTCGAACCGCTTTTCCCATTGTGCATCCAGCTGTTGGGCCCATGGCTCAAGCTCGAGGATTTCGGGAATGTCCTCGTCTTCTTCATACGCGTCGGCGAATGCCATGTTGACTGATAGTACTTGTCTAAATATGTCTCTGATGCTGGTATCTGAGTCAGAAGTTGGTGACCCGGCTGAATGTGACTGGCAGTCGCACTCTTCATCTGAACTCTCTGGGGTTGTCGTGGGAGTTACATACCCTAGTCCACATCGAGTTTTGCTATAGTAGTCCCGTGGCTTACCGGACGGTACTGGGGGCTTCAAAGGTAGTCGCCGTCCGGTGCCGTAATTCAAACCTGGCGTGGTCTCCATATCGTATCATTGTTTTTGCATGAGGTATTTGGACTGGGGGCTATACAGATACAGAGGCAGTCTCCCGGCATTTGACCCAAGATCGATTTCTTTTATGGTGAAGGGGTACGGATCGTCTTTCCGGCCGAAGATAATCGGGTGGTCCCCTCCCTCGAGTATTCTATAGGCGTCTTCTGCTGGAGTAAGCTGGATCGCGGTGGATACATTTGTCACCTGTGTGTGTAGCCCATTAGGGCCGGCCCCTGATCAAAAATTTCACTTTTTTTATAACAAGGACTGCCCAATTTTCGGGCAGTCCTGCAAACTGAATGGACTGCCAGAAAACTTGGCAGTCCTAAGTCTCAGCATGTAAAACAAAAGGACTGGCCATTTTTCTGGCAGTCCTTACTGTATGTAGGACTGCCAGAAATTTGGGCAGTCCTTGTTATAAAAGACACTTCACTTTTTGATCAGGGCTAGCCATAATGGGCTAGCCCTGATCAAAAGTTGCAGTGCCATTATCAATTTCCTATATAAACTCAGATGAATTTGATAAGCAAAGCCCCCCGCCACCCCCGACCAAAGCCCGCCGTCCCAAGCCCGTCGCCCAGCCCCCGACGCCCCCACCCCAAGCCCGTCGTCCAGCCCCCGACGCCCCCGCCCCAAGCCCGCTGCCCAGCCCCCGACGCCCCCACCCCAAGCCCGTCGTCCAGCCCCCGACGCCCCCGCCCCAAGCCCGTCGCCTAGCCCCCGACGCCCCCGTCCCAAGTCCGCAGCCCAGCCCCCGACGCCCCCGCCCCAAGCCCGCCACCCAGCCCCCGACGCCCCCGCCCCAAGCCCGCCGCCCAGCCCCCGACGGTCCCGCCCCAAGCCCGCCGCCCAGCCCCCGACGCTCCCGCCCCAAGCCCGCCGCCCAGCCCCCGACGCCCTCGTCCCAAGCCAGCCGCCCAGCCCCCGACGCCCCCGCCCCAAGCCCGCCGCCCAGCCCCCGACGCCCCCGCCCCAAGCCAGCCGCCCAGCCCCCGAATGTCCCCAAGCCCGCCGCCCCCGCTGCCCCTACGTCGACACCGCGACACAGAGAGAGAGAGAGATCTAGAGAGAGAGAGAGGGGATTACCTTCGGGAGAGAGAGAGGAGAAGACGCCAACGCCGTTCACCGAAGCCGCGAGCGAAAGAGAGAGAGAGAGAGAGACAGATTGAATTTAGGGGGAATGCGAAAAGTTTTCCCCGCCTTTTCATTTAAGTCTGGAACGTAAATTTAGCGACGGAATAGCGACTGCTAATAATCCGTCGCCAATTAGTCGTTATTATTGATTATCCGACTGAATATCCGTCGCTACGTAGTCGAAGAAATGTACTGCCAAATTCCTACACAATTCCCGTCAAATAATCGACCACGTAGCGACGACTGGACATCCGTCGCTATAATTCCGACAGCCTAGTGACGGATATGCGACCTTTCATCCCCCTAAAATTAAAATAAAAAATGGCAAAGGCGTGTGGTCTGTAATCAGTCGGTGAGCGGCCACGAAGCCGTCGCTAACGCCGACGGAAAATTTTCGTCGCTAAATATCCGTCGCTAATTTAGTGTATTTTGGTAGTGGCCCACCAAGATCCACTCGGTCACGCGGCGAACCGTCGGAGCGTGCGCCGCCCTCCACAAGTGCCGTCGAACCTCCCCGCCCCGCACCAGAGTTCGCGGGGAAGTGCCGCCGGGAAGCCGGAGCTGCCCCGCTCACGGTTGTCGAGGAGCCCGGGCTTCCGCCCCCTCATTGGTACGCTCGATCTCTCTCTCCTTCCCTTTTCTTCCTACTTCACTCGCTCCTCTCTCCCTCACTCTCGTTTTCTTTCTGCAAGAGAAGGGTTCCCTTCTCGATTCCAATAAGTTTCCTTCCTGGGAAAGAAAACAGCCATCATAGTCAATGTATTTTTACCAACTCTCACTTATTAGTTATTATCTAGCACTAGTTCACCTATGTAGCACTACTGTATTGTTATGTCGTTATTATTATTAGTATTTTTGGAAAAATAGTTACATATTATTTTATAGGATTATTATCATTAATATCTTCTTCAACAGTAAATGTATTAGTAGCTCCTTACTAAATTCTGATGTTATTTTTCATTAATCAATAATGATATTATTATTATTGTAGAAATATGGAAATTCATGCACATCTATAGGCCAGAATCCTATGCGCTCAACTCAACCATGCGGCCAACTCCAATGCCCCAGAAAAAGCTCAGACAGATACTTGGCACAGCAAAGTACAAATTTAAAGACATTCAAAAGAGGACTATCGGATGTATATGATATTTTCCACGTCTCGCAGGTGCGGAAGTACGTAAATGATCCGAGCCATATGATAGATTTTTACTACTATAAAATGGGCTTTAAAAAACCATCGCAAATGTGTATTTACCATCGCAAATATTATTTGCAACTGATTTGCGACGACAAACAAGGGGTCGCTCCTGGTTGTGTGGCAAAAAAATTTGGGATAGCAAATAACTGACACTAAGCTTTAGCGACACTCTTTGGCGACGGTTGGTTGTCTTCGTATCTAACTGTATTAACGACAGTATTTGGCTGACGCAAATATTTAGCGACGTCATTTAACAAAGACTTATTGTTTGTATGAGGGTAGGGTTTAGGCCATCACCAAACTTTTGCAACACCATTTAGCAACGATCAGCAATGAAGATTGATTGTTGATGTCTAAGACAATTAGCAACGACGTAGAGGCGATGTCTAATCTTTGGCAACACCTTTGTCGACGGTTAGTTATTTATGTAGTTAACAATATTTGCGTCGAGGAGTTGTGGACGCAAAATATTAGGCGACATCTTTTAGCACATGCTTATTGCTTATATGGCTACCAATATCGATGACGACAGAAAGTCAGCACTAAATTCTTTGCTAGATGATTTAACAACAGCTAGTTGAATAATATAATTCGACATTTAGTACTTAACAAAAAACTATTAAACTTTAAGAGATAACATCCCAAATGGCAGAACATTTGAAAATATTTAAGAACAAAACAAAACTTTCTTAATTGCACCTAAAACTAAAAGTTACATATCGACATAATAAAGTTAATATTTCTCAACTTTTGCTAGAAATCTCGTAGTAATATTTAAGACTCAAACTATAATTACATTCTTAATCTCCAACAAAAAATAAGAATAAAAAACTAAAACTCTAAGTCCATATTAGATTTGGCTATGCTTCCATGACCCCATAGAAGTCCCACAAGTTTCCGTGCTACAAATGTTCCTCTCACTATCATCGAGGAATAATAGCTAAAAAGAACAGGAAAGAAAAACTCACCACTTAGTCTCTTAGGGATGTTTGGTGGGAAAACTATACTTTTGGTCACTGAATGTTTGCCTCACCAAAGTTTTAGTCACTCAAAGATATTTTTCAAAAATTTAGTCACTGAATGTCTGGCCATCCAACAAAATGGTCACTCTGTTAAATTGTTATTTGTTTTATTAACGTTTTTTGTTGACATGACATGTTATGTGTCATGTCAGTCATTAAGTATGACCTAGCACATTTACGTGGGCTATTTTTGGGTTTTATCTTTCCAAAAAATTGTTTGGGTATTAAGTTTTTTAAAAAAAATGAAATATCATGTCATAAACATTGAAACATGGCACATAACTTAATACCCAAACGAATTTTTTTGCAAAATAAAACCCAAAAATAGCCCACGTAGATGTGCCACGTTATACTTGACGACTGACATGGCACATAACATGCCATGTCAACAAAAATCGTTAATAAAACAAACAACAATTTAACAGAGTGACCATTTTTTTGGAAGACCAAACATTCAGTGACTAAATTTTTGAAAAATATCTTTGAGTGACTAAAACTTTGGTCAGACAAACATTTAGTGACCAAAAGTATAGTTTTCCCGATGTTTGGTATGCCAAACAATATATATAGTCGAAAATTCTATATTTTCGAAAATCAAATTCTAAGTAATTAAATTTCTGAAAAAATTATATTTTCATGTTTGGACCAACAGTTTGGTGACTATATAAATATTCCAGAAAAAAATAAAATAAATAAATAAATAAATCAAATGAGAAAAATAAAAAAATGATAAAAAGAAAAAAATCAAAATAAATCAAAAACGAAAAAAATTCGACCAAAATACAAAAAAAAGGCCAAAAAAGACCAAAATGGAAAGAGAAATAGACAAAACCAAAAAACAACAAAAAAGATAAAAAAAAATCAACAAAAAAGACCAAAAAAACAACAAAGGCAACAAAAATGACAGAAAACAACAAAAACAAAAAAAAATGACCAAAAAAATGAAAAAAAACAAAAAAATGACAAGAAAGAAAGAAAAACGACAAAAAAGACGACCGTAAACAACAAAAGACGACAAAAAACTCAAAAAGACAAAGATAGACAAAAAAATAAGAATTACTAAAAAACGATAAAATAAGTATTACAGAAAAGAAAAAAATAAAACCGGCAAAAACGACAAAAAACAAAAAAAAAGACAAAACCGGTAAAAATGACAAAAACAACAAAAAACGACAAAAAAAATAAAAACTACTAAAAGAGACAAAAAGAGATCAAACCGACAAAAAGACTAAAAACGACAAAAAATGACAAAAGACAACAAAAAAACGACAAAAAACGACAAAAATAGGTAAAAACGATAAAAAGGAAAAAAATGAGAAAATAACAAAAACGGCAAAAAAACTACTAAAAACGACAAAAAAGAGACCAAACCAACAAAAACAACAAAAACGACAAAAGACAACAAAAAACAACAAAAACTGGTAAAAATGACAAAAAGACAAAAAGAGTCGAAAATGACAAAAAATAACAAAAACGACAAAAAATTGACAAAAATGACAAAAAAGGACAAAACTACTAAAAACAACAGAAACGACAAAAAATGGTAAAATCGGTAAAAAAGCAACAGAAAAGAGAAAAAACAACAAAAATAACAAAAAAGATAAAAAAGGACAAAAAACGAAAAAAAAAAAACAAAAACGAAAAAATTGACAAAAAGAAACAAAAAAGACAGAAATGAAAAACTACTAAAAACAAAAAAAAGAGGACAAAAAGTGACAAAAAAGAGAAAAAACGAAAAAAATAACAAAAACGACAAAAACGACAAAAAGGGCTAAAAAATAACAAAAAAATCGGTAAAAACGACAAAATGACCCAAAAAAAACGATAAAAACGACAAAAAATGACAAAAAAAAACCGAAAAAGGGGCCAAAAATGATCAAAAATATTTTTTTTCTTTTTGCCCGGACAAAAAAAATCCACCTATTCTTAAAGGATAGGATTATTATGTTTTATGGATAAACTATTTATTCAGGTAATTCTAATTTCCGGAAATAAATATTTTATAGCCCAAAAAAATATGGTAATAGATTCTCACCCTAAACTTTTTTACCAAAAAGGACATCGAAACTATATTTTGTCTAACTGATGCAAACAATGCCTTCCATAGCTTTTCCTTTGTTTGCAGCCAAGAAGACCAATGGCTGAAGGAGGTAAGTCTCTTACTGTTGACTCAAAGAAGCACAAGAGGGTCCTACATTAATTGCCAAAAAGGGCATGAAACTATATTTTCTTCCTTGTGTGTATGTACAATTGATTGGTTCATAAGCTAGGTTTATACTTCGAAACAAAAACCAAAGAAGAAAAAACAAATCATCTAATTTAAGAGAGAAGTATATAATTTTTTTTAAAGTAGAAAAAAATAAGCTTATTTATCCAAATAAAGAGATGTATGCATATATAACAAAGCATACTAGCCTTTCTCCAACGACCACGGCCTTTTTGCTTAACTTGCTCCTCCATATTCTGTAACTCAGCCAAGAAAGGGCTAACCTCCCCCTTTTGTTGACCCTGCTCCTGAACTTGTTCAATATATTTAGCCGTGAATAAGACATATGTTGCAATTATCTGCAATACAGTAGTAGAAACAACATGACAATGAGCTAGATGTACGCTGGTTACCATTACTTTTGCCCAATCTTCTTTGACGACCAATTTAGCAACATTTTGATCCCAAGAAAGACGGAACTAAATTCCCTCTGAATTGAATGGACAATGTACTCTACTCTAAATGTGACCTCCTAGATAGACCAAATCCACAGGGAAAAAAAAATCAGAAACTTGCTTCAATTAGTTCAATCATAAAAATAAAAGGAGGTTATGGTTCAGGAAAAATTATACCTTTCCTATGCAGTGAATCCTCAACTACCTTGAGAAAGAATTTGGCTTCAAACTTCCCTGCACGGTGATCATTCATTGTAACATTTAGTATCCTGACCACCCTCAATAACCACCTGATATCCAAATACTACAATAATACAACAGTACAATAAAAAACACTCAATCCAAAACCAAAGAACCAACTTGTACACACGTGAACAAGCTATGCCAAGAATACAGAAAGATGCTTACTACTTGCCGATACCGATACTCAAAGGAAGAGTTCGATAACGAGTCTGATACCAAAACTGCGAACCTTGAACTATAAAGTTCCAACTCCTGCATTTCCTAAATACAATAGCATTAAACTGCCCTTCATTTGCCACATCAAAGAAGCAAGAGGATGTTAGCAGCAAAGACTTTCAAGCACTCAACCCCCTTTACCAAACAATCAAGTAGTGACAAATCCAATCATACCACCACCAAGAATTTGATTTTCCTGTCCAAAAATGACAACATATTAAACAAAATATCTGAAAAAACCAAGAGAATGCTAATGGCGAACACTTTCAAACATGCTTGTCCTTTTATTAGACAATTTGGAAGCGGTCGGTGGTACGAACAAAGTAGTGGGTATTCCCATCTAACAACGTGGAAATACATTAAAACAATCGGTCCAGGTAAACGAAAACTAGAGTTTAAACAAATTCTAGAGACACATTTGAGAAGTTAGCTATGTAATTTATTAACAATAGAATCTGCGATTGCCGTTATTTCTTTATCATTTTACCTATATGAGATCTACGTTAGCCCACTTCATGCTTCTGAATGAACAAATGTTACCTCTTCTTGATTGTACCTCCTTAATATTCTCTAACAAATGATGATTCCATCACGATCAGTTCTCATTTGATACTGCTTCCTACAATCCTACCTTTAATGTACTTTGACCAGAACCTTTCAATCTGTTACCATTTCTATACCTATGAATTTATCTTAAGCCACAAGAACAAGAAACTAAGATGAAGCCTAAGTATATACATTTTGCACCATAGAAAACTGCATTTAGTTATTCTACAGTATCAAGTACTTATTTGCTCATTACAATATAAGAAGCATAATAATACATGCGATATTGTATCTGAAGTTACTGTTCCGAAAACTGTTTTGAAAGGTTAATCAGTCACACTCATGCCAAATAAAAAGACAATGAAAAGGAACAATGAACCATATATAGGCAAGAGGAAATGGAAATGATTCAATAGATATAATTTTTATTGAGAAACAAGAAACAATGCAACATGTTATATGTGCTTTTGCCTAGAATATGATAAGTAACACCTACAAAATGGTTAAGAAAATTCCTAATGAAATCAAGTAAACCATGTCAAACTAAGAAAGCGACTAACAGTAAAAAAAAAGCTTTGATCAAAAAGCATATTTAAAACAATTCTTCTGACGTTAATGGACTTTAATTGTATTCTCCATCCAATGACTCACTTCTATATGTCCAACATGTCTGCACATCCAAATTCTAAAAAAAGACGTCATTCTTACAAACCGTGACCGTCCACAAATTTCAACCTTCACCATTCTAAATAAGTACAACCTATATTATGTCATTGATCTAAAACAAGAAAGCTACCCCTCTAGTAGTCATACCCCCACAACACACAAATCACTGTGAGAAGTGGGCCGGGCGGCCTGGTCCCCGGCTCGAGCCCGGCCCGGTCAAAACCAGTCTGGGCTGGCCCGAGCCAACGACCCGGATCAGCCCGACCCTCTAACCCAGCGGTCAAGGTGCTCAGTGGGCCGGGCTGCCCGGTCCACGGCTCGGACCCGACCTGGTCAAACCCGGTCCGGGCCGGCCTGAGCCCGGTCAACGACCCGAACCGACCCGACCCACAGCCATTTCGGTCTGGTCTGGGTTGGGCCTCAGGACCCGCTAGCCCAACCCGGCCCGGATTGAACGCGGGTCCGGACCGGTCAACCCGGCCAAGTTCGACCGAGTCGACCCGAACCGGCCGGACCCGATCCAGGACCGGTTTACCCCGGTCCAGGCTCGGTTCGGACGATTTTCAATTTTTTTAGTTATAATTGTTGGAGGTCAAAATGATCAAAATACTCCCAATTTACTTGCTGTTTTAGACTGTTGTAAGGATATTTTGGTCATTTTGCTGAAAATAACCAAAATACTCTTATGACAATTCTTTCTTTGTGACTTTGGCATTTTTACTAGTATAACCTTAGAGTTACTTAGCCTAGAGACTAACAATGACCATGGAGGCCTAACCATGTGATTAGATTGACTAATTACCACTTTTCAGGTTATGAATATTTTGATCATTTTGTGACTTGCTCCCCCGAACAGTAATCTTAAGTTCGTTCCAAAGTATTCCTTCCTTTGAACTATTTCTTTTTAGTTGGAAGAGGAAGAAGGTCCCACGTGGTTTGTGCTCCACGTGACCAGTACATTCATGAAAAGGAAAATATAGAGGTATAGAAATCATATATTACTAGTACTGCCCTCTTCTTCTTCTACTAATATATAGCTATCGTGTTTAACTAACGATGACAAGCGATGAACCATGTACCTATCTTTGTTGTCGAAGTTCCCCGCGGAGCTGCTGGCGGTCGCGTACGCGTGGAAGGGTATCAAATGTTGTTGGCCAAGGCGAGGGAAGCAGCTCTAGGGGATGCTGACAGTGACCGGGTTCACGGTGCCTTGAAGGAGGTCCAGAGGAAAAATTGAGCGGAGGGGGAAAAATTGTAAGTATGGGTTAGGGTTTTCAGAGATTCGCTAACTCTCTATATATAGAAGCTAATCCTGATAGGTCTTGGATTTTGAAGAGATTGAAGGAAGACATTTGAATATGATATGGGCTCACCTTGTCTAATTTGAATAGAGGAAGAGATGTGTTCAAAATTTCGAATCTGCTCTCTAACAGATTCCAATGAGGGGAATTTGCAATCAACCCCTTCTAGTTAAGTTTTTTACGAAACAACTCCTTCTCCTTGTATTCATAGTATTTCTTTGACCTATTTTAAGAGACGAAGCAATATATATATATATATATATATATATATATATATATATATATATATATATATATATATATATATAAAATGACAAGGATAACAGTAAAATTAATAATAAAAAAAATTGGTCTAAGGGCTCACAATCTATCACCATCTTTTAGTCATGCGTATTTGGCCCGTTGCACGAGTTGTATCTCCTCCTAGCACGCACGCACGTTCATGGACCACCTTTATGAGGTCGGTCTCTTGTGCGGCCAGCTCTGGGTCTTGAGGAGAATTATTGAGGCGGGATTGAACCCCCTTGAGCGCCTCTTCACGAACAGCAAGAAGTCAAGAACTGAGTGTGGCCTCTCCTTTTTCCATCTTAAGTTCTGTTTTGACTGACTTGAGTCTCATGGCCAAGCGGAATTGGGCATTCTCGGCTTCACACACTGAGCTCCATTCAATTCAGGTCCACATCAGGTTCAATCACCACCACCCAAGCCAGAGATCGATGTCGGTGTTGTACTCACCGCGTCTACTTCGCCGGACCAGCAGCCGAGTCCGATCGATGCTGGACATGTCTTTCCTCGGCAAGGAAGAGGTGACCATAAGCTTGATTCTTCTTTTTTGCAACTACTGCATTGCGCAGTTTCCTCTTCTAGAATTCGGATGTGAAAATGTTGAAAACAACTGCTAACCGTCAGTTCATTATTTTTGGTGGAGTTTTAAACCAAATATAGAGTTCAGAACAGTTACAAACACCCCATTACTAAGAAGACCAATTGGATGGCCCCTCCTCCCCTCCTTTATCTCCTCCTCTTCTCTCCCCTGCTCCCGCTCCTCCTTACAGGTTCACTTCTTCTTTTTTCTAATGAAACTATTTTTTATAGTGCAAGCACACACAAATCCTGTGCACAAGTATTCCTGCTGCTAGTGCACAGGAACAACACTTGATGCTGGCCTTGGCCCTTGGCAGCAAGTTGCTGCTACCTGCTTGCATTTAGCAAGGCAGCCCTGTTCTATGCAAGCAGTACCTACTGCTCTCTACACAGGAAACATCATAACTGCTGCTGTGCACAGAATCCCCATTCCCTTCTTCCTATTACACACACATACCTACTGTTCATGTTCACATCTCTTTCATGCCTCCATTTCCAAAACTAATACTAGTCTCCCCTTGACTTCGGAGAGTAGGATGTAATACTTGGTGAATAAAAATATGTTCATTTTAAGTTAACTGAATAACTAGTGAATAATAATTGGTTCATTTGCTTAGTTGCACAGTTGTTAGCTTATTTGTTTGTCATTAGTTTTTGAATTGCTTAAGTTAGCCATTCAATTGTTGGTTTATAGTTACCTAGTTTCTAGTTTATAAACTTTTAGATTTATCATGCTTCGAAGTCCTTTTTAAATTTATTCAAATATTCTATATTTCTTGTATGTATTATGTTTTTTTAGTATTTGAAAATTCAATCTCATCTAAACCCTAGACATTAGGTCCCTTCTAGCTGCCTAACAAGCACTTGTCTTTCACAATATTGCCAATCTTCGCCTGAGCTCCTAACAAAACCGATAATATAGCAGTGACTGGATTCACTCTCCTTTTTATTGCGGTCCCATTTTCGCCGACTGCATATAGTAAGAAACTCTCCAGAAGGGTGTAATTTTTTTTTCTCATAAGAACTCAAAATGACCTAGTTCAGGTTTTTATATGTTCCTCAGGCAGTCAGGAAATTACACAAACCATTAGATTCTACCCTCCATAAAGCTGCAACTTTTGCATCTAAACCAATTCATACAAGGAAATTATCAAATTAATTGATCACTTCATGACAGCTGTCAGAATAAAAACATAAACGGCTAACATGAAACAGCAAAACCAAATATTATAGAACCCAGCCACCTTAATGATAACTCTAATTACCAACTAGCCAAATACAACTCCAATAAAATTGTGGCTGAAGAGAGATCAATCAAGATGATAATCTTTAATCACTGGCCAAACTCCCATCTACCACCAGGCTCTCTCCTAAACTACAACATGCCTTTTTGTGAGATAGTCTCTACCTTCCCCAGTGGCGCAGCCACATGGAGCCGAGGGGGTGCGCTTGCGCCCCCTCAAATTTTGTATTTTTGTTTATATTTTTTTTGTGAAGTATTATATATAATTTTATTATGGGCATAGAAAAAACTATCATGATGTTACAATAACATTGCAATGTCAGATCGGTAAAATAATATATTTAGGGAACAACAGAACATCAACTAATCATAGCAGTATATTTTCAAAAACATGACTATGAACAAAATGTTAAAGTCTATGGAAGTTTCTAATTATGTTTTTTTTAATATTTACCTTAGTAGCACATAGAACAAAAAGAAAATTAGTAAAACAGTATATACATAACTAAACAATGATGTTGATCATAAGATATATTTCTATATTGACAACATTCAACAATTTATCACCATCTTTTATATATATAATGTTTTTTATCACACTTATATATATATATATGTAATGTGAATGCCTCTTAACTCACTGACATAGAAAAAGATGTCATTAGGAATGACAATTTTTTCGAAATTGTTCGATGGAGACCTTTTTTTTTCGGGGACACATTTGGTGTTTTAAAACGGGAACATTGACGGGGATGTGGGCGCATACACATTATGCGCGCCAAACCGGGCAGGACGGCGGCGACGACACGCAAGTGTGGTCCATATGATTAGTCCACAACAATTCACAAGTGAGTAAGTGATAAAAACTAATATAAAGATGAATACGAGAACTCCTAGTCAACGTGGGACTAAAAAGGAAAACTTGGATATTTTTTTTCAATGAGAAGAATACAACAAATATATTATATTTTTGAAACTATAAATGTATTTATTATAAATTTTTTAATAGTAAGTGCCGCGCCCCCTAGACGAAAATTCTGGCTACGCCGCTGACCTTCCCTCCTAATTTCTACTAACCCACAATATGTAGGGTAAAGCTCTTCTGATATGATATCCCACCTTCCACTAATTGTCTATGTACTGTTTCATCTAAAACCTATCTCTTTGTATTTGCTCTCTATGAATTTTACCTGAACAAACTGTCAAAAGCTTTTGCAAGTAATGTGCTCGCTATTGACTCCCTGACTCATTAGATAATACACTGATGTTTTACTCAAGAGAATGAGAAGTCTTCTATGGTTTACTGCAATAAATGGTTCATGAATCGACTGCAGGAGTTTCCTGAATAGATCACCACAGAGAAGCTCCCAACAAAAACAGAGCAAGGATAAAAAACCTAATTAGTCTAATAATAATAAAAAAGAAAGTAATAACTTTGATCATATTATTTAGCAAACAAGCATTAAATTGTATACTTCTCTGATCTTATATTTCATTTTCAACTAAGATGAAGTATGAGTAACCACGTGTACAAGT
Source organism: Iris pallida (assembly GCA_029216955.1). Classification (NCBI taxonomy): domain Eukaryota; kingdom Viridiplantae; phylum Streptophyta; class Magnoliopsida; order Asparagales; family Iridaceae; genus Iris; species Iris pallida. The sequence goes on from JANAVB010005596.1 coordinate 3,334,212, forward strand.
CAATAAAACCTTTCAACAATCCATTTTTAAGATAGTAAACTCTTTGATCAAAATACATATCAACCACAGCCTGACTAGACAAAGTCTCAAAATCCATCCCGACCGCTCACAACAAGAAGAAACAAACACCCCAGGCTTATATAAAACATGCCTATCAAGAACACAAAAAAAATTTAGTGATTCCCTTTTTTCCTTGGTTGCCCTGCTGAATGTTAATTGCTTTAGTAGATAATGTAGTCCTCCCCTCCTTACTCTCTCTCCCTCTCACCTCCTATCTATACTATAATTGCACCAGAAGATCTGTAAAAGGATCATCTCCACTGACAATAAACAGAGTTACAATCATAAAAATGGACAGTTCAAAATTACCATAGTAGCAACATAGGAATTGCAATCATCATAAGCAGAGACACCACAACCTAGATGGAGAATTCAAAACAACCCATCACTACCACCACAAAGAACATGTAGATCTCCGTCTCCATTCCACGCCACGATCAACACAATTGCCCCGACCGTTTTATTGCCTCTAGTAAACGTGGTCTTTATGTGTACAAACATTTATTTGCTGATGCCTGTGCAGGTTTCAATCAGCCTTGCCCAGTTCATAACCTTGGGGTCCTTGCCTCCCTCCACCTAGTCCAAGTTCAGCACCTCCGCCCCTCATCCCTTCATCCTCTTGTACTTGTCCCTTGGGTTGTATGGTCTCCTCAATGACAACTAAGATCCTTTTGACCCCAATTACAAAGAAGGATTCATGGAGAGAGAAACTCAGAGTTGGAGAGAGATTAACTCAGGGTTTCTCGAAAGTCAAAACCTTGAGCCAAACCAGACATGGTAATAAAAAAAAACGGTGAAGAGATGGAGGTTTGGGTTGGACAAGATGTTACTAAGTTATTTGAAGGGATTATACGATTTTTTTTTTGACGTGTGTAGCTAAAAGAAAATTTATAAGAGAAAGATAATAGCTTGTGAGGTTATTGCGAGGGATAATGGGAAAAGATAGAGAGGAGGAGATGAAGGGATACTTGTTGGAAGTTATGTGAGATAAATTTTCTAAGAGTTGGATAGATGAACTTCTGAGTAGTCTTTACTCTCAATTTCTTAGTTAAGAGCACCAAAATGAAATACTAGAAGACCATGTCTCTCATGACCTATGTTGCATGAACATGGATTTGACAGGAATATTTTTCAGACACGGCGACATGGATTCGACACCTATTTCGGTGTGCCCTAATGTATTTTGGAGTGTTCGTGCATGTTTGATACGTGTGTCCGATATGACACGAGATGATATATGTGTCCGATACGATATGACACGAGACGACATGAATTTTGGAGTGTCCATGCTTCGTAGCTCATGATTGATCTTCATCTACTAGTAGAACTTTTTTGCAAAACTAAACAATAGAGGAAACAAAATACTTACGTACCTTCCCAAGAATTTGGCATTCCAAGAGTCCAAATGGCCCTTTCCAACTTCTAGCATCCATTGTTTCATGGTTTAATTATGTTGAAAGCATAAAGAACTCCCTACATGCAATCAAGTTCTGACTACCTTTTTGCAATACAAAATAATCTGTGAGAGATACTTGCACAAATAGAAAGTACCAAGCCTTCTTTTTCCCCATGACTTTAGGACATACATCAGGCGATGGAGCTTCGACTGTAGATTTGCAGTAGTGGGTAAACTGTTCCACGAGTTCAATTGCTTAGAATTGTAATCCATTTCTTTGAACCACAATTCCTCAAAGAGTCTTGGGTAAAATCTTCTCTTTTGGCACATGACCAACTTCAGAATGATTGGGTTGTGGTCACTATTAAAGAAAGGAAGGTGGAGAACCTCTGATTTAGGAAAAAGTGATCGCCAATGTGTATCTACTATTGCTCGGTCAAGGCGCTCCGCTATATTCAGACTAGCAGTCCTGCGATTAGTCCAAGTGAAAGCAGGGCCCAAGAAACCAATGTCCAAAGCACCAACGTTATTGTACCAATTAATGAAAGCTTTGTGGTGTTGATAATTGAAAGCATTCCCACCTCTCTTCTCCTTGCCATCAAGTAACACATTGCAGTCCCGCTATACAGGCCCAAGGTTCATTCAAGCTTGAAATAATGGTTTCCAAGTGCTCCCATAAGTATTTCCTATCTGCCATTGATGGGGGACCTGGGATAAGCCTGACAAGACTTCGGGCTTGGGAAACCCCCCTCCATAGGGCGACCCCCCAGGCCATTTGGTTTTCTTAGGACTAGGTTTAACCCAAATCTTTCATAGGAGTAAAGGACAACCAAAATTAGTTTCGGCTAAGGCAACCCAATTCCCCGGGCCGTCCCTGATACTCATTGACATGAATATGAGTCTTGCACACCATCACTCTATCACTGATACCAACACACACACACACACACACACACACACACACACACACACACACATATATATATATATATATATATATATATATATATATATATAAGAAGGTAAAAACTTTCATTCATGAACAAATAAAAAGGATACAAAATGGGATATACGTACATCCAAGTAGAATATCTGGCACCAACATAAAACATGCCAAGATCTTCAACCCATCACACAGCTACCTATGCATAAATTTCCCTCGACTACGTATCAGTGCTATTATGAGCAAGAAGATCTCGTTCGATATTACCCAAGACACCCTTCGGATCGGTACTCAAGGATTCGAAGATCCGATTGTACTCTGAACTCGGAGCCTCGCTTTGAAATACCAGTTCTTCCCTCTATGTCTCAGAGAGTGGATAGTTCTGACCTGAGCAACTAGAGTCCGATCGAAGAGAAAACCATATCTGAAGTTCTCGTTTGGGAACTCCAAAAGGCTCTAGTAAACCTGCAGTTAAAGAATATGTGGTCATGCAATTCATCCTCCTCCTCACAAAGAACACATCTCTGACCATCTGTGGCTACACCAAATCTTCTGAGTCGATCAAAAGTGAGCAATCTATTCCTCATAGCCTTAAGCATGGTGAGTTGCAATTTGACAGCCGCACCTTTAAGCCAAATGAAGTCGAACCATTCAAGCAATGGAGACCTAGGTCTCGTCTCTTCCTACATCTCTCTGAACACAAAACCACCCGATTCACCAATATTGTCCAATAATCCTGGCTCCGCGATGTATCAATAGGGATGCCCCTAATAGCTTCTTGAGTTTGACGGCCAATTCTTCTGCTTTCCGGCTGCCACTGACCGGCATGGAGAATCACCTCCACCTTGTCCTTTCTCCCCGATCCAGAATCAGACCGCTCACCCTGTAGCTCTGTTATGCTCTTTTGTTCAACCCAAGGATGGTGCCATATATCCGTAGACTTTCCATTGTAAATGACCCGGTTAATGTAAGGCTTAATCAATCTTCTTTGTTTCAAAATGCTTTGAAAACAACCGAGAAATTGTTATCGAGAGGGAGCGCCCAGAAATTTACTCAATGCGCGTACCTTTTTGCCAACCATTTCGACCAAAGGGAGTTGCCAACTAAGTACCTCCAGGCGAATTTCAGAAGCATGCAATCTCTCAGCGAAGTCAGTGAGTGGAGGCCCACACCTCCTTCACGTTTCGACTTACACAGATCTTTCCATGAGATCGTGTGAACCCCTCCCTTCCAGATGAAGTTGGCGCATAGTCTTTCAATTTTCAACAGTGTGCTGTTTGAGATGATGATGGCCTGCATTCAGTAGAACAAGATAGCCGATATAACAGTCCTCACCGGCTCGATACGACCTCCGAATGAAAGCAATTGAGCTTGCCAACCCTCCAGGCGCCCCCATATGGCATTGAGTAGACTGGAGCTCTCCATAGCCTTGGCGTAGGAGGAAGAAAGTGGAAGTCCCAAGTACTTGACTGGGAGGTTCCCGTGCTCAATCCGCAAGATTTGTTTGACTTGATCTGTCGTAGTACATAGGCGATTGAAGTATATACGACTCTTATCATGATTTAGCACGAGACCAGAGAGTCTCCCAAACGAAGAAATCATTTGGAGGAGATACTGAGCATTTCGAGCAGTAGGTTGGATGAAGACGAGGAGATCATCCATGTATATCAGGTGCGATATTGGCGGTTGGATTCTATTGTAGAGGGGAGTCAGCCACCTCGCGTGCACTTCCCTATCCATAAGACAGGTGAAATGTTCCATAACGATAGTGAACAAATAGGGGGAGAGAGTATCACCTTGACGAAGGCCTCGATTAATTCTAATGAAACCACTAGGTTGGCCTTTGATGAGAATCGAGAACGTAGGAGTCGATATGCATTCTTCCACTCTGTTAACCCACCACTCCCCGAATCCCATCTCTTTCATAAGGTGGATAAGGAACTTTCTATTCACTGAGTCGTAAACCTTGTGGAGGTCGAGTTTGAGATAGACTTTGTTGCTACCTGGTTTGTTGAAATCACGAACGAGTTCGTGGGCAAGGAGGTAATTCTCTGAGATTGACCTCCCGTTGATAAAGTCGGATTGATTTGGAGATATCAACCCGTCCATGAGAGGACGCATTCTGGCATACATAATATTGGCGATCATCTTGTAAATAAAGTTGCAACCGGCGATCGGACGGAAGTCGGCAAGGGAAGAAGCTCCCTCTTTCTTAGGGATCAAGGTCAATAAAGAGTGATTAAGCTCCTTTAGGGGCTTTTCGGTTCTGAAGAATTATCTTATAGCAGCGGATACTGGAGCACGAAGGACGTCCTAATGAACTTGGAAGAACCTAGCAGTAAACCCGTCAAGAACTGGGGATATGTTCGGATCCGCGTTCTTAATGACCTTCTCAATTTCCTTGAGAGCAATAGGCCGTTGGAGCGCAATGTTGCCAGCCGTGGTCACAATTCGTTTACTGGCTATAGAAGGAACTCAGCAACCTGGTTATTAGAGAAGAAGAGGTCCTAGTAGATGGCGATAGCTTCGTTAGAAATGTCCTCAATATCAGAGATATCTTTACCTTGTCCATTGATGAGCCGAGATATGGTGTTGCCTAGCTCGAATCACCCCATAGAAAAATTTGGAACAACGATTACCCTTCTTCAACCAGTCACATTTGGCCCTTTGACGGAGTTGGACATCTTCGCAGGCCTGCAGCCTCCCAGCCTGCTCCCTCAAGATCCTTTCCCGGTCGGCCATCTCTTCAATATCAGAGTCACTCGTAGCAAGTTGGGCTGCCCTTTGAACAGTAGCGAGCTCTGCTTCCTTCGACTCCAGACTGGGCTTAGGCCAGGTTTTATTCCATAGCTTGATGTTGGTCTTGATGATCTTTTACTTGTTACAGAGTTGATATTGGCTAGAACCTTCAACCGTGGTCGCTAAGCTCTTCAGGATCGTCTCATGATAGCCGTCAATAAGTGGCCAAGAGTTATCAAACCGGAAAGGGGGGTTTCGGGGAGAAAGATTTTGTATGAGTCTCACCAAGATGGGACTGTGATCACTGATGCCCGCTTGGAGATTATCTGAAACCACTTCAGGGAATGTGTTGAACCATCTAGGATTTCCCAGAGCTCGATCCAACTTGCAGTAGATACGATTTGTAGCAGCTTGGTTATTCCATGTCCACTTCATGCCCGTACATTTTAGGCAGGCCAAGCCCGAGGAGAGGAGACAGTTTTGAAAATCCGCGAACAAGGGGTCAGGGATCCTACGACCTCCCTTCTTATCTTGCGGATACAATATAGCATTAAAGTCTCCGCAAACTAGGAAAGGGAGGTTCGCTCCCATAGTGCTGCAGACGAGGTTGATATCTCTCCACAGTTTATGTCGTCTCACCCTGTCATTATATCCATACACAGCTCCAAGAAGAATAGATAGGCCCCCTTGATTTTTCATCTCCACAACCACTATTTGCTCAGATTCGAATCGGACCAAACCTGACCAAGTATCTTTCTTCCACATAACCCAAATCCTGGCCATCGAGCATATTATGAGATTGTTGATAGATTCCCATCCCATAGGAGTGCGCTCCTCCAGGATATTAGCCTTATTTACTTTTGATTCCCGGAGAATTGCAATACTACAATTGTTCTTCACAAGTTGCTTACGAACAGATCTCCATCTACCTATCGAGTTTACCCCTCTGACATTCCAGCTCATAATCGACATAAATTAAGATGAAAGGGGGCCTCTAGGAAACCTTGTACTCATCCGTAGAGGCGTGGATGAGTCAAGTCCTTCCCATTGTGCTTTGATTTATATTCTCATTATTACCCGTATCCTGTCGTAGCAGCTCCTCCCATTTTTGATTCACGGCCATGAGGGCCCCCTTGCATACCTCTGCCTGATGGGAGTTCAGTCTATGTGTTGCATCTTTCAGAGGGGAGCCACGAGCTTCATTACCAGTGTTGGGCGCATGTATCCTTCTCACCTTTCTTCCATTGTTACCTGGAGTATCCGAGGATGTTTGCAGCTTGTTCACCGTCTCCTTGTACAACACCACTTGGGAGCATTCTTCCATCATGTTGTCACTTTGTATATGATCCACTTGGGAGCATTCTTCCATCATGTCATGTCAAATCTAGGTTAAATCAACCTACTACATAATATTGCTATCTCATGATATTACCTATACTAAGTAACTCCTCTTTACCCTATCATATATGTAATACCCTATTACCTTATCTTACCCTATCCATTACCTATATCAATATTAAGATACTAACATGCCTATTACTTTATTCATACCCATACTCTTACATATCCTATAATATCTATATGATACCATGGTACTAGTATCCATAACCCTTCCTTACCTTTAGTCTTTTACCTATTACCAATATTTCCATCTACCTATATCTAGGTGTACATCACTATCACCTACATACATATACACTATATGTATCAATGTACCCTATGATTCGTCCTAAGCCATTCACATGATTCGTCTGTACTCTAAATCACTAGCACTGTCTCTCTTTATATATATCATAGATATTTACTTACAGTCTCTCTTTTACATTATGTTATTCTTCAGATCCTGTATTTTATTCTCTAGCATGATTATATTTCCTTTCCTGCTATGACTTGTTAAGATGTATTGTGCTCGCTCCAGTCCTGACTGGACCTGTTGATAAATTTTACAGATAGCCTGGAGGTGCCTGCTAGCCTAGAGGAGACACATTAGAGGTTGTTTAGGTAGTCATTTCTTTTTGTCTGGAGTTGTATTTACTTTATGGATTACTGTATCTGTATTTGAGTTTTGAGATGCATTTCTGGGTTTATGTATCTTAGACACCTAGACTTCTATCTCCTGTATCTCTTTTGGATTTCATGCTTTATCTATCCTTATCATGCTCTACCTTAGATGTGATTGAGTCTGTATCTGCTATGTCACCCCCATTCGGGGAGTATAAACTGCTTGGCATTATAATGTTAGATGTTGTGACCTAGGACAGCGTTCTACTGCCGACACTGCGGCGTAGGCTGGGCGTTGTTACGTTCTCGTACCCAAACAGTGGGTGCGGGTCGTGACACATTTTTAGTGGTGGCCCATGCAGGCCGAGTTTATGTAGTGGTATTCGAACTTGAGTACCACTACAGCCTGCAGTAGGATTAGAATATATTTTTTAAGGTACTCAATCACAGTTAGGATCCCTTGAGAGATTCCTGGGACGACCCTTGAGAATCTTATTTTAACTTCGATTTGAAAACTCTTCTTCCCTTGATTTAATTATCTTTACTTTCTGTAGTTAAACTTGATTTTTATAGATTATTGTTGAATTCGAGTTGTATTTATTGATTTTGATGGATGATTGTCGAATTTGAATTTTGATGATAGCTATTGCATCCGAGTTTGTATTTTGATGAATTTTTGTTCATTTTTGAAGTTTGGTGTTCGTTGATAAATTGATTTAATTTTTGGGTATTCATTGTTGATTTAATTTAATTTTTGGCAAGATAAAATTATATGGGCTAGGTCATCTATGTTATGGAATCTAGTCTTCTATAGTCACATTAGCCAGCATGGTGAGGACATATAGTCTGACTCTGGATATATTTCTCGGGTGTGGGAATTTAAGGTTTTCGCAGCCAAGCTAGCGGCACCGCGAAAATGTTAAATACCATGATTCTAGAGATATGTGCATAAGTCAAGGGCTCTGTGATTATCGTAGCCTTGCTTACTAGTATGACGAGGATTTAGAGTACCATAATTTTGGATAGACGCATATGATTATCAGATTGCACCTTAAATATTTTTGAACATGTTTTCTCTACTTTTGTTCAGTCATTCAAAAAAAAGAATTATTATTGTTTGTTTGTCTAATTTTCTATTATTTAACTCAGGGGTAAGTTTAGTTGGTTTTATAAACCTTGTGTAATTTCTTGCTATGAGTTTTTCATAACATAATGATCGATGATTTTGTTAGACTTTATCTTGAATTTGATATTTTAACTCTGGATTTCAAAACGGTTCCTTCTTTAAACAGATAAGAAGAACCGATTTTATCGTTATTTCTTTCTTGCTATTATTCTTGTATTAAATAATAATGATAATAAAACTGTATTGATTTCGTCAATCACCTGCTTGCAATTTTGGTAGGAATTCAAATGTTAGTCTTAACGTAGAATTAAATTTTTTTATATTGGGACATGAGAATATATATATGAATACATATAGCAGACACTTTGCTTAACACGTATGTATGCTACACTTGATTTTCCACCTACCTGAATACCTATTAATATGTTGTTGATGTTAAATTTTTAAAACCCCAATATTTCTGATTCTCTGCTTTTCCTAGCTTAACCCGTAATTTAAATATAAAATTTCATGATAATAGTTTTATTTATACCACTGCACATGTATGTTATACATAGGGTGTCAATTCAAAAAAAATTTTGGTTGAGTTTTGTGTTAAATTTGAAAAATCTGAGACTGTGTGCATATTAACCCTTAATACTGAATTCCAAATGTTTAGTTTAAATTGATGTTTTATTTTCTTTAATATAATATTTAAAGCTGTGTACATTGTTGTATGTAGGGATATTTAAAGCTGAATTTACATGTTAGTTTGTGATAAACATTGAGTTGGTTTTAATGTTCAAATTTCTCCAAAATCTTGAAAACTAGTTACATGTTAACATTTTTACATTGATTTCCATGTTTAGTTAAATTTCAGATTTAACATGTAATATCGAACTGTATGCGTAGATAAATGTATTGGTAATATGTTAGGGTTTCATTTCTATCATGTTAGGATGTATTGGGAGCATTGAGATTAGTCGTGATGTTTCAACCCCTAAATTTTGAAATTGCATTATGTTAATATTGTACTGGTTTAAATGTTAGCTTGTTTTCAGATTTTTTTATTTAAATATTGAACTAAAACTGGGTTTAACCTTTCAATACTAAGTTATAACCCTGTACAAGGACACACACACACTCTAACATAGTATATACTGTCTTTTAACCTAACCCTTCCCCTCTATGTTATGATTATATATCTATAAGGATATATATAGAGTTTATGCATATATTATAACGTATATAGATACATAACTAAGTCTCTACCTTTTTATATATATGGTTAGCCATGCAAGTTATGATTAAATAGGTTGTATATTGTAGATTGTTTAACCAAAATGTCATGATTAGTGTAACTTGATAGCTGTTGTTTTGGAACCCAATTTCTCACATACAATTTCATATGTATTCACGTACACACACGCCTACTATCTAACCATATGAACATGTCCCTATACACATAATGCTAGTTTTTCCCTCTCTAACGCTCTGTATATATTGTGATTGGATTTTCATGCAATTGACTTTTATTCCTTAACTAGTGATTTTGATTTTTCCTTGAATAGTACCATTTTTCAGATAATTGGTAGTTACCTTCATTTTATTTTTTGATGAGTACCAGTTTTCATATAGGATGGTAGACTGCCTTACAGTTTTGATGGTTTGTTGTCTCTGTAACTTTTTTGTTTCGCACCCTGGATTGCTCGTGTGTTTTGATACCCTATAACCGTTTTGGTTAGCATGACTAGTATACCTAGATGAGACTTACTACCACCGTATGCCATGACCCTGTATGCCGTCCTTTTGATGGTATGATTTGTTTAAGTTCTGGGACTTTGATTGTGGGGGTTTGACCTAGAGGGAGTATGGACGTTTTAATTTCGAGGATGAAATTTTTCTAAGGTGGGTAGAGTTGTAGCACCCAGTTTTCCAAATGAGGGTAATTTTGAAATTTTGTGTTTATAATTATTTTAATAATAATATTTAATTCATGATATGATTTTTGGTGATTTTAAATTATTTTAAAATTATTTAAATCAATGACTTGTGGTTTTGACGTTTTGCTAGTGAAACCCTAGAGACTGTTTGACCTAGAGCCTAACCATGTGATTATGATATTTTAATGTCATTTTTGGCCTAAGGATATTTTTGTATTTTACCTCTTTGAATTATTTTGATATTATTTTATTATTTATGATATTATTTTGGGGTTATTTGAGTCGGGTTCGAATTTCAACTCAATCCGACTTGAAACGGGGACCCGGGGGTAGTTGACTCTAGTGGGACCCACACACTAGTTAGGCATGGCCCACATGATATTAATTTTAGTCCACATGATAGAAATATTTTAGTTAGAGGTTAGATTAATTATTATGGATAAGGTTAGTGTGATTAGAGACTTTAGAATGACTAATTTAGCCCCAACCAATTAGCCCTTTCCTAATACTCATAGAATATGTTAGTGGGGGCATTTTGGACCTTACATAATAGGACAAATAGCCCATATGGCCAGCCACTTTGGGAGAGGATAGGCTCAAGTTCATTCATTATTCTCATCCACACTCTCTCTCTTGTTCTTCCCCAAATTCCTAGAGAGCAATCCCTAGCAATTTCTCCACCAAATCCTTCCATTTCACCACCAAATCTTCTTCTTTCCTTCTCCATTCTAGCCAAGGAGGAAGCTACCCAAGTTTGGGAGGATTCGGAGCTCGTTCGTGTCCTTTTGGAATCTCTACGTGTCGGTGTCGCTCCGGGAAGGCTTTTCTTCGATTCGATCTACCGGGAGGTATAAATCCCTTCTCCTTTTCATTTTCTCATGCATATAGATCTATTTTAAACCCATAGGAATGATCCCCACGGTTGTATCTCCATTTGTGTTCATTTTGTGTCCATTTGGAGGTCATAGGAGTGTCCTTTGTGTTGTGGATGTGTTCATGTTATATATATAGATTTTTATATATATATATATATATATATATATATATATATATATATATATATATATATATATATATATATATATATTGTAATGAGAGTGTATCTTTATTTATATATGTAATAAATGGTTCATGATGATTATATAATCAAGTTTGTGAGTGTGGTTCCTCATATTATTATTGTGGATAATTATGATATATATTGTGTATTCTTTTGGCTCAAACTATCTAAATCCGTCATGATTTTTATCCACGTTTTTAATTTCAGCCCAAACTTAGAAATGTCATAACTTCTAGATCAAAGTTCGGTTTAATCTCCCGTTTTTTTAAAAGAAGCGTATTGAAGTTAGCTTTCCAAAAACATGTATTAACAGGCCTAATTTTTTCTGTAACTTTCTGGAGAATTATTTGAGTGTCAGCTGTACGAAAGACAAACGCGTTCTCGGTGTTTTCGCGATTCCGGGAGTTTCCGGAAACGAAAATGCGATACGTTTGAAGTTTCGGAAAGCTAACACATAGATCTATAACATACTTTAATCCTAGAATTTAATTCATACTGAGTTGGTACAGTATTGATTATTAGTAGGAGTTACTATTCGGCATATGCATTTTGTGCACCCTTGTGTGTAATATAATGTTCTATTTGATTTTAACCCATGTTAATGTATATACATTATGTAACTAAATAGAGAATGCAAGCATGAGTAAATGGTTAAATAAATGATTTATGAGGTGTAAGTATCCTATCTAATGTAAGCATGTATAAGTATGGCTTGTAATGAATATGTAGGTTCCATAGTATGTAATATAATAATAGATGTAATATATGCAATATACAAGTTAATGAGATGTAATGTTCTATGTTAACACAAATCCTATATTACCTCATGTACCCCCCTTACACTATGTTGACACTATCACACTTGACACATTGTTCACTTCCACTTTGATACTCTTTGATATGTATACACTATGTATGCCCATTTAACCCTCACTTGACCCTTTGTCATGTTCACATACACACACATAGCCTCTTAAATAAGTATTTATGAATATAGTTAACTTAGCTATGTATGTATATTATATATATGTTAGCATATTGTGTTGTAATATATAAGTTTATATAACCATTTGAAATGCCATGATTATAGACCTAATGTTGAATACCAATATATGTATGTGTATATATGTGTAGACATATATAGCTTAAAGTAATAGATTACCTAGTGTATATTCAATGTGAATTCTTGCCTATTTGAGTATTGAATAATTGCATGCTATATAGAGTTGGGTGTATGTTGGCTTGTATAGCCTTGTATTGATGTGTGCTTGCTAGGATAGTCTTGGTTAGGCCTAGTAAGACTTACTGGGTTAGGACATGACCTAGTTTGACTAGTGCAGTTGACCAGAGTTGACCAAGGGTTGACTTTGGCCTAGTTTGACCTAGATTCATGTAGAATGCATTGTAGTGCTTTATATTACCCTTATGGACATGTTGTGACTTGTGCTGTTCTAATTAGGAGCCAGACACCACTCCTCGGACAGTATATTCTCTTCGGACACTCAGGCTATCAGGCGAGTACATTCTCTGATCATTTCATATCATGTTTAGGATTATATTTCCTGCTTTAGACTATCTTACTTGATGCTGACACGTTGGTAACACGGATTGGTACTATATGGATCCCTTCATGAGATGTTATCCCTCTCGGGAGCATCAGATACTTTTGCTCGGTGTGTTTCACTTACATTACGTATCTTATGCTTCTATTATCATGAATCTTCGTTATCAGCTAGTGACTCATGTACTCACATGATCACCGAGCCTTCACGAATCCATTCATGAATCACCCTATACGGGTAGTAGTTTAGTCATGAATCTTAACGTAACTTGACTGGATCCTTGTGTATTGATTGGGGTACGGGGGGAGCATGAATGGTCATGTGAATAATATCCAAAGTAGTGTAGTCATGAATCACTCTTAGTGTAGTCATGAATCAGTCCTAAGACATTCACATGATTCGTCTGTACTCTAAATCACTAGCACTGTCTCTCTTTATATATATCATAGATATTTACTTACAGTCTCTCTTTTACATTATGCTATTCTTCAGATCCTGTATTTTATTCTCTAGCATGATTATATTTCCTTTCCTGCTATGACTTGTTAAGATGTATTGTGCTCGCTCCAGTCCTGACTGGACCTGTTGATAAATTTTACAGATAGCCTGGAGGTGCCTGCTAGCCTAGAGGAGACACATTAGAGGTTGTTTAGGTAGTCATTTCTTTTTGTCTGGAGTTGTATTTACTTTGTGGATTACTGTATCTGTATTTGAGTTTTGAGATGCATTTCTGGGTTTATGTATCTTAGACACTTAGACTTCTATCTCCTGTATCTCTTTTGGATTTCATGTTTTATCTATCCTTATCATGCTCTACCTTAGATGTGATTGAGTCTGTATCTGCTATGTCACCCCCATTCGGGGAGTATAAACTGCTTGGCATTATAATGTTAGATGTTGTGACCTAGGACAATGTTCTACCGCCGACACTGCGGCGTAGGCTGGGCGTTGTTACATTCTCGTACCCAAACAGTGGTTGCGGGTCGTGACAATTTATAGGGGTTAAAGGGGGGCAAAATGGGGGCTCACAAGGGGGGGGGGGAACTGCTGTAGCTGCTGCTACAGCAGCTAGTCCTGCTGTGGCTGCTGTTTTTCTTCTTCTTCTTCTCTAATTCTTCTAACTATCTCATCTCCTACTTTCTATATATATATATATATATATATATATATATATATATATATATATATATATATATATATATATATACCTATCTATCTAACCATCTATCTATGTATATATATATATATATATACACATCTAGTTATCTAGAGATGTATCTACATATCTATCTATCTATCTATCTATCTATCTATCTATATCCATATACATACACATATATATATACTGTACATATATATTTACATACACCCACACATATAGATATATATATATATATAAATACACACACACACTCTCCCTACCACACAAACACACACTCACTCTCACACACAACCACCACCACTCTCATGACAACTCCACCACCACTCTCATGACAACACCACCACCACTCTCATTCCTCTACACACACACACAAATCAAATATATATATATATATATATATATATATATATATATATATATATATATATATATATATATATACCATTCTAATTAGAAAAACCCCAAATAATCTCTAACCTAGATTTCTAGGGAATCCTACAAAATTTGTGGGCAAAGTGTAGAGAATCTCTCCCTCTACAATATTTGTGAAGACAATAAATGAAAAAGAGTAATAAATGAAGAATTAATTACATACCTAGGTTGGTTTTCTTGTAGGAAAGAAAAAGCTTTGGGAAGAAGAAAGAGTTTAGAGAGAGAGTTTGACTTAGTGTAGAAGAAAGGGGGGGATTTGCTCTTGGCCGGCCATGTGGTGGTGGTGGGGGGGGGGGGGGGGGGAGGTTATTGGGTTGTGGGTGTGATCCAATAACCCTCCAACCCATTAAACTTAGGTTGGGTTGGTTCGGGTTTGGTTCGGTTTGTTTCGGTTTAAATTCTAAATACTAATCAAGCTCTAAAATGACTAATTAAGCCATGGAAATAGGATTATGGTTTCTAGCCTAATTATGATGGTATGTCGGCCAAGCCCAGCTAGTATGTGGGTCCCACTAGTGTCCAGGCTACCCGGGTCTCCAACTTAAGTCCAAATTGGATAAAATTCAAACCGACTCAAATAAATCCCTAAAAATTATATAAAATCAAATAAAATTCCTAAAAATTATAAAACTTGAAAAATGATAAAAATACCCCTAATTCAAAAACTGGATGTGACAAATCTACCCTCCTTAAAAAAATTTCGTTCTCAAAATTGAATGAGGACTAACACAGCAATCATGAACAGAACAAGGAAGAAAAAGAAAGAATTTTACCTCAAGGCTCGAAGAGATATGGGAATCGCTCCCGCATGTCGTCCTCCCTCTCCCAGGTGGACTCACCTGGAGAGTGGTGTCTCCATGCAACGCGAACCAAGGGAATGACCTGGTTCCGGAGCACCTTCTCTCTTCGGTCCAAGATCTCAACCGGCTTCTCTGGATAGCTGAGTGTCGGTCCCACCTCGATCTCGGAGTGGTCTAAGATGTGACTGGGATCTGCCACGTACCGTCTCAGCTGCGACACGTGGAACACACTGTGCACTCCCTCTAGTGCGGGCGGTAACTCCAGTCGGTAAGCCACTGCACCGACCCTGCCCAGGATACGGAATGGTCCGATGTATCGTGGACTAAGCTTCCCGCCACCACCAAAATGAATCGTGCCACGCGTCGGAAAAATCCGCAGAAAGACAAGATCATCAACCTAGAACAAAACACAAGACTTAGAGCTTGATCTAAAATAACCACAATCGGACTCAAATACTAGAAAAATCTAAATTATACCTCAAACTCCAATGGCCTCCGGTGGATATCGGCCCAATGCCACTGCCCATCATGCGCCACCCGAAGTCTATCTCTGATAACCCTGACCTTCTCTGCAGCATCCACTACCATCTCAGGGCCAAGCAAAACCCTTTCGCCGACATCATCCTACGATAAAGGAGTATGGCACCTCCGTCCGTAAAGAGCCTCGAAAGGTGACATCTCTATACTGGCTTGGTAGCTGTTGTTGTAAGCAAACTCTACCAAGTGAAGGTGGTCCTCCCAAGATCTCCCGAAGTCCAAGACACAGGTACACAGCATATCCTCGAGGGTTTGAATCGTCCTCTCCGACTGCCCGTCTGTCTGGGGGTGGTATGCGGTGCTGAACTTGAGCGATGTGCCCAAGCTAAGCTGTAAACTCCTCCAGAAGTGGGAAGTGAATCGACTGTCCCGATCCGAGACTATACTCACTGGAACCCCGTACAATCGGACTATCTGTCGCACGTACATCTCGGCCAACCTCTCCGTCGACAAACCCACTTTGAAAGACAAAAAGTGGGCCAATTTGGTCAATCGATCAACAATGACCCAAATCGCATCCTTCCCTCCTGGAGAGCACGAAAGCCCAGATACAAAGTCCATAGTGATATGCTCCCACTTCCACTCAGGAATGGGTAGTGGCTGGAGCAATCCACCGGGTCTCTGCCTCCCGGCCTTCACCTGCTGGCACACCAAGCATCTCGAAACGAACTGAGCCACCTCACGTTTCATGCCATACCACCAAATATGCTGCCTCAAGTCTCTATACATCTTGTTGGCTCTTGGATGCATAGAGTACTGAGAATGGTGCACCTCCTGAAGAACCTCCTCCTGAAGTCCTCCGTTCGGCACGCACAATCTGGTCATGCCTCAACGACCCATCCCCTGCTATAGAGAACTCATCCAACAGTCTTCTCTAGACCTGCTCCCTGATGACTCTCAGAGCCTTATCCTCAAACTGAGCTGCCCTGACTCTGTCCATCAGCTCTGACTGCACCTGGAGACCCCACATCTGTACCTCGAACCCAGGAACTACACCTCTATGCCCAAGCTCTCCAGATCTGCCAGAAGGTGACGATCCATCATCAAACACATGGCCACGGGATACCTGCTCAAAGCATCCGCGACCATGTTGGCCTTCCCCGGATGGTACTGCAAGGATATATCAAAATCCTTCATCAGCTCTAACCATCGCTTTTGCCTCATATTCAGCTCCTTCTGGGTAAATACATACTTCAAGCTCTTGTGGTCAGTGTAAATCTCCACACGCTCTCCGTACAGATAGTGTTTCCACAGCTTCAAAGCAAAGATGACCGCTGCTAGATCCAGATCGTGGGTAGGGTAATTCCTCTCATGAGGACGTAACTGTCTAGATGCATAGGCAATCACCTTCCCATGCTGCTGAAGCACACAACCCAAACCTCGTCCTGAAGCATCACTGTAGATCGTATAACCACCAGATCCAGATGGCAGCGTCAAAATAGGAGCTGTAGTCAACCTCGACTTCAGCTCCTCAAAGACGGCCTGACACTCCTCGGACCAAACAAACTCCTCGTCCTTCCTGGTAAGGCGAGTCATCGGCTGGGCAATCCTGGAAAAGTCCTGCACGAACCTCCGGTAGTAACCTGCCAGACCCAGAAAACTCTGAACCTCTGCTACTGAGCTCGGCGTAGACCAGGACTCTACTGCAGAAATCTTCTTCGGATCCACTGAAATCCCCTCGCCAGAGACAACATGGCCTAGGAACTCCATGCGATCCAAGAAGAACTCGTACTTGGACAACTTTCCATACAGCTGCTCCCTCCTGAGAGTGTCCAACACAATCCTCAGGTGCTCTTTATGCTCCTCTGGTGTCTTCAAATAGATGAGAATGTCATCAATAAAGACCACCACGAACTTGTTAAGGTACTGATGAAATACCTTGTTCATCAAGTTCATGAATACCGCCGGGACGTTGGTCAACCCAAACGACATGACAGTATACTCATACTGGCCATAGCGGGTCCAAAAGGTAGTCTTCGGAAAGTCATCCCACTTCACCTTTAGCTGATGGTATCCGGTACGCAAGTCGATCTTCGAGAACACCCTCGCGCCGCTCAACTGGTCGAACAAGTCATCAATCCTTGGCAAAGGATACTTGTTCTTGATGGTAAGGTTGTTGAGCGCCCTGTAGTCAATGCACAGACGTACCGTACCATCCTTCTTAGGGACGAAGAGAACTGGCACGCCCTAAGGTGAAGAACTAGACCAAATAAAGCCCTTGTCCTCCAGCTCGTCGACCTGTCTCTTCAGCTCCGCTAACTCACTGTTGTTGATTCTATAGACGTGCTAGGAGATAGGCTCAGCGCCCGGCACTAGATCTATAGAAAACTCAATATCATGATCTGGCGGCATCCCGGGCAGCTCCTCGGGAAAGACATCCAAGAACTCAGCAATGAGTGGATGTAGAAACACCGGCCCCGCCAACAACGCTCCGCAGAATCCATCTCCCTACTCCGTTGCACCCCTGGTGAACTCATACTCCGGCTCTCCCGGCGGCCTAAACAAAATCCTGCCCCCTCTACAGTCGATGCTAGCGTGGTGCATGATCAACCAGTCCATACCGAGTACCACATCGTAACTCGGAAGTGGCATTACGAGCAAACACGCACTCAGCTCCCGGCCTCTCAAAGAAACTCTCTGCCCCTTGCAAACATTATTAACTAGGATGATGCCATTCCCAGTCATAATCTTGCAAGTCCTACCAAGATATTCAACAATAATATTGTGCCTAAGAGCAAAAGAAACAGACACAAAATTGTGCGTAGCACCAGAATCAAATAAGGCCAAAGCTGGAAAAGAATCGAGCAGAATAGAACCTGCGACGACATCCACAATAGGCTCCATCTCCTCGGCTGCGAGAGCAAAGGCTCTAACCTGACCACCCCTCTGCTGGCGGTGCTGAACAAACTGCTGCTGCTGGGTCGGAAGTGGACCTCGCTGCTGAACTACCGGCACACTAGTTGGTGCCCTTTGAATAGGTGCCCTCTGAGCTGCTCCAGTAACACAGGAGTTCTTGGGACACTCCCGCATCTGATGTCCAACGAACACAAAAGAGACACATCCCCAGCCTCCTCCTGCAGAACTCGAAGAGGTGACCGGGCTTCTTGCAGAAGTGGCACGGAGGATCATCCTGCCCCGGACGCTGCTGATCCCTCTGGACAGACGCTCTGGCCTGCCCCTGCTGCTGGTGATGTTGGAAAGACTGATGCTGAAGCTGAGGGCGCTTAGCTGTAAGCCGTTGGCCCAAATTTTTCATCTTTATTTGTATAAAATATTTTTTTCTAATTAATTACTTAAAAAGCATAAAAGCTTTAATAGGCAATTAGGATAAAATGTATCATATTACTCTTATATGTAATAATGGATTTCAGAGGGGCCTTTCCCTAAAATTCCAGCAGATGAGGGTATTTAATAAATAGGAAAAGTGATAAGGGCTCCACTGCAACTTCTCACAGTTTGAATTCGTTCAGGATTTGAATTCCTGAGATGGATAAAGTCGAGCCCTGCTCGAATATGAATCAGGAGATTCGGTTCTATCTCCCCAACCTTCCCCATAACCCTAGTATATAACCTAGGGATCAACCTAACCTGGCTTTTCCCCCGAAACCCTACTTTCCAGCCGTGAATTTCTTCCCTGCTCTGCATCAGAGAATACCTCGAAGAACATGAGGCAGCCAAATCACCAACAGGTATTCCCTTTCTTTCCCACAGTTTGTATTCAATAGGATTAATTAACCTTTGGTACACTAAGGAAGGAAGGGTGTTTGTGTTAGTGAGTAAAAGGGAGGCTAGTAGCCATGAGGAGGGAGCCATTGGGATATCTCCTTAGTACCAAATTCTAGTACGGGTACGAGACTCATTAATAAACAAGGGCAGTTACATGAGCCCCGGGATGGACTGATATCAATCATTGAATCAGTTTAAGCTTCCTATTATATAGATTAGAGGCTTAGGAGCAATGACTCAGGACACAGGAAGAGGAACCTTGCAAAGGTTTCAGATATTCCTGAAATAAGAAAACGCATAGACCATAATCCCTTGTCCCACACTTTCACCTTGTACATGCAAGACTGTGTGCTGACCAGGGTATGCTCTAATCTTCAGGACAGACCCTTACTTCACTAACCTGCATGTTTATACATGTCGAGCAACTGCATATGTACTGCAGCACGGGTAAGCAGTAGGTTATATCTGTAGTCATGTTAGTAGAGAACATCAATGCATTGAGTAGAATACCATACACCATTAACCATCAAAAGTTGAGATATAGGATCCAAAGGCCATATCAATTAGAACATAAGGACTGAATTTCCTGAGAGCATACAGCTGCATACATTACTTGCACCTATAAGGACAACTGCAGTTTATGGAACACGTTGCACTTCACTAAACATTAACTCTAGCATTCATGCCCTGCACCGTGGAATCCACCTGAGATTGACTTGTATCAGCCAAATATTACTTAGTTCAATCCAATATGTCGAGTTTAGGATT
Organism: Iris pallida; assembly: GCA_029216955.1. Taxonomy (NCBI): domain Eukaryota; kingdom Viridiplantae; phylum Streptophyta; class Magnoliopsida; order Asparagales; family Iridaceae; genus Iris; species Iris pallida. The sequence goes on from JANAVB010005596.1 coordinate 3,354,446, forward strand.
GTAAAGTCTGGTTCCAGTATGGGCTGCCAAGGATACACCAGGTTCCCTAATGTATGATTCATTAATCTGCATAATGGAGTCGCTAGAGAACCAGTGCCAATTATAGCAGAAAATGGGGTCTTGGATTGTGAGCCTCTGATTAGGTGGTGTACCATGAGTGTCAGGAATGGGTCATTGAAGTGTATTTAAGACTGAGATAGAAGGTGGGATAACAGCCACGAGTACTAAGAACATGGGGGTACGAGTGTTAGGTGTAGGCATGGTTACCTATAGGTTGGCTTAGATCAAGAATGCTTGCAATATACCAACCTTTACCCAAGTTGCATAGCCATCTGCCTTTGACCCTTGCATAGAGGCTGATTCACACAGGCCTGTGGTGTACAAAGTTACAGAGGGTGTGTGTAGAAGTAAACCTGGACACCAATGAATAAGGCAAAGTGGTATGCAAGATACTTGTGGGGGTTTATGATAGCATACCAAGTTCCCTTCAGACCATAACAGGAATTAGGAAAAATCATGTAAGTCCCAATTTGTCGTTTACCTGATAATATAATTTTGTATCATTGGTCTATATAGCAACACGGTTAAGCACAGACCTGTAGCCATAAAGAAAAACTGTTATTGGTGGTGCCATTTGGGGTTTACCATAAAAACATTTCAAGACTGCAGAACATAGACAATGAACCCCTCTAATGTACATGACACCTGTTAAATTCTTGGAAATTATCTGCCAGTGCCCTCTTATTTGACATCCTGCAAACTTGTGTATTGCCATCTTATTAGATCGACTGCTACATCGATGTCGATTTAATGTACAATCAGAGTTTCTACAGGTAGCACATGAACCTGTATCACTCAGGATACCCACTTGTAAATCGATCAATGAGATGCTCTATAGTAATTAGTCCTCGACCATATTACAATATTACAGTCCTTAATTGTCTTCATAGCAGTCTTTAATATTTTGTTCAAATCCGAATAGGGGTAGAGCTGGGTAGGTAGTGGTTGTGGATGACTGGAAGTATCGGATACTTGGGTTACAACACCAGGTAGATAGATGAACCTAAACAACTTACTGTAGTAGAGTGGTTATTGAGTAACCAGTTTTGTGTAATTACTGATATGGACTCTAAGAACCTTGTCATGGGACTACCCTGGTACATTAATGTGTGAAGGTGTGTGTGTGCTCTGATTTTAGTTCAAATCCTGTACACTGGGAAACAACACTACTCCAGGTTGTATAGGAAGGTAGCGATCTATAAGCATGCCAGGGAGGCAAGTACACACGTGGTCATTTATGTGGTGAACTTAAACAACAAGCAAACCACTAACTTTGAGTTATTTCCAAACTATTGATATGTGAAAACCAAGTTAAGGTATCAACTCCTATGTGTGAGGGTTAGAGTTAATGGGAATATAGTAGAGTGTCAAACAGGCCAGGGGGGAGTAGTAAGGACTGAGCACTTGGCAGAGCAATGATTGTGTGTGTCAATGAAATGTGAGGGTATAAGTGAATAACAGTAGAGGGAATGTGGTACAGATTATAAGGACATATGGAGCACCCTGTTTCCAAGAAGAATGCATTGTGGATATATTATACCTATAGATAATAGTCTTGACATAGATATAGGTGAGTATACCTATAGGTTATGTTAGTTGACTGCCAAGAGGGGGAAACCACCCAAGCCTTTGAGAGCTAGTTGAGATGGTAAGGGTAATTAGCAATAAGTTCCAATATAGATATACTTTGTCAATTCACATGTTGATTAGATTTAAATGCTAAAAACATGTTACTTGGACTCCAACTCTTCACTCGATCATTACTCACAGCTCGGGACGACAGGCAAGTACACTTTCTGTTCTACTTCCAATTCTAATGGTTTGTGCAGTATACATTCATATGTTCTTTTGTTTTGGATGACACGAAGTACACACGAGTGAGAAACATGAACCCCTATTTATGATACTTTTGTTTAGCTTCTTTCGTGACTTATTTGGATTCATAAGTACTGGTCGGGAGGGGAAATACCTTATTAGATGTGTGAACTACCCATTCTATCCCAATATGTCTAATCTTGAATGCTAGCAACTGCACACGACACGTGCAGTATGCCTTATTTACCCCTTAGCCGTTCACATGTCAAAAAGGGTATTTCAATTCACTTTAGATAGATTGTCTTTCATTATTTTACCACTTGACATGTCACTATGCTTCTATACTCATTCCAGTTGACATATTACTCCATGATTTATACCTTATTCTAGATGTACTATGTCATCACATTACTGCTCAGCTTTCTTTTGCATATGATATATTCATGTACTGTCGATCCTATTATGTTGCGGATAGTTTTTCAGCTGGTGTGCTTGTTCCAATCCTGACTGGATAACCAATATTTTAGGTGATGAGTTAGAGGAGTTTTGTACCACCTTTTATGAGCAGACAGAAGACCTCGACTTGATCATACGGGAGGACTTGGATGCGGGGCTACCCTCCGCAGGAGATTATTAGCTAGATAGCATTTTATCGAGCATGAGTCGCTCGTAGAAACTCTTTTATTGTATTTCTTTTATTTATGGATTATGAGAGTTGAGTAGTGGATTCTCTTTTATATATTTTATTGAGATCATTTCTCCCATCATTTTTGTCTCTATACTAGATAATTTTATTCAGTTATCAGTTTGTTCCTCTCATCATAAATATTGTGTTTACAACTACCAGTTGAGAATGTTATGCAAATTTGAATTTGTGGAAATCTATAAACTGCGTGGTTGTATTTGATAAATGTGGAGATGGCTAGACAGCGTTCTACCGCCGATACTGCGGTGTAGGCTGGACGTACCCACGCCTCGTGCCCAAATACTGGGTGCGGGTCATGACATTAGCAGCCCCTGCGCTGCTACTGGCCCCCGAAAACAAATTACGATCCCTCTTCGGCTTCAAGTCCCACTCCCTCTCCACTCGAGCCTCCGCATAAACCTCTGCATATGTCGCATAGAAGGAAGGGATCAGGATCTTGATATCCCATGTCAATCCCTCTCGTAAGTGCTCTGCTCGGATCACCGAGTCGCTCACCATGTACTCGGCGTATCGGCTCAGCCGGCCGAACTCCGCCGCATATTCCTCCACGGTCATACCGCCCTGCTGTAGGTTCTGAAACTGCCGGACTAGGCCGATCTTGTCCGTAGGGGAAAAGAACTTCTCTCTGAACAGGGCCCGAAACTCAGCCCAAGTGTGGCCCTCTCCTGCAATAGCCGGCTCATTCCGGAACCATGTCCGGGCAACATCTAACAACTGTAAACCAACCGCCTCGACCTTCAGGTCGTCTGCCAGGCGGGAGGCCCTCATCTGGTGTTCGATATCCTCGAGCCAGTCATCAGCATGGATAATGCCCTCGGTCCCCTTGAAATCTCTCGGACCCAGTGTAGCTTCCCTTCCTGAAAATTTTGAAATATTTTTATTTATTTTTTTATTATTTTATTTAAGGGGTGATTCTGATTACTATAAATAATTATTTAATTATTCCGTGGTGATTTAAGGAATTTTATTATTACCGAGTAGATATTCTATTGGATAAACTATTTTCTAGATTGATGCAGTTTTGTATATATATATATATATATATATATATATATATATGTGGATGAATACATACAAGGGTACCTATATTAAATATATGTGTAGGTTGTGTATATATATAGATATATGTATATTAAATATATAGGTATTTATATAAATATTTTGTAAGTATAGCATGAAGAGGAATATAAGGATAATTATATTTTGTGTAAATAATTATATAGAGATATTAATTGGTCATATATATATATATATATATATATATATATATATATATATATATATATATATATATATATATATATATATATATATATCAAATTTGTAGATATCAATATATGGAAATATACATTGAAATATGGAAACTCGCGTATATACGAGTATATATATACAGTGTGTATATGTAAATATATATATGTGTATATTAAATGAATAATATATATGTGTGGATATATATAATATATAAATGCGTGTATTCGTATGCATATAAAAATATATATAATATAAAATATTGTATACGAGTATTTATATATAAATATATATTATATATATAGGTATATGAGTGTATATATATATTATATAGGTATATATGTGCATGTATACGTATAAATACATATATAGGTGTATATGTATGTATATATAAAATATGTGTGTGGTTGTAGATATTACTTAGTGTGAATATATATGTATGGATTTATTAAAGGAAATAGAATGGTTAATAGAAAAAGAAAAAGAGAATAAGAAGCTTTTCCAGAGCTGAGCAACTCAAGTCCCCAGCCCAAACCAGCACACAAGCCCGTTTCCTTCTCCACACACGAGCCCACAGTACACCCAGGCCAGGCCGAACACATACTCACGAAGTTCCCATGTTATAAACCGAGCACTTCAGTCGGTTTCGAACCGAAGGAATAGCCGATAACGTCGAGAGCTATATACTCAGACAGTTCGAAGGATAGATCCTCGAAACCCTAACTCCCCAACACGCCCACCCCGCCTCGACTCCAGGCGGCGTGCGCCACCGCCAGGGCGGCGCCAGTCGATCACCGGCGGCGGACAGCAGGCCTTCACGCGCGCGCATCAGCCGCCAAGGTAACTTCGTGCCCTCGTTTCTTTGTGAATTCTCGGCCAAAATCCGATCCGTAAAATCCTACGGAGTGTCGGTATAACCCTCTAGGATTCCTGCTAATTAGATTTGAGTTTTACCAAGATTTCAAGTCGAGAAATCGAGTTGAAATCGACGGAAAATCTGACCAAAGACAGAACGAAACCCAGTCCCAACTCTATAATTGGGAAGCGATTTCTCGCCAATCCGTAGATCGATTCGGAAAAACTATTTGAAGACACTTGTTGACAACATATAGGGCTCTATAACCTAATTTGTAACTTCTAATTTCATCAACTGTATGCAGAGATAATGGTTTGTAAAGTTTAACAAAAACCTGTTTTCAAAACTAGAAAACTCTCCGACACCACGTCCGTCCCGCCATTTCGGACGACGTGGTCGCATACCGAAAGGATCGAAAGCTGCGTAACAGCTTCGTGGTCGTGTGGGCTTTGACGGAATTCAAATTGGTCGCGTGTGCGCGACGAATTTGATGCGTATCCGTCGAAATTTCCCGTATCGTGCACGTTGCACAAACTCCAATTACTTTGTGCACGCTCATCAGATCGAGACGAAACTTGCGCCAACAGGACCGTATCATTTTTCTGGTCCTGCATGCCAAGTTTGGTCCAATTCTGAGACAGTTGAAATTGACGTCGTTTTGTGGGTCCCACGGTCCCACTCAACGGACGATTTTGTGCACGGTCCACCGGAATCCAACTTTGGACATACGGTTGGGTTCGTATCGGAAAATCGGATCCGTAGACATGTAGTTTGACGACTTTAGAGACCATTGACTCTGGCACGCTTTTCAGTGCAAAGCGGGTCCAACGACGGACATCGTTTTTGCCCGAAATTACCGTTTTGCCTCTGTGTCCAGAATTGGACTTAAGGACAGGCAATTCTAGCTAATTTGACTATTCTGAGAATATTGGTACTGTTTATTTCAGCATCCGGAGACTTCTACAGGTGTTGACTGATTATGGCTCATTGTGTGATATATTACTATTGGTTTCTCCAGCTAAGGACCTCAGGTAAGTGCACTTTCTGATTGCTTTTCGATTCATTGTAGTCTTTTTATTTCATGTCTATACATATATCTTGCTGCTTGTTGACACGCTCGTCACACGGAGTTGTCGGAAGGGAAAATATCTTAGTATACATGTGGACTACCCAGAAATATCCTATTGTCTTTCGTGAATGCTAGCCGCTGCGCACGACACGTGCAGTGTGCCTGATTTACCCCCTAGCCGTCCACATATCGAAACAGATATTTCACACCACCTAGATAGATGTCTTTTACTAGTTTTTCCTTGTTTATTTTCCTATCGTGCTATGACATCAGTATCTTCCAGCTTTTATTTCTCATATACTATTTTCATGTCTTGTCAATTCTATTGTATTTTGCACTGCCGTCGGTTTGTGTACTTGTTCCAATCCTGACTGGATAACCAACATTTTACAGGTTTAGCCGTGATCACTCTTAGCACTGGGGAGGACTTGGGTATGCTGAAGACGACCTAGAAATAGAAAGAGTTGTATCATTTCATAAATTATAAAACTTATATTTTTTTTTAATATTAAATGTTGTAATAAATTTAGAAATGTGAATGAGCAGCAAATATGATTTTGAGCATTCATTCTTGCGGGCTTGACAGCGTTCTACCGCCGACTCTGCGGCGTAGGCTGGCTTGGACACGTCTCGTATCCGAAAAGCGGGTGCGGGTCGTGACAAGTTTTTGTGGTGGCCCATGCAGGTTAGTTTTCGCAGAATATTGCGAACTCGTGATGGTACGTTAGTCGTACTGTTGCGAGCCTGCGACCGAGAATTGCTCATTCACAAACTAGGATTAAAATGATTTAATAGAAGGACTAGGACTAGGAGTCCCTTGTTTAAATTGACCGTTGGGTAGTTAAGATTGTTAGATAGGCCATACAATTTAGAATTGTTCAATTTAGATAACTTGCTAGATTCTATAGGAACACTTTTACCCTTGATATGATGACATGACCCAACATAGGTACACTACTCACTTGGCTAGTTAGGCTTTCCCTGAGGCTATAATCTTGATAATCTGTTCAGTTTACTTTTGCTCTTTGTAGATATAATATTTTGTCATCAGTTAGAATTGCATGCTTTAAATTTTATTTTGCTATAAATAACTGGTTTATAAATTTTGATTCTGCTATTCATATACAAATCTCGATGTAGGATTGGTTCAAAGTTTTCCCCTCAACCATTGGAAATATTTATGAAATCCGGATTTGGATGTTCTTATTTTATTTGTCTTCAGATATTTCTTTTCGACCAATGTATTACCTTAAGGAATGAGACTTATAGGAAGATGCTACACTATCTATCATAGTCAATTAGATTGGACCTTTAGATACCCTTGAAGTCTTAGGAAAATAGTTGGAATAAATTTTACGACTATAATGGTCAGCCAGCAGCGCACTGGCGAGGCACAACCCATAGGAATAAAATCATTTTTAAGGACCATAGGTTATAGAATATTGCTAAAACTATACCGTAGTTGACCTCTTTAGATCTTAAATACCATTGTGTCAATATAGGTAGAGTGTCTGATAGCCTGTCACAATTGAATCACGAAACCAAGGGTTTGTCGTAGCCAGAGTATACGAGCAAGGCGTAATTCTCGGTGAAACGATTTCAGATGTGATTACAAGTTTAGGATATTATAGAGAATAGAGACTGCCCTGTATGACCCTAAGATCCAAAACCAATACTAGTGTAAGTCCTGTAAGTCGAGTAGCATGTCTCCCAACCCGTGGCCCTTGTGATCTATTAACAAGGTAATTGATGACAATAACAGGTTTATCCAGACCATAGGAGCTAGAATTCCATAACCCGTTAGTCGACCAAGGCCTTATGGACAGGAACGTAGTAGGAAGACTATATAGGCATGAACACCAGGTAAGATTTTGATTATCCTAAAACTCAAACTACTTACTCCTCCTTCCAAAAATCCCGCATGCTTGAATTTTGACTATTTTGACAAATGCTGCTATTACAGCCTAGTTTTGCAAGCTTACTCTTTTTTCGAGCTTGATTCAAGATGTATGTTTATTGGGGACGCCCGCTAACATATTGTCTAATCAGAATCAGTGTATTACGGTCTGATCAACCATGATGCATTTGGTTCGCTTTTCATCTAATTTTCTTCAACGGGTTGAGATAAAAATGTCTCTAGGATCTCATCCACGACCGCCTTGACCATTCCCCTTGAAATATGCATTCGCCCTTGTGTCACGTAATTGTATTCCGTGACATCTCTCTTGAACTCTTTATTATTTGTCTTTCACCAATTAGAAAGACGAAAGCTCGTATTTGATAGATAGATACCGAGTATCCCCATGACTGTGATAGTTGTATATGCAAGTGTAGCTACCATCGGCCAGCCCTGTGACAGGAACCTTGCCACCATATCCTAGCCTCTAAGGTGGGTAGACTGTGAGTCTTCTAAAACTTTTAGAATATACGAGGATTACCGATTGATTATAATAATTTTCTACTAGGATGATAATTAATACCCCAGGGACTCCCACTTTCCATTTAGTTCATTTTGTGTCCCCGACCGTGTCATTAATATTTGGAGCACAAGACCAGCCATTACCTTCCAACAAATTTTATATGCAAGATCTAGACGAGTTCACCTTCATCTAGATATATCATGTCCCACTCAAACCCGTCCCCTTGTACTCTATTTTTATGGTATAACTTTCAGAAGAAAAAAAGGATTAGCCATAACCCTTACCGTAATACCGGAATATTTTCCGACTCCCATTATAGCCTCAACCTCGACTCAATTCCTTCGACCCAATATATGGTTGTGATCTATTCGGAGCCCACTATGCACATGCCACTAGTGTGCCATCCAATTGAGGTCTCATGTTCTCCTTAAACACAAAGCCACGGAAGGCGCATTTTGAGCTTTAGGGACCTAGCTAATCAACCTGACTAGCAACTAGTTCAGTCCCTTGGATAGTAACCTATTCTAAAATACCCTAAGCTAGTAGGAATAGTTTTACCTGGGACCTTGTCCAGTCAATGTAGATGGAAACCCAATAATCATCCAACCAACGACTGATGTCCAGATAGAGAACCCATTAAGACCACAATCTTGATATATTTTTCCAATATGGATCCTTGTTTGAATTAGAACTTCGAGAACGAGACTTCTGTATTGCATGGATTATAAGACTCTCTGAGGAACTTAGCAAGTGACTGAACTAGAGTAGCCTTTTCTAGCTGTAGTATTGTATATTCTCTATCATTCTTGAAACTTCAGTTTGCTCTTAATTATTCTTCTTTATTTTCCTGTCCTTCCTATTTCAGGGTGACGAATGATCATGCAGTCTAGAATTCATTAGAGATTCTTAAGTTATATTAGAATATTGTTTGATTTTAAATACTTGGTGGTTTGACAGATATGTGGGGATATAAAGGTCATATGTTTTAGATATCTAGGGGTAATGACTCTAGCAACTTGATGGAAGGCTATAAAGTTTTTAGTGACATACCCTTGAAGGAGTAGCGTGACCAAAGGTGGGTAGAAGTCCTCGATGATTCGCAATTACGAAATGGCTAGGAGGAAGATATAAATAGTTTTGAGAAATTAAAATTCGAGGACATTGTGGTAATAGTGGGTTTATTTTTATTATTTTATTTTTAATTTTCATGTTTGAATTTTTGGCATGCTTATGAGTTAGAATTTCGAGGACGAAATTATTTTTAAGGTGGGTAGATTTGTAGCTTCCCTTCCCGAAAATTTTGAAATATTTTTATTTATTTTTTTTATTATTTTATTTAAGGGTGATTCTGATTACTATAAATAATTATTTAATTATTCCGTGGTGATTTAAGGAATTTTATTATTACCGAGTAGATATTCTATTGGATAAACTATTTTCTAGATTGATGCAGTTTTCTATATATATATATATATATATATATATATATATATATATATATATATATATATATATATATATATATATATATATATATTTTTCTATATATATATATATATATATATATATATATGTGGATGAATACATACAAGGGTACCTATATTAAATATATGTGTAGGTTGTGTATATATATAGATATATGTATATTAAATATATAGGTATTTATATAAATATTTTGTAAGTATAGCATGAAGAGGAATATAAGGATAATTATATTTTGTGTAAATAATTATATAGAGATATTAATTGGTCATATGGAGATGTGTATATATATCATATTTGTAGATATCAATATATGGAAATATACATTGAAATATGGAAACTCGCGTATATACGAGTATATATATACAGTGTGTATATGTAAATATATATATGTGTATATTAAATGAATAATATATATGTGTGGATATATATAATATATAAATGCGTGTATTCGTATGCATATAAAATATATATAATATAAAATATTGTATACGAGTATTTATATATAAATATATATTATATATATAGGTATATGAGTGTATATATATATTATATAGGTATATATGTGCATGTATACGTATAAATACATATATAGGTGTATATGTATGTATATATAAAATATGTGTGTGGTTGTAGATATTACTTAGTGTGAATATATATGTATGGATTTATTAAAGGAAATAGAATGGTTAATAGAAAAAGAAAAAGAGAATAAGAAGCTTTTCCAGAGCTGAGCAACTCAAGTCCCCAGCCCAAACCAGCACACAAGCCTGTTTCCTTCTCCACACACGAGCCCACAGTACACCCAGGCCAGGCCGAACACATACTCACGAAGTTCCCATGTTATAAACCGAGCACTTCAGTCGGTTTCGAACCGAAGGAATAGCCGATAACGTCGAGAGCTATATACTCAGACAGTTCGAAGGATAGATCCTCGAAACCCTAACTCCCCAACACGCCCACCCCGCCTCGACTCCAGGCGACGTGCGCCACCGCCAGGGCGGCGCCAGTCGATCACCGGCGGCGGACAGCAGGCCTTCACGCGCGCGCATCAGCCGCCAAGGTAACTTCGTGCCCTCGTTTCTTTGTGAATTCTCGGCCAAAATCCGATCCGTAAAATCCTACGGAGTGTCGGTATAACCCTCTAGGATTCCTGCTAATTAGATTTGAGTTTTACCAAGATTTCAAGTCGAGAAATCGAGTTGAAATCGACGGAAAATCTGACCAAAGACAGAACAAAACCCAGTCCCAACTCTATACTTAGGAAGCGATTTCTCGCCAATCCGTAGATCGATTCGGAAAAACTATTTGAAGACACTTATTGACAACATATAGGGCTCTATAAGCTAATTTGTAACTTCTAATTTCATCAACTGTATGAAGAGATAATGGTTTGTATAGTTTAACAAAAACCTGTTTTCAAAACTAGAAAACTCTCCGACACCACGTCCGTCTCGCCATTTCGGACGACGTGGTCGCGTACCGAAAGGATCGAAAGTTGCGTAACAGCTTCGTGGTCGTGTGGGCTTTGACGGAATTCAAATTGGTCGCGTGTGCGCGACGAATTTGATGCGTATCCGTCAAAATTCCCCGTATCGTGCACGTTGCACAAACTCCAATTACTTTGTGCACGCTCATCAGATCGAGACGAAACTTACGCCAACAGGATCGTATCATTTTTCTGGTCCTGCATGCCAAGTTTGGTCCAATTCTGAGACAGTTGAAATTGACATCGTTTTGTGGGCCCCACGGTCCCACTCAATGGGCGATTTTGTGCACGGCCCACCGGAATCCAACTTTGGACATACGGTTGGGTTCGTATCGGAAAACCGGATCCGTAGACATGTAGTTTGACGACTTTAGAGACCATTGACTCTGGCACGCTTTTCAGTGCAAAGCGGGTCCAACGGCGGAAATCGTTTTTGTCCAAAATTACCGTTTTGCCCCTGTGTCCAGAATTGGACTTAAGGACAGGCAATCCTAGCTAATTTGACTATTCTGAGAACATTGGTACTGTTTATTTCAGCATCCGGAGACTTCTACAGGTGTTGACTGATTATGGCTCATTGTGTGATATATTACTATTGGTTTCTCCAGCTAAGGACCTCAGGCAAGTGCACTTTCTGATTGCTTTTCGATTCATAGTAGTCTTTTTATTTCATGTCTATATATATATCTTGCTGCTTGTTGACACGCTCGTCACACGGAGTTGTCGGGAGGGGAAATATCTTAGTATACATGTGGACTACCCAGAAATATCCCATTGTCTTTCGTGAATGCTAGCCGCTGCGCACGACACGTGCAGTGTGCCTGATTTACCCCCTAGCCGTCCACATGTCGAAACAGATATTTCACACCACCTAGATAGATGTCTTTTACTAGTTTTTCCTTGTTTATTTTCCTATCGTGCTATGACATCAGTATCTTCCAGCTTTTATTTCTCATATGCTATTTTCATGTCTTGTCAATTCTATTGTGTTTTGCACTGCCGTCGGTTTGTGTACTTGTTCCAATCCTGATTGGATAACCAACATTTTACAGGTTTAGCCGTGATCACTCTTAGCACTAGGGAGGACTTGGGTATGCTGAAGACGACCTAGAAATAGAAAGAGTTGTATCATTTCATAAATTGTAAAACTTGTATTTTTCTTTAATATTAAATGTTGTAATAAATTTAGAAATATGAATTAGCAACAAATATGATTTTGAGCATTCATTCTTGCGGGCTTGACAGCGTTCTACAGCCGACTCTGCGACGTAGGCTGGCTTGGACACGTCTCGTATCCGAAAAGCGGGTGCGGGTCGTGACACCCAGCTTCTTGAAAGCCTGGATATCCCCGATCTTCTGCTGCTGCTGCTGTACCTCCCTCTGTGGAGCCCCACGCTCCACTGCCGCCATAGCCAACCAATGTGCATCCTCCATGCCCTGGCGCATGGCCTCTGTCTGCCTCAACTGAGCCTCGTGCTGGGCCCGCTGGGACTCCAGCACCTGGTGAAAGAATGCGAGCATCTGCCCCATGTCTGTGGGCAGAGAAGGCAACTGAGGAATAGCTCCCACCATCACCGGAGGAGTCCCCTACTGAGGAGGAAGAACGCCCCCGGCAGCTCCCGCCGTAGCCCCCGGCACTACGGGAAGAGCACCCGCAATGGCCCCAGGGACGGTCATCGAGAGCACTGGAGGAGTACCCCCGAGAGCCCCAACAGAAGTCCCATCTGCAGGAGAAGTGACCGGAGCCTGTCCGCCAGAGGTAGCAGACCTCTCCGTCTCCCCGTGCTCCTCACCGGAAGAATGAGTCATAACCATCCCGGAGACAGATTGAAAGGAAAATATCAATATGGCACATGAAGGATTATATCAAAGGAGGACAGCTAGAATGCAGTAAATCAATATCAAAGACGGTAAGCAAGATATGCAAGGAAAGATCCTACTATGATTGAGTACTCTTAGCCTACTACCTTCTATGTGTAACACAGGCTCGTAGTCAACACTCTAAGACGAGTGCTGCTACGACATCGTACTAATTGCGACTTCAGGACCTGCGTGGGCGACCACTAAAACGTGTCACGACCCGCACCTGCTAAAAGGGCACGTGACGCAACAACGTCCATCCCTCACCGGAAAAACAGCGTGGAACGCTGTAGATTTTCTAGTCTGACAACAATTTATATATATAACAAAACCTGTCGAGAATGTGGTCAACTCCGAAATGAGGACAAGCAATGAATATATATGAGTACTCAATCACAACTCTAAGATGAATAAGTAAAGACTGAAAGATAAAGACAACAAGACGATAAAATATAACCTGTCAAGTCCAAACACAAA
>JANAVB010005596.1:3372927-3607927 GCA_029216955.1 Iris pallida
TGTCGTGGTCAACGGAGGCGGGGTGGCCGGGATGGTGGTTTAGTCGAAGGTTGCGGGGGGTGATTTTGGTGGCAGTGGATTGGCGGTGTCTTGATGGCGGGGGTGTTAGTGACGGGGCAACCGGCGGTCGGGAATGGCCGAACGACGAGGGTGGTGGTGGTGGTATGGTGTACAGTAGTGGTGGCGGTGGCTATGTCGGAAGTTTGAGGGTGGCAGCGATTTGCTGTGGTGAGGTTAGGATGGTTCTCGAGAGTGGCAACACCTAGTCGGGGCTGAAGGTAGGAGGAAGTAGGTTGCGATAGTAGGCTGATGGGCTGTCAACAAGAGGGCTAGGGTTAGAATAGGATATTTGTCGTGTCGGGGTTGTCGGCACGGAGGAGAACACAATATATATGTAATATATGGAATAAGAATTGGACGGGAGGGAGAACAACGACACGATGCACTCACGTGTGTGGAGAAAATTTGTAGATGGTTGTGGAAATTCATGGAAAAAGAGGGCAAGTACCTCTCCTTTTATAGGAGGTGGGAATCCCATTAGGATAAGGATTGGAAGGATTTAAATTTCTCCATAGTTAAATCACTATCATTTCAAATCAAGTTAAAACCAATCAATCCAATCCAACTTTATAACTAAATAAAATTTATCTATAAGTTAAAAACTTTTCAAGAATAATTTAAATCTAAATTTAAATTTTCATAACCATTTAAACATTAATTACCAATTTTAAAATAAATAATAATAAAAAGTGATAATAATTAATTTCAAAAATTATCATAAATATTTTAATATTAATAGAAAATAGCTTAAGCATAACTTTTAATAAATTTAAGATGTAATAATTTCAAAATTAAAATATATACATGACTTTACTTTCATGTACCTTATATAATATATTTTCATAAATATTATTTTAGAAGTAAAAAAATTCATATAATAAAAGAGCTTGCACTAGAAAATAAAATAAAAATATCTTTAGTCAAAAAATTGGTATGACCCTAAAACAAGCAAGCTTTACTAACCCTATAAGTATTTTGTATCAAAACATTTAATCGCTACATTTGTTAAGAGTTTATAATAAAACTGGTTTTGAAAAAAAGGAAAGAGAAAAAAGAAATGAATAATTAAATATTACGTATCACGCGTTTGTACTCGTCGTACAATACTCAAAATGTAAATCAATACCCAAAAAAAAATTTAAATCGTAGTAAAATTTAGGGGGTTTACATCGGTGCGTGTCGGCATAGCTCATTTGCCGACTCTGTGCTATCTTCAATCTCTCCCGTATCAACTTGACCTTCTGCACAGTTTGCTCCACCAGTTCCGGGCCGAGATCTGCCGCTCCCCGACTTCATCCCAGCAAATGGGTGATTTGCACTTCCGGCCGTACAAAGCTTCATACGGCGCCATTTGGATGCTGGGCTGATAGCTGTTATTATATGCAAATTCGGCCAATGGTAGATGAACCTCCCAGCTTGACTTCAAGTCGATCGCACAAAGTCGTAATATGTCTTCGAGAATCTGGTTCACCCGCTTTGTTTGGCCGCCAGTTTGAGGATGATAAGCTGAGCTAAACTTCAACTTGGTCGCCAACGCTGAATGAAGGCTACCCCAGAAGCGTGCAAAGAACCGTCCTTCCCGATCTAAGACGATAGATACTGGGGTCCCGTGTAGCCGAACTATTTCATCAAGATATATCTGAGCAAGGCGGTCGACGCTCCAAGTAACTTTAATGGCTATGGAGTACGCTGACTTGGTTAGTCGATCGACGATGACCCATATGGCATCATTTCCCCGCGGTGTCCTCGGCAAGCCAACAACAAAGTCCATAGTGACATGATCTCACTTCCACTCTGGAATGGCAAGGTTCTGCATCTCCCTGCCCGGTCGCTGGTGCTCAGCTTTAACTTGTTGACAGGCCATACACTTTGACTCAAAGAGCGCTACGTCTCTCTTCATGTCGTGCCACCAAAAGACAACGCGGAGGTCCTTATACATCTTGGTGCTACCAGGGTACAAGGAATATTTTGCATAATGTGCCTGGGACATTATCTCTTTTTTAAGTTCTGCGTCATCCGGAACGCATAGCCGACACTTTACTCGCAACACTCCTGACTCGTCCTCTGCAAAGTCGGACGCTTTTTATGTCGATATCAGCTTCCGTATCTTCTCCTGGTATGGGTCGTCCTTCTAAGCAGACTTGATTCTCTCCAATAGGCTCGGTTCCAGCCGTAGTTGCGCCAGTTTCACGTCTCTAAAACGAACTCGAAGTTCAATGCCCATTCCTTCCAAGTCACGCCGCAGTCGACTGTTGATACATAATGAAGCTAAGTACTTCCGCCTCAGCGCATCCGCTACAACATTTCTTTTGCCCGGAGTATAGTCGATTGATAAGTCGTAGTCTTTGATCAGTTCAAGCCATTGCCTCTGCCACAAATTCAGTTCTTTCTGGGTGAAGAGATACTTAAGACTTTTATAGTCCGTATAAATCCTACACGCCACGCCATAAAGATAGTGATGCCACAGCTTCAACGTGAACACAATCGCTGCTAGTTCTAGGTCGTACGTGGGGTAGTTCTTCTCGTGCGGCTTCAACTACCGAGAAGCAAAAGATATCACCTTATCCTGCCGTATGAGCACACACCCCAAACCCTGGCCAGAAGCATCCTTGAAGATTTAAAATACTTCAGTCCCTTCAGGAAGAGCAAGTATCGGGGCCGAAACGAGCCGTTGTTCGAGCACCTGGAAGGAAGCTTCATAGTCGTCTGACCACCCGAATGCGACTCCTTTTTGGGTGAGGCGAGTCAACGGTGATGTAATCTACGTGAAGTCCTCTATGAAGCGTCAGTAGTATCCCGCCAAGCCTAGGAAGCTTCTAATTTTTCTAACTGATGTGGGCCGTTTCCAATCAACAACTGTCTCAACTTTCTTCGGATCGACTGAGACACCCGCAACGGAGATGATATGCCCGAGAAATAAGACGTTGTTCAGCTAGAATTCACATTTGCTCCTCTTTGTATACAATTGATTCTCTCGAAGGGTTTGGAGTACCGTCCGTAGGTGTTCTGCATGTTGCGTCCGATCTTTCGAGTAGACGAGAATATCGTCTATGAAGACTACTACAAATTTGTCGGCGAACGGACGGAACACCCGATTCATTAGATCTATGAAGACGGCAGGAGCGTTTGTCAGACCAAATGGCATTACCAAGAACTCGTAGTGGTCGTAGCGAGTGCGAAAGGCAGACTTCGGTACATCATCTGGCTTGACCTTGAGTTGGTGATAACCTGATCGCAGATCAATCTTCGAAAACACTGTTGCACCTTGGAGCTGGTCAAACAAGTCGTCGATGCGGGGCATGGGGTATTTGTTTCTGTAAGCCCCATCAAAATTTTATTATTATTTATTAATTTCTATTTAGTTATTTTGTCTTTCCTTCCAACTTAAACAATACATTGTTTAAACACATATACTGTTTGTATATAAATAGGCTACAGGTAAGGGGGTTCCCTGAAAAAGGGCCAATTCAACCAGGAGATCGAGTGTTAAAATTCAAATTTTGCTATTACTCGGAGAGACTGCACTTCAAGTTCAAATCAGATTTCGAATAACCTATCCTCAAGAGATAAGTTCAACTAAATTCAAATAGTTTAAAACCCTTCCTTCGATCATATCTTGTAGAAGCATGGAAAATATTAGAATAAAGATCCATGCGGCTCTGGGTAAGAAGCTTATGCGGCTCACACAGGAGCTGCCCCATGCGGTTCAAAGAAGACTCTCAATCTCATGCGGCTCGGGAGCGTATGCGGTTCAGCAGGAATATGCGGCTCGATGGACGCCACGTGTGATCCTTCCCTACAGCTGGTCGTTTGAGTAGTGGCCTCATTTATTGCTCTGACACGATTCACTGTGGCGGCCCTTACATAAAGTGTCATAATGGCCCTGCCATAATGACTGACCCTTCGGAAAAAGAAGAAAGTCTCTGACCAAATTCGTCAGAAGTCCCAGATTGCCACGTGGCAATCAGCCATATGCGGCTCTCTGAGAACCCATTCCATGCGGTTCGATACAACGCTAGCTCATGCGGCTCCCTAGGAACCCATTCCCTGCGGCCCAATACAATGCTAGCTCATGCGGCTCACAAAGACTACTCATATGCGGCTCGATGAAGCATTGTCCTATGCAGCTCACAAAGAGTATCTCTCTGCGGTTCGAGGATCGTCCATCCTATGCGGCTCTGGTAGGGCTCACAATTAAGAGATTTAACCGAATTCCAACAAATATATTTGACATCATCGTCATAATTACTAAGATCAGGGCATATCATTTATCATCAAGCTAATGGAACACGTGGCGAGCAATCAGACATTGGCATGATCAATCACGAGGATTTAAAGCAGCTGGCATTAATTGCTCATAAGATTCGGTGCTATCCGCATTAATGGCCTGGATTCATTGTAAGCAGGATCAAGGGTTCAGATAGATTGAAGGAGCACCGACATTCCAAACAAATGATTGTTAGCAAACCCTAATGATCACATCCAACTCTTATAAATAGCCAGCATCATTTCTTTGCAAAGAGAGCGGCAACAAAAAGAATAAAAAAAAATAAGAAGAGGGAGATCTACACAGAGAGAGCTTCCCCCTTCCTTGATAATCACAGAGAGAGAGAAGCCAGGAGAGCAACTCGAAGAGAGCAAGAAGAGCATTTCTTCATCAGCGTCGAAGCAGATCTTCCCCGAGCCAAGGCTGCATACTGATCGTCCAAGGAGTAAGGCAGAGCGGCCGTCGCTTTCCCGAGCCTCTATCGTCACCCCCCAGAATAAAAAATAAACAATCGTACTTAGTCTGCTGTACCTAGGTTTTCGTCCCTAGGCTTTCTTTGTACGAGCAAGTTTGTATTGTGAGTCTAATTTCAGTCCTCCGATAATTGTTCTGTTCTTTTACAATCAATGGCAAACACGATGGCGACTCTGCTGGGGACTAACTTCTCCACGGCTGAGGAGTTGGTGACGCAATCAGATGCAGCCAAACTTGGCTCCACACAACAGAAGATGGTCGTCCGCTTCGACCAACAGGCGTTCGAAGAGATGCTCTCTGAAGGCAGCGCTGGCCCGGCCCAGAAGCGCACCCACACCACGAAGGCTCGCAAAGAGTGGAGACCGAAGTCATTCGCTCCTCCTCAAGTCCTCGATGGGATGCCCTCTGTTGCTCAAGACGGCGAGAAGGATTCTCATGCGGTCCTACTTCAGATCGTAGACAACTCTGCTATCCCCAAGTTCGGCAGAAGAAAACATTATGATGCTGGGCTTGCAGGGGCAAAGAGGGACTCTACGCGGACCGAACCGCACAAGAGTATTAACTGTACGAAGAAAACTCATGCGGCTATTTCTGTCAGCCGCATAACTTATGCGACTACAGTACCTTACCGCATGGATGAGACTCATGCGGCTAGCAAAGTCAATCGTTTGCAGAAAACCCATGCGGCCACAGATGCCAACCGCATGCGGCCAGCCTGCACGGTCGTGACCCCTAGCCGCATAAGAACTTGTCCGACGATAGGAGACAACCGCATGCAGACAGCCTGCACGGTTTTTGCTCCTAGCCGCATAACATTCGCTCCATGCTCCTCTCGATCAGTTTTCGACCGTCTCTCGAACGGTCCAAACCCTGATGACTCTCTGGATGATAAGCCAGACTCTGTGATGTTCAACTTGGACTCTTCCTATTATGCACCCACAAGTGCTAAGAAGAAGAAGTCTAGGGTAGCGCGGGCTCATCAAGCCCAGACAGCTGCCCCAACCTCTGACTATCAGGGCGTCCCGCTGATTATCACACGGGCCTCTGATGGGAAGTTGTACAGAACCGCCCAAGTCCAAATCCCGGCGGCAAACGGACATAGTGGTTCCTCTGACCTGCGTGAGGCGATCCTCCACAAGCGTAAGGAAAGAGAAGGGGCCTCGGCGTGCAAAGAGTCCTCACATGGACGTCACTGCACCCAGATCATCGTCAACTGCTACTGCAACAACGCGGCAGTAACGGAAGATCGGCCGTCCATCTTCCAAAGATTACAGCATCCGAGCTCTGAAGACGAGGCACCTCCTGTTGCCTCCTGCAATTCCGCACGAAAAGTCCCCGCTGAGGGGAGAGGGAAGAAGACAAGCATCTCCAGTCCAAAGATATCGACCACTACAGCTAAGAAATTGTCGGCTAAACGGTTGCCATCCACCGGAGTATACCAACACACCCGTTCGAAGACAAAATCTGCTGCAACAGGAGATTCATCGTCCCCGACCCTGGGGGTTGTAGGAGCTGGGGGTAGTACTCCTCCGAACGTCCACAATAATCCAATGTTTCAAGGAGACGATCCCCGAGAAACAACCCTCCCATCGGGTGCAACTGATGCTGATTCTCGAGATGAAGCAAGCTCCGAAACTGGGGGTACTGTTCCTTCCGAATTCGAACCTGAAGAGAACATCCCCACATATCCTGATGATTTCTCGATGCATGGGTACGACTCGGAGGGTACATCCTCCACCACTCCTTCCGTCACTCCTCATGTGAAGACGGTGTTCATGACAGACAACAATCAAGGCGGTTCCAGTGATCGCCAGCGCATCGACACTTTGGAGGCCATATTGTACGCCTTGGTCAAGTCTGTAGACGAGATTAAAGCGGCACTTCCTACTCTGCAGGGAGTGACACCTGGCCAGACAAGCACGGGTCCCGCAATCAACATAGATTCAAATTCAGCGCACCAAACCCGGGCAATAATCCTCCCGAAATAACGGCCCCTACCACGATGGATGAGGCCCGAGAAGTAAGGAGAGAGGTTCAGGAGCTCCGAGCAATGTTCCACGCCCGAGAAAACTCTCAAGACCACAGAATACGGCAACCATATCCTGCTGAATGGAGGGATGTTCCCTTTCCACCAAGATATAAGCCGTTCAATATCAACCCATATGATGGCAAGACTTCAGCAAGTCGGTACATCACTTACTTTGAGGTCACTACTGACCATCTGCCCCATGATGACGCTATCCTCACACGGTTATTCATTGGGGCATTGGAAGGAGTCGCCTTCGATTGGTACCGCTACCTGCCAGACAATTGTATCCACTCCTTCGCTGGCTTCAAACGTCTGTTCTTGGAGAGGTTCTATGAGGTAGGGCAGGACATCACGATGTCTACCCTCATGGACGTCGTTTAGGAAGAGAAAGAGCTGACAAGAAATTACATTGAGCGGTTTCATCAAACCGTAATGAAGTTACCATCTGGCAACCCGGACTCTTCCTTAATCGAAATTTGCCAAAAGAGACTACTCCCAACGATTAGTCTCTGGATGGGCGAGAGTCAATTCAAGGACTGGAAGGCTTTTATTATCAGTGCTACAAGTACCGAAGAACGATTGAAAAAGGCTCGCCAACTGGGGTTACATATTGCAGAGGGAGAGAACAAGGGCAAGCGTCCCAGCACCACCAACGACAATGGGGGTAGCCCCTCCAACAACCGGGACAACAGAGGCAACTAGGCTATGGTGGCCGATACAGCCCAGAAACCTGAGTCGCAACCTGCAGATAAACAGTGGCCTCAAATCACTTACTCTTTTGAAGACGGTCACGTCAAGCCTATCTTGGACATGCTTATACAAGGAGATAGAATTCAGCTTCCTCCGCCCAGACGAGAACCTCGGCCGGCTGATTTGGAGAACCCGAAGTTCTGCCATTACCACCGCTACGTCCACCATGCTACACACGACTGCTACCAACTGAAACGGTATATCCAAAACCTCATCGATTTGAACGCTCTGGCTATCGATTTCGAGGAGGTTACCGTAGCAGCCAATATGGTGTCCGTCCAATTCGGCAGCTTCCCTCCAACAGAGGCTCAAGACGGGGTTATATCCATCCCTCTGGCAACGATGGAGATTGCTAATCTTCCGCCTGTTCGCGATCAAGCTGCTGGTCTAGTACCCCTCACCACATCACGAGGGGAAATCATGTGGGTCCATCCGGACCTAGTCCACGAGGTAACTCAGTCCACTCCACCTTCTAAAAGGAAAAGTAGAAAAGTCAGATCCTGTCGTACCGCCTCAGCAGATGAAGAAGAAGTCACGGCCGTTGTTACTCGATCTGGAGCACAATCTCAACCCGTAGCTGAAAACTCGACTGATGATCATCCGCCCACTACCACGGATGCTCCGGGACCGACTCAGCCTTCGACGACCGACAAGCCTAGGCCGAAGGAGACTCGCTTCGACAAATCTCTCCGAAAGGAGACACCTCAGGGGCTGGAGAGGCCCTACAACTTCGACATCTTGGCGCAATTGGCTAATACACCGGCCAAATTGTCCTTATATGAACTCTTGAGGCTCTCAAAGGATGTTCGCGCAGCCTTGAGCGATGCACTTCAAAATGCCGACGCGTACCTGGCTCAGGTCAACCTCACGGGAGAAAATCAGCCCGCAGACCTCCAAGACAGTGCCTGTACGGGAGCAATGCCCAACTTCGTCTTCACTCCATAATACATGCTCATCAAGACTAATCTGCACGATCGCCCACTATACTATACGGGGTACATCGGCGACGTGAAGGTGGATCGGATGCACATTGATCCTGGCTCTTCTATAAGCATCATCCCGAAGGGTCTGCTACATCATCTTCGTATCCCAATGCATCGCCTGATACCTACAAGCACCGCCATCAGCGGTTTCAATTCGGGCATGAGCTATCCTATTGGGAAGATTCGTCTGAAGTGTCAGATTGGCGATCTCCAATCCGAAGTCATCTGCTACGTCATAGATGCAGACACTTCCTACAACATCCTCTTGGGGCGCCCATGGATACACAATTATATGATCGTACCTTCCACGCTACACCAGTGCTTCAAGTACGTCGACAAACATGGCTTCGTAAAGACAGAGTTTGCTGATATCGATCCCTTCAAAGGGGTCGAGTCTTATTACTCAGACTCCTGTTTATACGAAAAGTCGAAGAAGCACCTTGACGAAGGAGACGCACAAACTCATACCGAGACCATGTTCTCCAATGGCACCTACCGCCTCGCTAAGCAGAACGGAGACTTGCTCATGTTGCCCGTCAACGGCAAGTTCCTGAAGAAATACTATGTTTAAACATCATTCTCCAGATTATCAAGTCATGTACCCCTTTAGTACCACTGAACTCTCATCCACCCTATTTCAAATCATCGAGTCATGTACCCTCTAGTACCACTGAACCCACCACATTTCAGATTATCGAGCCATGCGCCCGCTGGTGCCGCTGAACTCTCACTCCCTCAATATTCCAAATTACCAAGTTATGTACCAACTGGTGCCTCTGAACTCATATTCCGGTCACTCTTTCAGATAGTGAGTCAAGTATGATTATACCTCTGAACTTTCTTCCTGACAGAGATCCTCCCTCATGATTCACTACCCGCACTCCCAGTGCGCAAAAAGGATAGTCAATCCACCAATTTCTGAAACGACCATGTCCTCATTACCTCTGAGTCGTCTTCACTTCCACCAAAAACAAACTGCCCCCTCGCATAGAACTTCCACGTTCTCCTACCTCTGAGTCGTTCTATGTACCCAATCTTCATTGAGCCCACTCCTGCCATGTCCTCATTACCTCTGAGTGGAAAGGCTTCATCGAAAAAATTGTCATATTTGCCATGTCCACATCACCTCTGAGCAAGTATGTCGGTCCACTTTTAACCTATTATCTGTACCCACAACCGGAGTACGATAAGGATAGTAGGTCCACAAATGTCCTCTGTTGACCACAAATGTCCTCTGTTGACCACAAATGTCCTCTGTTGACCACAAATAGCTTCCGTAAAGTCTCCCCTGCCATGTTCTCATTACCGCTGAGCAGGAAGATTTCACGATAAAACCTTCACATTTGCCATGTCATCATAACCTCTGAGCAAATGTGATTGGTTCCCTTTCATCCCATTATCCGTATCCTGAACCAGGGTACGCCAAGGATAATAGGTCCACAAATATTCATTTGCTAAGCTTCTTAGCATAAATCCACCATCTGACCATGCCCCGGGAGCCCAGCTGCTCTACGGCATTCCTTTCCCCGATACCAGGAACACCCATGACCACTTTGCCATGGCTACTCCAAACATCCAAACTTGTTATCCGTACCTAAGACCAAGGTACGCCTAGGATAATAGGTCCACAAATAAAGCCCCCAACAAGTCCCAATTCTACCGCAAGTGCAAAAAAGAAAAGATGAGTTGAAACATGCTCATTTATTCAAAAATCAAAAGGTTACATCAGCGGGGATCACAACCCTTACAAAAATTAAAAGAAAAAAAAGGGAGAAGAAGAAGAAGGCAGAAAGCGGATCACTGCTCTGGAGCACATAACGCCGTAAGACGATCCTTTATCAAGGCAACCGACCGCTCAAGCCTCTGTTTGGCTCGGCGCTCCGCCTCCTGGTTCAACACCGCCGCATCCTCCAAATGAGCATGGGCCCGCCAATTGTCCTCAAACTTCTTGAAGGCTCGCTCTAGGTTGACCGAAGATCGAGAAATCCTCTCGGCCTCCCGAGCAATCAACTCCTGTTCTGCACGAGCAGCCTCCCGCTCTGACTCTAAGAAGGCCAACTCCTTCTGTAGTGCGAGAATCCGCTCCTTCGTGTCGGCTACTCCACGAGAGACAGATTCTTCCCGGGCTCTACAAACCTGACTCCGACGACCCAGTCGGTCATAGGAGACGGAGAACTTGTCAAGGTCCCCCTGCACAGCCGGCCCAGCAGTTTCTTGAGCGAGCTTGATCCTGTCCCGAGCAGCAACCAGGAAGCTCCGCTCCCGTTCAATCGCAGCGGACAAGCCAGCCTGCCGTACTGCCAACAGTTGGGTCACAAGCTGGTCAGCCTCTGTCAACTTAGGCTCCAGGAGCGCGGCTAACCCCACCCCGCCAGGAAGACCCTTCAGAGTGTCGATTTGGCCCCGAGCTCCCCGCAGAGATAGAGAAAAAGGGATCCCCCGTTCTACGACAGCATTTATACCCCTCCCTAAGTGACGATAGAAGCTGTCAACCACATCCTGCGTCACCTCGTTCAGAGCCTCCGAGGAAGCCGGTGTCAACGGGAGTGTGGCTGGCAGCGCGGAAGAAGACGCGACAGAATCTGCCGCTCCTGCCACAAGAGAAACCAACTCTGCACGGAAAGACGCTTGAATATTGGCCAATTCCTCTTCAGCGGCCTGCAGAATTTGGATGCTCGGCAGGGTCAAGAAGTCGACCTCCGGAGCCGTATAAGCAACCGAAGACGAGGCAGGGGCCAGCACCAACTCCATCCCTATCTGTCCAGAGCTGACATGATATCCTTCAACATGCGATGACGAAGGAGAGGAAACGCTCCTTTCGCCCTGATCACGATAGACCGGGCCTTCTCCGAGAACATCCGCGGTGGGAGATAAAGGGTCAGGACCTGCAGGACCAAGG
This sequence comes from Iris pallida, assembly GCA_029216955.1. Lineage (NCBI taxonomy): Eukaryota > Viridiplantae > Streptophyta > Magnoliopsida > Asparagales > Iridaceae > Iris > Iris pallida. The sequence goes on from JANAVB010005596.1 coordinate 3,384,390, forward strand.
CAACCATGAATCGACTTGACCCGAAGGATATGCTGATAGAGCAAATAAGCCCCCTCGGTGGTCAATATGTGGCCCAGCTTACCAGTGGAGGAGTATGGAGGCTGGGGTTCTCCGACAGCCATCACAACCGCTTCACTAACAGCCTCCGAGTCAGGAATAATAGACTCATCCGCCCTTTCATCCTCGGGAGGGGATACACCGAGGATGGTGTCATCCTGTTGGAGTGCAGGAATCTTGGAGACGGGCCCAAGAAAACTTTCGTCACCCCAGGCTGGGGCCTCAACAGGTTGAGAGTCCTCAGCCACCGCTGAGAGAGCCCCCGCAGAGAGGACCGCGGCACACATGTCGCTAATTAAAGCGGCAAGGGCCGGATCAACTACTGGGGCAGCAGATGGTTCAGGAGAGCCTGGTTCGTCAGATGCCTACAAAGAAAAATGATCAAGTCATATCCCCGAGAGGAAAGAAAACAACAACAAAGATATAACTCCGACTTGGACTTACCTCCGGAACATCGTCTGCACCTTCACCATTCTCGGTAATAGGTGTTCCACGAGACCTAACAGCAGCTCTCTTCACGGAAAAGGTCGCTCTACTGTCAGGAGACTCGTATCTGACTCGTTTTCGCGAGGGACCAGATACACCTGAAGGTTGTTCTTCTCTCACTACTCCCTCTTGTGTAGTAAGCGGCAGATCTTCCGCCGGTTCATCAAGTGGGGGAAGCGGTTGATCCGCCACTTCTTCATCCCCACCAGAAAGGAAGTCTTCGCTATCATCCTCCTTCTCAGCCGACTCGGAAGGTTCTGATTCAGGGAGAGGAATCTGGAGCGCCAGTTGCTTTCTAACCTTAGCCCCCTTAGGCTTCTCCTCTAAACCAGTACCTACGATGAAACTGGTATTCGGATCGAAGTTAACAGGAGGCTTGTTCGCCATAACGTGATACAAAGCAGCCACATACAAAATTTCCCTCGGCGCCTTGGCATCGGGAACCGAGAAGCTGGCCCGAGTATGATAAGTGTCATAATAATTCCACGCTCAGACGCCGTCAAGAACGCTACCTTCAAAACCCAAACAAGGGTTGGGACAATCAAGGAACAACTGGCTATAACCAAACTGACGAGAAAACCTACTAGGTAGGTAAGGCTCCAAGTACACATTATCCCGGTTGCGATAGACCAGATGCGCGGGGCGGATATTGCGCAACCAAGCAAGCATATCCGGAGACAGAAAATGAGAAGGTCCAGTACCATCAAGGTGTATCTTCCTCACTTTCTCATCAGAAAAAGGAGGAACAGACACAAAGAGGTCACACCCATCCACTCTCGCCAATGCCCTCCGACAAGCTGGCATGGTGTTGTATTCCCAAGACCGGTGATGGATTTGAAGAGGAAAGCATCTTCGGCCGTAGCATCTTCTGCTGTCCCAGGTCCCAGCAAAGACTTATAGTGCATCGCCAACCACCCCATCAGGTAGTGAAAGGGCAGTTCTATGCGCTCAAAATCCAAAGTCTTCTTGCGAGCAATAACCTTGGACGAGAATGTCCGCAGACCATGGTGTATGCTGCATACCATAGCAGGGAGGAGGGCCAGCCTAACTCCGAATACTAGTTTAACGGCAGGAATGATGAAATGACGACCAATTCTCTCAATAGAGCCCGCTCCGCCCGAGACTACGCAGTTCCGTAGCCATAACATCAAAAATCCAGCCAGAAGCACCTTCTCCGACAGCTGTATGGTCCCGTGGTAAAAATAACTAAGAGAGTCAGCTTGACTCCCGAATATATCGCTCTTGGATCGCGACTTCTTGATATGGGACATCAGATCCCTTACCTCTGCATGCGTTCGAGGGGCTCGGGGAGCAACTTCACCAGAAGGATCAACCCTAAAAAGATAATTAATCCAGGATGTGGTATGGGGAGCGGTCCCCTCAGAGCTATCCGCCATTTTTATAGCCATTTGATGACAAGCACTATGGTGGCACAACAACTCCCGATACACCGCAACAGAACCCGGGAGTTGCCTGTCCAAGGCCTCGAACTCCTCATTCGACGGGGTATACACCTCGAAAGGCTCATTCCCCCATGGAAGTTTAGAGACAGTATACATCTCGTGAAGAGCAAGCCCCAGCTCCCCTACTGGTGTAAAGAATGTCCCTGTTCGCTGGCTATACATCTCCAAGAGCGCTACGAACAGTGGTTTATTAATGGAAAGCCCGTGACAAATGCCCCGAATGGCATGGTAAAGCCCCACCTCCCGCAAGAAGGCTCCATAGGTCTACAAAACCCAAGCAGTCAACTGGGCCCATGTAGAGGTGGGGTTTATCCAGTTCGGCAGTGCCAGCCTACCAACAGGATAAGACTTCTTGCGAACAAGCCGATTCAGGAAAGTATCAGCTTGAGTAAGTGTGAAATTGGGACCGTATACATTCATAAAAGAGCCCGAGGCCAGACCCATCATATACCGGAGGACGGAATCCTTACCCGCATGCGCTGACTTTATATTCGGATTATAATAAATGTTGCCCATCAACATCCCTGACTGAGTGGGAGTTAAGTTACACACCATCTTCCGGTCCAGCAACACCATATTGAACCATGACAAAGGATAATGACGTTCCATGAGAGGAATATGGATTGCCATCCCATCCAAAGAAAAATCCCAGTTCTCGGAAATCTCTAAGACCCGAGGATTCTTGATGGTTAAAGCATCACCAAAAAGGAACAAAGGCTTCAGGTATTTTCCATCCAGCTTCCCGGTATGCATCATGGAACGGAGGTAATGGAGGGTTTGATTCTCAATGGCCTTCAACCTCTCCGAAGGCTCATCAGTAGGGAACTGATTCGACACATGCCTAATTAAGTCGTCAAGACGCACGCCCAGGGCAAATTGATTCGAACCCACTATAAGCTCCCCAGCAGGATTTACGGGCAAGTTTACTAGAAAAATACGAAAGAAACGAGGTTAGAAGGTAGTCAAAAAATAGAAGCATTAGAAAGATCATCTGAGCCTATGCGGCTCGGCTCGTTACAGCCTCATACGGCTCAGCATTAGATACGTATATGCGGTTCAGTGCATCATAGCCTCATGCGGCTCCGAGTTAGCCGAGTCCATACAACTCAAGTCCAGACGAATTTATAGATCCATGCGGTTCAAGTTAAGCACACCTACAGAGCTAGATTCATGCGAGCTGATGTGAGCAGACGAGTTTCTACAGTTCAAAAAGTGAGCAACGCTTATGCGGCCCAAATAAAAAACACATATGCAACTCAGATCGAGTATAACAAGTTCATGCGGCCCCATGGGGCGAAGGGCTCATGCAGTCACATCGATAAAGCCCCGTACGTGTGGCTTGTGCATAAAGTATGCAGCAGAGCCATGGCGACAGTTAGGGTTTTCAGACGACCTCTTACCAGCGATAGGCGGGTGGACATCGGGATGGACGGAGTGCACAATGGCCGACGGAGGGGCGACCACGTTCGTCGCCGCAGTCGCCATAGAAGCAACTGCCTTACCCTTAGCGCCTTCGATGCTGCAGCTTTCTTGGGGGCCATTGTCGGTTGCTAAAGGAAGAAGACGAAGAGCAAAAGTCGGCAATCGGGAATTAGAGCAAAGAGAGAAGGTAAAGAAAAAATCTAAGAGGCTAAAAGACTCCTATTTATAGGCGAACGAGACTCATGAAACAAACAGATGCCTCGAATTACGTGCTGCCTCCAAGGAATAAAGGCAAAACGCTTCGGTCAAGGCAAAACCGACTCTTGGGATCCTCCCCCAAAAGGCGGCGTTAAATCAAATCAAAGGCACTTAATGAAGATTTGCACACGTGATCAGGACACGTGGCAAAAAGTCTATGCGGCCAGATGAATTTATGCGGCTAAGACACTTATGCGGCTAGGAAGCTCAGGCAGACAGAAAAATCCTATGCGGCATGAACGGGGCCATGCTTCTTGTTCAAAGTATTCCAATTTTACAAATTAAAAACTTTGAAGGGGGTCCTATAGAAGCATGGAAAATATTAGAATAAAGATCCATGCGGCTTTGGGTAAGAAGCTTATGCGGCTCACACAGGAGCTGCCCCATGCGGTTCAAAGAAGACTCTCAATCTCATGCGGCTCGGGAGCGTATGCGGTTCAGCAGGAATATGCGGCTCGATGGACGCCACGTGTGATCCTTCCCTACAGCTGGTCGTTTGAGTAGTGGCCTCATTTATTGCTCTGACACGATTCACTGTGGCGGCCCTGACATAAAGTGTCATAATGGCCCTGCCATAATGATTGACCCTTCGGGAAAAGAAGAAAATCTCTGACCAAATCCATCAGAAGTCCCAGATTGTCACGTGGCAATCAGCCATATGCGGCTCTCTGAGAACCCATTCCATGCGGTTCGATACAACGCTAGCTCATGCGGCTCCCTGGGAACCCATTCCCTGCGGCCCAATACAATGCTAGCTCATGCGGCTCACAAAGACTACGCATATGCGGCTCGATGAAGCATTGTCCTATACGGCTCACAAAGAGTATCTCTCTGCGGTTCGAGGATCGTCCATCCTATGCGGCTCTGGCAGGGCTCACAATTAAGACACGTAGTGTGGGACCAATAAGAGATTTAACCGAATCCCAACAAATATATTTGACATCATCGTCATAATTACTAAGATCAGAGCATATCATTTATCATCAAGCTAATGGGACACGTGGCGAGCAATCAGACATTGGCATGATCAATCACGAGGATTTAAAGCAGCTGGCATTAATTGCTCATAAGATTTGGTGCTATCCGCATTAATGGCCTGGATTCATTGTGAGCAGGATCAAGGGTTCAGATAGATTGAAGGAGCACCGACATTCCAAACAAATGATTGTTAGCAAACCCTAATGATCACATCTAACTCTTATAAATAGCCAGCATCATTTCTTTGCAAAGAGAGCGGCAACAAAAAGAATAAAAAAAGAAGAAGAGGGAGATCTACACAGAGAGAGCTTCCCCTCTTCCTTGATAATCACAGAGAGAGAGAAGCCAGAAGAGCAACTCGAAGAGAGCAAGAAGAGCATTTCTTCATCAGCGTCGAAGCAGATCTTTCCCGAGCCAAGGCTGCATACTGATCGTCCAAGGAGTAAGACAGAGCGGCCATCGCTTTTCCGAGCCTCTATCGTCACCCCCCAGAATCAAAAATAAACAATCGTACTTAGTCTGCTGTACCTAGGTTTTCGTCCCTAGGCTTTCTTTGTACGAGCGAGTTTGTATTGTGAGTCTAAGTTCAGTCCTCCGATAATTGTTCTGTTCTTTTACAATCAATGGCAAACATATCTCTCCCTGCCTATATAGGCATGGGTGACCTTGCCAAGTTCTTCTTTCAAACCCTAGCCACCACTTTACTCCCAGAAGAGAAGAACCCGAGCAGACGCTAGGAAGGAATCAGGAATTCGTACGAATACGAGGTAAGGAAATCGACTCTCTTGACAATATCATAATGTAGACCTGTTATCAGCATTAGCATAGATGGGAGGGTTAGGTGTTTGTTGTTTCTCCTAAATCAATGTACTGTTCAAGACAGGGGAGTATCTAGACACCACATATAGGTCCAATACCAAGGTGATTGATAAATAAAGCCATCTGACCAGGACTCAATGAGGAACCCTTGTGTTTCCATATCACTGTGTGTTACTCTTGTACCCACGAGTTTTCAGAGAACCCCAACATCCTAACCAGGCTGTGAACAGGGACATGGTCCTATGGGTTGGGGTGGCAGGACCAATCTACAACAGGGAAAGGTCAGGCCTGACAGGCTCTTCCCATGGCCTAGGGAAAATCTGGGTTATATATATCTCAAGATTTCCTGAGTTTTACTATGATGCACTGGCAAGGAATAACCTGTTATCAGGAAAATTTTGTGTATCCAAACAACAATAGGACAACACCAGGGTTGTGGGTATTAGAGGTTTAAGTAGTCGTTAGAAGTCTACTGATTGTAATTCTGTTATAATTGTTTAGCTAAGATTGTATTAGAGTAGTAGTTAATGACTTGGACTTAATAGAGAATGTTTATGAGAGTTTGAGTCATGCTTAGTGTTCTGTACAATAGAATCAATGATAATAGTGGTTTCAAACTGCTATGGTGTAGTTGTTAGGCAAAATATATGAACTGGTGATTGTTTAGATGGAGAAATCAAGTTAGCTTTGCTGGAAATGCTATAATATTAGTACTGTTCTTCGATTATTGTGGTTGAGTGAATGTTCAGTTATATAAGAATCTTGGGGTATCAAGAGTATCAGTTAGGTTATGGGCTTGATGAGCAAAACTTTTCAAACTAAGTTGCATGGGTAGAATTATGATGTCAACAGCAGAAAATTCAGAACTCTTAATCTGTGGTCTATACAGGTAAAACTCAGAATAATAAATAAATAGCAGGGAAGGGTTGAAGGTTAACACATGTTGCTTGTATGGGAGTAAAGGGTAGCAAGGGGCCTACACCAGGTCAGCTCAGACTGCAGTACCTACATGGTGCAGGACAAGCCAACCTGGAAAACTTTTCTGGAATACAGGGTAACCTATGCAAGGGCATGTGGGGATGTACAGCCATATCACCTTGGGCTAATTAGTACACAAGTCTAACAAAGACATAGGATGGTGTAGAGTCATCTACATATTTCATAGGATTGGTAGCCTCTACATACATAAGGAACTGCAAATAGTAGTTGATATTACCTTAGGATTTCACCTATGATCCGACCTGTAAACAGAGGGTATTAACCAGACAATGATACATGGGAACACATACCCATACCAGGAGTATGCCTGTCCCATAGAAACTTGAATACCAAATAGTGCACCCTAAGACCTGAGAGAGAGGGAGGGACTGATATAGACTCCAGGTACACACCATCCTAAAGGGAAACCACAGAAATAATAGGAACTGGTATCAGGTAGCTGCTAATAGGTTGACCCAGGAAATATGAGTATTCATAGTAAACTGTTGGGCAAACCCAGGTTTGGTGGAAATCCAGTATGTGTAACCAGTTAGTAGGATTGATAGACATACATGTTTCATAGGATGAAAGCCCATGCTAAATGACTCACATAGACTCCATACCTAGTAGGTGAGCCTATATCCAAGTAAGTCCATACAAGGGGTCTATAGCCATCAACAGGTAGACTATTAGGACAGGGACTAAGGATACAAAAACCAATAAGTGATTTTTGTAGATAGAACACCAAATCTTCATATTGAATTATAATCTTGATTCTGTGGTTCTTTAAATATGGTTATTGGATCTTGATTTGGACTCTGACCAGTGCCAGCAGCCCAGGACGCCAGGCGAGTACAGTTTATTGTTTGTTTTCATTATTGATCTTTACTATACATCAGTGATTAGTGGATAGATGTGTGATTTCCAGTTTTATTATCTTATTCTTTGTTGTGTCGGGAGCAGTGAAGTACCAACAATATGTGATCTGACCTTTGTCCGTGTAGACCGTAATCTTTATTTCATTTACATCTTGTAGATCGTGATTATCATTTTACTGTATTTAAACTGTGTAGATTCGTGAATACTATGCTATAGGCAGTACTTCTTTATTTGCAATATATTCTGTAGACCATGTAATTGTAGACCGTGTAACTGTAGACCGTGTAACTTAGACCGTGTAGACCGTGTCGCATAATTCTTCCGAGACCGATCACATATCAAAGGTACTTCAGTTGGTTGTTGAGTATTTTACTGCATTTTTATTTATGTTCTTATTTAGTTTTATTGTTTCTTCATATTTTTATGATTCATATGTCTAAAAGCTAACCCCTGCTGTATAGTCGATTTCATGTAATTGGAACTGTACTAAGTGAATTGTACTCGTTCCATCCTGACTGGGTAACCAAACAAATTTTAGGTGAAGGCGATGAGATCGTGTGTCCAGAGGAGTATGGCCCATATGTGGGAGATGGCTTAGGGACGGACCTTATTTATCAGGAGGATTATTCAGCAGCTGACCCCGCTGCTCTATCTTAGACATTTATTAGTGCTGAGACCATATATTTGATTTATGAGCTGAGATGAGACATTGTAGTAGAGATTACTTTGAGTTAGACTCTCTTTCATTGTGAGACGATTTTATTCTTATTTATGACAGCTGGGTTGAGTTTTAGTTTTATTCACTCCTTGTGATTTATATTTTACTGCGTGGTTGTTCATCATATTGTACAGCGTTCTACCGCCGACTCTGCGACGTAGGCTGGGCGTGTATATGATTCATGTCCAATTATTGGGTACGGGTCGTGACACGTTTTTTTGGTGGCCCATGCAGGTCGACGTTTCGCAAGACCAGCGAAACCGTGGTAGTACGTGCTACTGCGGGCCTGTGACTAGGATTATGAATAGGGACTTAAGGACTGTCTTCGTGAGTTTAAATTTTTGTCATTGACTTCTATATTCGATTTCAAGTATCTTATGCATCCTGTTTGAATCATTCTATCGTCTAATAATTTTCCTTGTTTTCAGCAAATGGACCCACAGGACATGAACAATGCAGCACTGAACATGCCACCGGTAGCTGGCGGGTTTTTCACCTATGAGACTCCTCCGACTCAGGGAGGTCAGCTTACCCACCAGGGCGTACCGGCACCTCCACCGTACTCGAGGTTTCGCAGGAATGACATTCCACCTCCGCCACAGTTCCCTCCGCAGACGCCAGCACCAGCACCCATTCCTCAGCCGGCACCAGCAGCGTATCCACCACCAGCCATGTACTCCACACCTATGATGCAGCAGGCACCCTACATGTATCCAGCGCTTGCCATGCACCCAGCTCCAGCGATGTACCCAGCACCTGCTATACATTCCGTACCAGCGATGTATCCGACACCTGCACTACCCCCGCCACCAGCCCTGGACAACATCACCATGCTGGGACTTATGCAACAACAGGCCAACATCATTCGCGATACTTTGCGAGAGGTTCTCCAGCAGAGGGATACTCCCCGACAGCAACCGGGGAATCCCAAACACTTCATGGACTTTAGGCCTGTCACGACCCGTACCCAATATTTGGGCATGAGCCGTAGGTACGTCCAGCCTACGCCGCGGTATCGGCGATAGAACGCTGTCTAGTCATCTCCACAGCTTACAAATACACCCACGCAGTTTATAGATTTCCACAAAAGATCAAATTTGCGTAACATTCTCAACAGGTAATTGTAAACACAATATTTATGGTGAAAGGAACAAACTGATAACTAAAAAGAGATCACCACATATAGAGACCAAGTATGATATAAAGAATGGTCTCAATATAATCAAATGTACTAAAAGGAATCTACTACTCAACTCTCATAATCAATAAATAAAGAAATACAATAAAAGAGTTTTCTGCGAGCAACTCATGCTCAAGAAGATGCTATCTAACTAATAATCTCCTGCGGAGGGTAGCCCCGCATCCAAGTCCTCCTGTATGCTCAAATCAGGATCCTCCGTCTGCTCATAAAAAGTAGTGCAGAACTCCTCTAACTCATCACCTAAAATGTTGGTTATCCAGTCAGGATTGGAACAAGTACATATATGACCACTAGCCGAGTCTTAATAGAATCATGAACATGTAAATAACATATGAGAATGAAACTAGAAGGTAACTAGCATCATAACACAAAGGAAAGACTAGAAACGCTATCAATGAAAATATAGCTACTTGTGAAGAAACTTGTAAAATCATGGTAGCATGGCAAGGGGTGAGAGACATAATAGAATAATAGAAATATCAACTAACTATGTGCATTGAAACACCATTTTCGACATGTGAACGGCTAAGGGGTAAATCCGGCTCACCGCACGTGTCGTGTGCAGCTGCTATCGTTCAAGAATAGATATTTTGGGGTTAGATTGGGTGGTTCACATGTCTACTAAGAAATTTCCCCACCCACTAGTACTCATGGAGTCAATCGTAAATAGGGTAAACAGGTAAAACAGTCAAGATATAGAGTAAAACCATGATACTATCTCGTGTGACGATCGTGTCAACAAACAGCAAGACATATAAAATAACAAGTAGAGAAACTATCAGAAACGGCAACAATCGATACATGCACTTGCCTGTCGTCCCTAGCTGCGAGTAATGATCAAGTAAAGAGTTGGAGTCCAAGTAACCTGTTTTGCATTTAAAACTAATCAACATGTGAATTGACAAGGTATAACTTTATTGGAAAAATTATTGCTAACTACCCTTACCATCTCAACTCGCTCTCAAGGCTTGGGTGATTTCCCCCCTCTTGACAGCCAAATAACATGTCCTATAGGTGTACTTACCTATATTTATATTAAGACTATTATCTATAGGTAAAATATTCACAAGGCATTCTCCTTAGAAATAGGTGCTCTCTAAGTCTTGATAATCTGTACCATATTCCCTCTACTGCCTTTCACTAATATCCTCCTATTTCATTGATACACACAATCATTATTCTTGCCAAATGTTCAATCCTTACCACCCTTCCTTGGCCTAACAGAGGACACGATTCCATGGTGGTATAATCTAGGTAGTCTCTTTGTATAAGACGTGTGGCAGGTTCCCAACATAATGTCTATATATAAGAGGTCAATCTGCGGTTATTAGTGCAATATAGGTCAATGCTATAAGCACCATCCAAGGCTCAGGAAGCAAGGGCAGAGTCTATAACTCATACTAGTATTTTACTGGTGTGAGTTTAACTCCAACCATTTAGTCCCCAAGGGCAAATGTATCCTGCTTTAGTCGATTTAATAAGGTTGGCAATATACAAGCTGCAGGACATAAAATGAGGAGTGCAGTGACAGATAATCTTCAAGGAACTTAACATGTATCCCAAGTATAAGGGTAGATGGATGGGGTGATATTCTGCTGGCCATCACCAGGGTCAGTACATCAGTGCAGGGGTTTGCTTTCCATAGCTTAGATAGGAAAGGGTATGGTCTAATTGTTTAGGGACTGACTCCCCCCAACTACTCTGATATCTTAATGTAATACCCATGGTATTCTCTCTCCAATATATGTATGTGCTGCTACCCAGCCCACAGGAACTCATGTCCTTCTATTATAACTGGTGATACTTACATCCAATGCCAACTGATACGCAACTCGACTGATACCATATTGGTATTGCTGGTATGCCCAACCTTGTTACTTGCTGTCCCTTCCTTAATTTTCTCTGTTTTCCTAATACTTCCTCTTCGAAACTCGACACACTATTATACTCCCATTCATCTATCTTAGCTGGCATTTGGTATTCCTCACTTAATACTAAGCAAGGATCCTCTTTGGCTAATCGTACTAAAACTGAAATAGAGGGTAATATATCTCAATAAGTCAAATGTTAACATAAGACTCGACAGGCTCTGTTGTCATAGAGCAGAGCAGTTGTTGCTCAGTATCAGCCCTAACCATGCTTGTTGCATGCTTAGTAGTGTTCATCTATTTTGTATGAATCTGTCCTTGCCTTGTTTATGTGTTAAGGTCTGAACGAGTCTGACCAAGATATCCTTGTACCACTGGCATATCCTATGTCATTAACACACTCACACCCTCACCTTATGACCCATACATCTAACTGTAATAAGGGAGATGTCCAACCTACATCTATGCTACATTAGTGAGGTTGCCCAGTATTGAATGGCTTACCCATGTACAGGTAAGCGTATTTATTTCTTGCTATATACTCCTATGTATGTGTCAACCTGGTACCTTAACTGCCTCCTAGAGTAGCAGTATCAATGTACTTGGGAACCTCCTAATCCCCTCTTCTTGAAGGGCTATACACAAGAGTGTACTTGAAATCTCCCCTCCATGGCCATATCTGACATACACCAATTACTGATATGCCTATGCAAGAAACCCTATGATTACTGATACCCAAGAGTCGAGTATGATACCAAGAATCGACTATGATACTAAAGTCGGTTAAGGTACTTAGGATCAAATGTGACTCCGAGAATCGCAGATGATACCCAGAATCGAAGTGATACCTAATACAAGATGGCACCCCTGGAATAACAAAGCATATGATAATGGCAGTCACAGGAACCTGGGCCCCCTTCTACATGAGTTCAAGTATCCCAGTGCCCTGTATCCGCGTGCAGAGAGTGTCAAAATTGTCGTGGGTGTTCGAATGTCAGGATTGCCTAATGTGTTTTTGTGTAAAAGATGAAGCCTTGCTCAAGTGATAAATTGAATACTCTAATGTTCCATTGGTATTTGGTGTCAGGTGGATACATTCGGGCCAAAGGGTAAATCCTGAGAGTGCTAAAACCCACTGATATACAGGATACTTCCTGTAGTCTTGGCACACTAGTTGCCCGACACCACTGATGCACAGGTAAACCTGACACAAGGCCTCGACAAGTCATCGATTGCCAAAATATTGACAAAACGCAACCAACCTAATTCAGTCATTCTCCAACCAGTTCTCCTAGATATATTCTCGACTACCTCTAGTACTTAATAAAAGCATGTTAAAAATATGGTTGGCGAGGAGAAGGGGATGATTACCTGATTTGAAGGGTGGAAAACTCCTATAGCCGAACACCTTCTCGTACTAAGTCTTCACGAACTGGGAGAGACGCAGGGGATATTAGGGTTTAGAGAAAGGATTGATCGGCCCTCGGGGAGTATATTTATACTCGAGTTCTGGTAGGATTGCTCTATGGTTTGAATTTGATCTTCAGGGGATTTGATCCAACCTACTTCCCTTCGAATCTCTTTTAAAGTCGAGCAGTGTTCAGCTATGAATTCAAACTATTCATATTTGTAGTTTGAACCCTGAACTTTTGGGTTCAGCATATGGGGTCAGCCATTGGTTATAAGTGCTGGGATTTACTCAGGTGTTTATATACAAAAGCCCTTCCTAAAGCAATATTTGCACTACACCCTTTTCCTCTATTATTAACATAAGAAATAGATACACCCATACTACCATGTATATCAATAATAAATATTTAAATAATTATTTAGCAAAAGAATAATGATAAATTGAAATTTTCGGACAGGGGCTTACAAACCTACCCTTCTTAAAACAATTTCGTCCTCGAAATTAAATATAGATACACGGGTAAGAATTGGTACCTCAAGTCTCAAAAAGGTGAGGATAGCGCTCCCGCATCTCGTCTTCTCTCTCCCATGTGGATTCGCCTGGCGAATGGTGTCTCCACGCAACACGCACCAAGGGAATGGTCTGGTTGCATAGCACCTTCTCCCTGCGGTCCAAGATCTCAACGGGCTGTTCCTCATAGCTAAGGCTCGGTCCCACCTCGATCTCCGAGTGGTCTAGCACGTGACTGGGGTCCGCCACGTACCGTCTCAGCTGGGACACATGGAATACGTTGTGCACCCCTTCCAATGCGGGTGGTAGTGCCAAACGGTATGCCACTTCCTCGATTTTCGCGAGGATGTGAAACAGACCGATGTATCTCGGACTGAGCTTCCCGTCTCCTTCGAAACGTATTGTGCTACGCGTCGGAGATATCTTTAAAAACACCATATCGTCCACCTAGATTCATGCAAGGTTATGACCTAGTCCTATCAAAATCAACAATTACAATTAACCAAATTATACCTCAAACTCTAACGGTCTTCGATGACTGTCGGCCCAGTGCTTCTGTCTGTCCTGTGCCACCCGAAGATGCTTCCTAATCAATTTCACCTTCTCCGCAGCATCCACGACCATCTCGGGCCCCAATAGTGCTCTCTCACCCACGTCGTCCCAAGATAATGGGGTACGACATCTCCGTCCATACAAGGTCTCGAAGGGAGACATCCCAATACTAGCTTGGTGACTGTTGTTGTAGGAGAACTCCACAAGGTGAAGGTGGTCCTCCCATGAGCCGCCAAAATCTAGTACACACGTCCTCAGCATATCCTCGAGCGTCTGAATGGTCCGCTCTGACTGCCCATCCGTCTGTGGGTGATAGGCCGTACTGAACTTGAGCGATGTACCCAAGCTCGCCTGTAGACTCCTCCAAAAATGGGATGTGAACATGCTGTCACGATCGAAGACGATGCTCACTGGAACGCCGTGCAATCTGACTATCTGTCTCACGTATAAATCTGCCAATCTCTCCGTGGACAGTCCCACTTTGAATGGTATGAAGTGGGCTAATTTGGTCAACCTGTCAACAATGACCCAAATCACGTCCTTCCCGCCAGGCGAACGTGGAAGACCGGAAACAAAATCCATGGTGATATGTTCCCATTTCCACTCGGGAATCGACAACGGCTGAAGTACACCCCCGGGTCTCTGCCTCATGGTTTTGACCTGCTGACACACCAGATATCTAAAAACGAAGCGTGCCACCTCACGCTTCATGTCGTACCACCAAACATGGGCTCTGATATCCTTGTACATCTTGTTGGCTCCAGGATGCAAAGAATACTGAGAGCGGTGTGCCTCCTGCATGACCTCCTCTCACAGCTCACCTTTAGGTACACACAGTCTCGTCCCATGCCTCAACGAGCCATCCTCTGCAATGGTGAAATCCTCTAATGAGCCAGCTCGGACCTGTGCAATAATACCCTGCAACTGCTCATCCTGCTGCTGAGCCTCTCTAATCTTGTCCATCAGACCAGACTGGATCTGCATACTCATCATCTGCGTCTCGACTCCCGGAATGACCACCTCAATACCCAAGCTCTCTAAATCAGCCAATAAGTGCCGGTCTCCTGTTAAGAACATCGCTACTGGATACTGACTCAATGCATCCGCGACTACATTCGCCTTCCTCGGATGGTACTGCAATGCGATGTCGAAATCCTTCATCAATTCCAACCATCTGCGTTGCCGCATATTCAGCTCCTTCTGTGTGCAAACATACTTCAAGCTCTTGTGGTCAGTAAAGATTTCCATACGCTCTCCATATAAATAATGTTTCCACAATTTTAGGACGAATATGACCGCTGCCAGCTCTAAGTCGTGAGTGGGGTAATTCTTCTCATGCGGTCGCAGCTGTCTGGACGCATAAGCAATCACCTTCTTATTCTGCTCTAAGACGCAACCCAAGCCCTTTCCCGAAGCATCGCTATATATAGAGAAACCGTCGGATCCAGATGGCAATGTCAATATAGGGGCTGTCGTCAGTCTCTTCTTCAGCTCGTCGAACACCGCCTGGCAATCTTCCGTCCATACGAATTCCACGTCCTTCCGAGTGAGCCTGGTCATTGGCTTCGCAATCTGAGCAAAGTCTTGGACAAATTTTCGGTAATACCCAGCCAGTCCTAAGAAACTCCGAATCTCCGCCACAGAAGTCGGAGTGGTCCAAGACTCAACAGCAGCGATCTTCTTCGGATCAACAGATATGCCATCTCCTGTCACCACATGTCCAAGAAATTCTACCTTGTCAAGGAAAAACTCGCACTTGGAAAGTTTTCCATAGAGTTTCTCATTTCTAAGTGTCTCCAGTACGATCCTCAAATGCTCCTCGTGCTCCTCCGGCGACCTTGAATAGATAAGGATGTCGTCGATGAAGACCACGACAAATTTGTCAAGGTACGGGTGGAACACCTTGTTCATCAAATTCATGAAGACTGCCGGGGCATTGGTCAACCCAAACGGCATCACCATGAATTCGTACTGGCCGTACTTGGACTGGAAGGCGGTCTTCGGGATGTCCTCCTTCTTTACCTTCACCTGGTGGTACCCTGACCTCAAATCGATCTTCGAGAACACCCGCGCACCGCTCAACTGATCGAAAAGATCGTCAATTCTGGGCAGCAGATATTTATTCTTGATCGTCTTGCTATTCAAGGTACGGTAGTCGATACACATTCGCACTGTCCCGTCCTTTTTGGGCACGAACAGCACTGGTGCACCCCACGACAACGAGCTTGATCTAATGAACCCCTTCTCTAGTAGCTCGTCAACTTGCTTCTTCAGCTCCACAGCCTCCTTGTTATTGATTCTGTAAACCCGCTGTGACTCTGGCTGAGCACCTGGCACCAAATCAATGGAGAACTCCACATCTCTGTCGGGCGGCAGTCCTGGCAGCTCCTCTGGAAACACGTCGAAAAACTCTGCGATAATGGGATGAG
Organism: Iris pallida; assembly: GCA_029216955.1. Taxonomy (NCBI): domain Eukaryota; kingdom Viridiplantae; phylum Streptophyta; class Magnoliopsida; order Asparagales; family Iridaceae; genus Iris; species Iris pallida. The sequence goes on from JANAVB010005596.1 coordinate 3,400,419, forward strand.
GTAGCTCTTCTTCTGCCACCATGGTCCCACAAATAGCGTCGCCTCGGGGCTCTACTCCTCCTCTAGCGAACTCGAACACAGTCTCCCCCGGCGGACTGAATACAACACATCCGCGGTGACAATCTATACTGGCGAAGTATTTACTCAACCAGTCCATACCGAGCACTATGTCAAAGCTCGGGAGTGGCATGATGAGCAAGCTAGCGTGTAGTTTTCGACCTCCTATGGTGATGCAGCGACCGATGCAAACATCCTTCACTAGGATGACACCTCCGCTGGTCGAGACTTTATAGGTGTTATCTAAAGGCCTTGATACAATGCTATGTCTAAAAATGAATGCTGCAGATATGAAGCTGTGACTGGCTCCAGACTCAAATAAGGCAATAGCTGAAAAAGAATCAAGGAGGACAGAACCTGCTATCACATCCAGAGATAATAGTGTCTCATCGACTGCCATGGCGTAAGCTCTGCCCTGTTACTGGTGCTGGCCGTAGCGCTGCTGCTGTGTGGGCAGGGGTCCCCTCTGCTGCTGGGGTATCGTGGGCTTCGTCGGTGCTCCCGTGGCAGGAGCTACCCTCTGTGTTGCATGAACCTGCGCCGCGGGACAATCCTTCATCTGGTGTGAACTTGAACCACAGAATAGGCACACTCCAAGTCGTCTCCTACATACGTCCCATACGTGTCCCGGCTTTCTGCAGTAGCCGTAATGTCCGAGGGGCTGTCTCTGCTGGTTCTGCTGGGTGGTGGTGACTCTAGCTGGAGGCTGGTTCTGCTGCTGCTGGTAACGGGGCTGTGGTTGTTGCTGTTGAACTACGGTCTTCCCCGGAGCATTGGATCGTTTTGCCGACCCGGACTGGCTGTTGCCTCCTCCATAGGCATCTCGGTCCCTTTTTTGTTTGCGCTTCAGCTCCTTTTCTACGTCTTGTGCTACTTTCAAGATCCTCTCATATGTGGTGGCTTGGCTGGTGGCTACAGCTATGTGAATCTCATGGGATAGCCCTTTCCTGAACTTCTTGGCCTTGGCTGCAGGAGTCAAGGCGTCTGCAAATCGACTGAGTCGGAAGAACTCAGCAGAATACTCGTCAATGGATAGGCTGCCTTGTTCGAGGCTCTCGAACGCATTCTCCAATTCTTCGCGGGCTGCCTCAGGGTAAAACTTTGCCTTGAATAGCTCTTTGAACTCCTCCCAGGTCACGTCTGGTGCAGTGAATCTGGGCTCATCCCTGAACCACGTACAGGCGATGTCATAGAGCTGCATGCTCGCATTATCCACCTTCTGGTCTTCGGGGATTCGAGCCCTCCTGAGATTGCGTTCCATATTCTCCAGCCATTCATCGGCGTAGAGAATTCCCTCCGTACCCTTGAACTCCCAGGGCCTGAGATCTGTAAAATTTTTGGAGGTGCCGGGGCGCTGTGGAGGAGCCTCCCTAGCCTGAAGAGCCTCGCGGAAGACGTCAGCCTGCCGCATCTGAGAGGCCATGATCTGCTGGAAGATCCCGAGGAGGGCAACATTGTCCAGCGGAGGTGGAGGGGGTAGAGCTGGTGCCGGATGCGGAAGGGGTGCTGGCTGCTGGAAAGGCACTGTCTGGTGGAAAGGTGCTGGTGGTAGGATCGGCGAGGTGAACTGTGGAGGTGGCGGAATATCATCACGGCAAAATCTTGTAGCCTGCAGCTGGGGAGTCTCGCCTTGGTAGGTGAAACGGCTCCCGTGAGTCGGTGGGGTCCCATTCATGGAGGACCCACCAACGTTGGCTGGGGTGTTCAGGTTAGCGAGGTTCCTGCCTTGATCCATCTAACTGCCACAAAAGTAAAATTGTTAGTCGGTATGAAAATTCAAACATGATGCAAATCAACGAAATAATTAAGATCAATTGTAGAGTTCAATGACGATATTAAACATGTGGAGATGGTCCTTAAGGTCTACTTCCTACTCGCAGGCCTGCAGTAGTACATCTAAGTTGAGTACCACCACAAGTTTCGCTGTGTTTTGCAAAATCAGACCTGCATGGGCCACCATAAAAACGTGTCACGACCCGCACCCAATATTTGGGCATGAGCCGTGGGTACGTCCAGCCTACGCCACGGTATCGGCGGTAGAACGCTGTCTAGTCATCTCTACAGTTTATAAATACACCCATGAAGTTTATAGATTTCCACAAAAGATCAAATTTGCGTAACATTCTCAACAGGTAATTGTAAACACAATATTTATGGTGAAAGGAACAAACTGATAACTAAAAAGAGATCACCACATATAGAGACCAAGTATGATATAAAGAATGGTCTCAATATAATCAAATGTACTAAAAGGAATCCACTACTCAACTCTCATAATCAATAAATAAAGAAATACAATAAAGGAGTTTTCTGCGAGCAACTCATGCTCAAGAAGATGCTATCTAACTAATAATCTCCTACGGAGGGTAGCCCCGCATCCAAGTCCTCCTGTATGCTCAAATCAGGATCCTCCGTCTGCTCATAAAAAGTAGTGTAGAACTCCTCTAACTCATCACCTAAAATGTTGGTTATCCAGTCAGGATTGGAACAAGTACATATATGACCACTAGCCGAGTCTCAATAGAATCATGAACATGTAAATAACATATGAGAATGAAACTAGAAGGTAACTAGTATCATAACACAAAGGAAAGACTAGAAACGCTATCAATGAAAATATAGATACTTGTGAAGAAACTTGTAAAATCATGGTAGCATGGCAAGGGGTGAGAGACATAATAGAATAATAGAAATATCAACTAACTATGTGCATTGAAATACCATTTTCGACATGTGAACGGCTAAGGGGTAAATTCGGCTCACCGTACGTGTCGTGTGCAGCTGCTATCGTTCAAGAATAGACATTTTGGGGATATATTGGGTGGTTTACATGTCTACTAAGATATTTCCCCGCCCACTAGTACTCATGGAGTCAATCGTAAATAGGGTAAACAGGTAAAGCAGTCAAGATATAGAGTAAAACCATGATACTATCTCGTGTGACGATCGTGTCAACAAACAGCAAGACATATGAAATAATAAGTAGAGAAACTATCAGAAACGACAACAATCGATACATGCACTTGCCTGTCGTCCCTACCTGCAAGTAATGATCAAGTGAAGAGTTGGAGTCCAAGTAACCTGTTTTGCATTTAAAACTAATCAACATATGAATTGACAAGGTATAACTTTATTGGAAAAATTATTGCTAACTACCCTTACCATCTCAACTCGCTCTCAAGGCTTGGGTGATTTCCCCCCTCTTGACAGCCAACTAACATGTCCTATAGGTGAACTTACCTATATTTATATTAAGACTATTATCTATAGGTAAAATATTCACAAGGCATTCTCCTTAGAAATAGGTGCTCTCTAAGTCTTGATAATCTGTACCACATTCCCTCTACTGTCTTTCACTAATATCCTCCTATTTCATTGATAGACACAATCATTATTCTTGCCAAATGTTCAATCCTTACCACCCTTCCTTGGCCTAACAGAGGACACGATTCCATGGTGGTATAGTCTAGGTAGTCTCTTTGTATAAGACGTGTGGCAGGGTCCCAACATAATGTCTATATATAAGAGGTCAATCTGCGGTTATTAGTGCAATATAGGTCAATGCTATAAGCACCATCCAAGGCTCAGGAAGCAAGGGCAGAGTCTATAACTCACACTAGTGTTTTACTGGTATGAGTTTAACTCCAACCATTTAGTCCCCAAGGGCAAATGTATCCTGCTTTAGTCGATTTAATAAGGTTGGCAATATACAAGCTACAGGACATAAAATGAGGAGTGCAGTGACAGATAATCTTCAAGGAACTTAACATGTATCCCAAGTATAAGGTAGATGGATGGGGTGATATTCTGCTGGCCATCACCAGGGTCAGTACATCAGTGCAGGGGTTTGCTTTCCATAGCTTAGATAGGAAAGGGTGTGGTCTAATTGTTTAGGGACTGACTCCCCCCCCCCCCCTCCAACTACTCTGATATCTTAATGTAATACCCATGGTATTCTCTCTCCAATCTGTGTATGTGCTGCTACCCAGCCCACAGGAACTCTTGTCCTTCTATTATAACTGGTGATACTTACATCCAATGCCAACTGATACGCAACTCGACTGATACCATATTGGTATTGCTGGTATGCCCAACCTTGTTACTTGCTGTCCCTTCCTTAATTTTCTCTATTTTCCTAATACTCCCTCTTCGAAACTCGACACACTATTATACTCCCATTCATCTATCTTAGCTGGCATTTGGTATTCCTCACTTGATACTAAGCAAGGATCCTCTTTGGCTAATCGTACTAAAACTGAAATAGAGGGTAATATATCTCAATAAGTCAAATGTTAACATAAGACTCGACAGGCTCTGTTGTCATAGAGCAGAGCAGTTGTTGCTCAATATCAGCCCTAACCATGCTTGTTGCATGCTTAGTAGTGTTCATCTATTTTATATGAATCTGTCCTTGCCTTGTTTATGTGTTCAGGTCTGAACGAGTCTGACCAAGATATCCTTGTACCACTGGCATATCCTGTGTCATTAACACACTCACACCCTCACCTTATGACCCATACATCTAACTGCAATAAGGGAGATGTCCAACCTATATCTATGCTACATTAGTGAGGTTGCCCAGTATTGAATGGCTTACCCATGTACAGGTAAGCGTATTTATTTCCTGCTATATACTCCTATGTATGTGTCAACCTGGTACCTTAACTGCCTCCTAGAGTAGCAGTATCAATGTACTTGGGAACCTCCTAACCCCCTCTTCTTGAAGGGCTATACACAAGAGTGTACTTGAAATCTCCCCCCCATGGCCATATCTGACATACACCAATTACTGATATGCCTATGCAAGATACCCTATGATTACTGATACCCAAGAGTCGAGTATGATACCAAGAATCGACTACGATACTAAAGTCGGTTAAGGTACTTAGGATCAAATGTGACTCCGAGAATCGCACATGATACCCAGAATCGAAGTGATACCTAATACAAGATGGCACCCCTGGAATGACAAAGCATATGATAATGGCAGTCACAGGAACCTGGGCCCCTTCTACATGAGTTCAAGTATCCCAGTGCCCTGTATCCGCATGCAGAGAGTGTCAAAATTGTCGTGGGTGTTCGAATGTCAGGATTGCCTAATGTGTTATTGTGTAAAAGATGAAGCCTTGCTCAAGGGATAAATTGAATACTCTAATGTTCCATTGGTATTTGGTGTCAGGTGGATACATTCGGGCCAAAGGGTAAATCCTGAGAGTGCTAAAACCCACTGATATACAGGATACTTCCTGTAGTCTTGGCACACTATTTGCCCGACACCACTGATGCACAGGTAAACCTGATACAAGGCCTCGACAAGTCATCGATTGCCAAAATATTGACAAAACACAACCAACCTAATTCAGTCATTCTCCAACCAGTTCTCCTAGACATATTCTCGACTACCTTTAGTACTTAATAAAAGCATGGTAAAAGTCTGGTTGACGAGGAGAAGGGGATGATTACCTGATTTGAAGGGTGGAAAACTCCTATAGCCGAACACCTTCTCGTACTAAGTCTTCACGAACTGGGAGAGACGCAGGGGATATTAGGGTTTAGAGAAAGGATTGATCGGCCCTCGGGGAGTATATTTATACTCGAGTTCTGGTAGGATTGCTCTATGGTTTGAATTTGATCTTCAGGGGATTTGATCCAACCTACTTCCCTTCGAATCTCTTTTAAAGTCGAGCAGTGTTCAGCTATGAATTCAAACTATTCACATTTGCAGTTTGAACCCTGAACTTTTGGGTTCAGCATATGGGGTCAGCCATTGGTTATAAGTGCTGGTATTTACTCAGGTGTTTATATACAAAAGCCCTTCCTAAAGCAATATTTGTGTAGAAGCATGGAATTTCACAATCAGAAAGCCCATGCGCCAGGCACTACATGCGCCAGAACCCAAACAGCAAAGTCAAATAGCCATAGACATTCGAAGAAGGACTTTTTCATTTATATATATAAAAGTCTATTACATGTCTAGAAAAGGTTGTACAAAGGAGAATTTCTACAAAGGAAAGATCCTCGATCTACAGCCAGCGGCCACCATACGCCTCCAGATAGGCGCAGCAGCCACCATGCGCCTCCAGATAGGCGCAGCAGCCACCATGCGCCTCCAGATAGGCGCAGCAGCCACCATGTGCTGACAGTTAGGCGCAGTAGATGTCATACGCCTCCAGATAGGCGCAGCAGCCACCATGCGCTGACAGTTAGGCGCAGTAGATGTCATGCGCCTCTAGCCAGGCGCATCCCCTCATCTCTTCAGCAGCTCAGTTATGTGCATCTAGCTCAGTTATGTGCATCCCTTCAGCAGCCCAGTTATGTGCAAACTCTTCCAACCAGGCTCACCTGGCCGAGCAGAGCCCAGGTGCCGTTCTTCCAGCCAGGGTCGCCTGATAAGTGCTACCACAAAGCATTTAACCCTCTGGCTGGAACCAAGGAAGAGAAGAGCACGGCAAAGCTGTGGCCAGGGGAGGCTTCGAAAGAGCCTCCAAAGCCCAAGGAAGACCGTGATCGAAATCATGGCACAAGGAGCTTCCAACACAACCAGAGTGGGCGACATCCACTTTGAAGGAAGAGAAAGCCTAGCACCGCCATTCCGATCTACGGCTCTTCCCGAACAACGGAGACGAGGCCCGAACATCCCTATCTTTGGATGCAACAGGCACCTTCCGTCTGCCTCGGAAGCCTTCGACTCCGTCTTTTGGATGTAACAGTCACCTTCAAGTGCATCGAAGACAACACGACGTCTCATCTTCACCCTCGGGAGCACTTCATCGACAGAATGCACCCGCATATTCAAGTTCACGTTGGAAGTACGTGAGGGAACGAGGAGCAAACCTTCTCTCCATGCCACTATTTATAGGCCGGGCAGATCAAACCCATGCGCCAAGTGGATGGCTCTCCGAATTCTGTGCAATGAATTTGCATTAAATGGATAAACCGGACGCCTCGAATTCAGCCAAACGACTATTTATAGCACTCAAGGAGCGAGACAGCCACAGCATTAAAGGACATGTCGGATGCGCCAGCCAAACAGCGCATCACATGGACGCGCCCTCCAGCATCAGGCGCATCGCACAGATGCGCCCTGCGATACCCGGCGCATCACAGAGGATGCGCCCCCTCATATCCCCATACCGAGTGGAATACCAACCAACGTGCCCACTCAACTGTCCATCGAATGTCACAAACATTAAATGCTGAACTGACACCAGAGTTGGTAGCACGCTTCCCAATGTCTGAACAGTTGATAGCTTTTTCAGAGAACGAAGCGTCGACAACGTCAGCATCATCATGACTCTATTCCGACGGCTACAGCCACGTGGCCCCTTAAACCATCCGTATGCGCCTCCGCGACCATACGTCCAGACCAGCATGCGCCTCAAAAGCCGTGCGCCTCAGACCCTTCACTGATACCTAAAGACAGAAGAAGAGTCTCAGTTGAAATCCCGCATGCGCCTCCGCGGCCATGCGTCCAGACCAGCATGCGCCTCAAAAGCCGTGCACCTCAGACCCTTCACTGACCCCTAAAGACAGAAGAAGAGTCTCCAGTTGAAGCTTTGCATGCGCCTCAAAAGCCATGCGCCCCAGACTGATCTCTGATCCCGAAAGACAGAAGAAAAGTCGCCTGCATGTGCCTCAAAAGCCATGCACTCCAAATGGTTTGTAACTCCTAAAGGTTATGAGCCGCAGCCTCCTCCTGCGTCCAATCTAAGGTGCAGCTCACCAGATTATCACCCCCCCAAATCCGAGATCTTCGAACCATGAGTCGACGATATGTGTCCTTTGACTCAACTCGTCCAAGATTTCAGCAACAGAAAGATCTTCTCCTCTGCTACGTGTCGGCTCACAACAGCAGTATGAAGAGTTCAACCTTCCAATCAGGGCGCATCATCCATGCGCCCCCATCAGCAATCTCCACGTGGCGTCTCCACACACCGGCGCATCCTACATGCGCGCATGAGCAGCCAGCCTGCAAAACTATAAATAGAGGGATCATTTCCTTCTCACCGACGGACAACAGACAGAATCCACAACGAACATACAAGGAATCACCAGAGAGGCAGATACAGACACTCAACGTCTTCCTCCTCTCAGCAAGCTCCAGCACCCAGAGCAATCCATACCTTCAGAAAACCGATAACCGTCGTCAGCCCGTCAATGGAGTCAACGCATTACCACTCGCTCTATTGGCACTAAGAAACCCAGCTTAAACAAAAGTGTACTCCTAGGACTACATCTAAGTCCTACATTGTAACACTGTTCTGTTTGTATTAAGATTTGCAATCAAACGATTTTAATGGCAAACAAGCTGGCGACTCTGCTGGGGACTTCTTTCTCTTCTTCCGAGAAAGTCGTATCACAGGTCGACGACGTGAAGGTGGGCTCTTCCCACAAGACGCTGGTCATGCGCCTCAATCAACAGACGTACGAGGAGTTCATTTCTGAAGGAAGTGTGAGTCCTTCGAAGCGGCTGCCAAAGCCGAAGAAGACCCGTACAGCCTGGGTGCGCAAGGTCGACGCCTCGGGCACCACCACTGAAGGGGATGCAGCAGTCCAGCCTTCCCTTCCTGCTGACGTTTTCAGCAACCAAGGTGCGCCTGCGGATGCAGCGCATCTCTTGGGAAAGCGTGCGGCCGACCACGTTCCCCAGCTATCTCCCTCTCAGGCGAGGAAGATGCGTCGACGGAGCAGGGGCGCAACCAATGCCCCGTGCATCACCTCTGATGTGCCACAAAAAGCCTCTGTCTTTGACAGACTCACTCGCTGTAATGGCAAGGAGAAGTTGGATACTGAGTACTATGCGCCCCAGCGGGCTAGTACGAAGAAATCCAAGGCGGCACGGGCCATGCGCCATAAACGTGCTATGCCAGCAGCAGGCCAGAGGCACGCGCTTACAATCACGCGCGCTGCCGATGGCAGGCTGTACAAGGTTGACTCAGGTGCTTCTGTACCAACAATGAGTCAACCTTCAAAGTCCTCATCTCGCTTGGGCGCATCTACTGCGTGTATAACCAAGTCCAGTGAGGCAAACTCAGTGGTCTTGAACTCCCGTGCCTCCTCTGGTTGTGCGTTTGAGGTTCGTTCAAGTCACTTTAAATGTTGTGGTACCCCCACTACTGATCGTGATGCCTGCTTGGTATTAGATCAGGGGGCGCAGCACTCACCTGACCACCCCGGCGTTTGGCCTTGCCATTCGTCTGAAAGGGGTGTGAAGGCACTACTCTCCTCCAACGACCTGCGCCACGTGATCACTCACAAGCGCCGGTCAGGAGAGTCGACCAACGAGCACAATGCGCCTCCCACGGGGCATACTTGTGCGGTGGTCACCATCAACTGCTGCGGCAAGGCGGCAGTACCACCAAGGCAATCAGTCTTCCAACGGCTACAATCATTGACACCTCTCCGACGTCGCCTTGGGACGAAGGTGTCAGCACAAGAGGAGCCAAAGGTTGCTTCATGCAATGTGATCTCCAACTCCTCATCAGTACGGAAGACGACTGCCAATTCCTCGTCCTCATCCAAAAGCCAGCCGAGGAAAGCCAAGGCAGCTGTCTCGACCTCTGGAGTGTTTGAAGGCACTCGGTCGAGGAAGAAGTCCGTGGAGGAAGCTGGGGGTAGCCAGACCCTTGTTGAGCCTCCTTCCGAAGACGAAGATATCCAAAGCACAGCTGCGGCGGATCTTCATCATCAAGGCGAGTTTAGTCTCCCTGAAGCCCCTCAAAATGAGGATGTCCTCCAGGACACCGCCGGGGGTAGTTCTAGAGACGAAGAGTCCCTTCAAGACGGAGCTGAGGGCAATCAGACCCTTGCAGATTTGCCTATCAAAGATAAACTCCAGAATGTGGCTGGGGGTGGCCAAACACCAGGAGAAGTGACTCCCCCACATGAGAGTGAGGCCGAAAGCGAAGCCTCAACCAATCCATCTACTCCTGGCCGCGTTAGGACAGTATACATGGCTGGGGATGAAGTCGAGTCTGATGCGCCATCACAGGACATAGTCCAGCGCATAGACTCATTGGAGGGAGGACTCAAAACCCTCTCTGCCTCTATGCAAGCACTGACTCAAGCAGTGTTTGAGATGCGGTCGGCCTTGATCAGGACACCTTCAACTGGTCCTGACCCAGGAGCTAATGGGGAGTCGAGTGTGCCCCTCCAACGGGCGCCCTCAGATACAGAAGCACCTCGGACCTCGGAGCCCTCAAACGCTCCAATCCAGATGGTACCTCCTTCCCCGACTCCTAGCTCTACGGAGGATGTGGTCGAAATGATCAAAGACCTACGGGAGTGCTTCGAATCCAAGAACAGGCAAGAGAAACGCCAGAAGATGGGCATCCCCCAGCCTTACCCCCTCGAGTGGAACAAGGTGGTTTATCCCCCAAAATATAAACCACAAACACTCACCCCATACGACGGGAAGGACTCTCCGCGACGGTACCTGACGTACTTCCAGTCACAGACAGGGCATCTTCCAAAGGAGGACGCGCTCCTCACCAGTATCTTTGTCGGGGCCCTGAAAGGGGTGGCATATGACTGGTACTGCAGTCTCCCCGACAATTCCATATCGTCCTTCGACGACCTGATGCGTCTCTTCCTCGACCGCTTCTACGACGTCGGGAAAGACATGACGATGGCGTCTCTCATAGAGGTACGCCAGAAGGAAAAGGAAACGGTTCGGGTGTTCATTGAACGCTTCCGACAGGCCTGCTTCAGGCTACCTCCTGGTATGCCAGAACATGCGCTCCTCTCCGCTTGTAGCATGAACATGCTGCCTGCAGTAAAGCTCTGGCTCAACTCTACTCCCCCTCCTGACTGGAGCTCCCTGATCATCGAAGCTGAAGCTGCAGAAAAGAAGGCGGCCAACGCACGTCTTCTGGGTGTCAGCTTCCCCGCCTTTGACGATAAGGGGAAAAAGTCCGCAGCTAACAGCTCCGGACGAGAAGCAAAGGGGAAACAGGCATTAACTGTTAATGCCTCGAAAGGCGCATCTGTGCCTACTCAGAATCCTCCACTGGCACCAAGACCCAAGGAGGTTTATTCATTCAATGATGACGACACCCTGCAACTTTTCGAGATACTGAAGCAGGGTGACAAGATCAAGCTACCGGACCCGAAGCGGCCCGATGAAGTCGGGAAGGTGGACAACCCGAGGTATTGTCACTACCACCGGTTTGTCGGACACCCGACCAAGGACTGCTACGTCCTCAAGAATTACATCCAGCATATGATTAATGCGGATGTAATCTCCGTCGACTATGAAGAGAAGACGGTGTCAGCCAATGTGGTTTCACTGCAGTTCGGCACCTTGCCACCAACTACCACACAAGATGGCGTCGTCCCCATCCCTAAGACGACAATGGAGGTGGTAAACTTACCACCTACCCGTAACAATGTGAGTGGACTCACCCCGCTCACCACATCTCGAGGAGAGGTCCTCTGGGTTCACCCCGACCTCGTCTCTGAGGTGACTCAACCGGAGGTACGTCCTACCTCCAAATCAAAAGGCAAGAAGATCAAGTCTTGCCGCATAGTCTCTTCTTCAACAGAAGAGGCACTTCCAGTGCAGACGCGTGCACAACAGAACTCCCAGTCCGGCGAAGCTGTCGCCGAAGTGGTGCCTCCTGACACCATCCCTGAGGAGGGTCCATCTAAGCCCTCAGCAGCCAATAAGCAGAAGCAGGTGGAGGCCCGTTTCGACAGACCTCTACGGAAGGAGAATGCTTCGGGGCTGTCCAAGCCTCCCAACTTCGACATTCTGGCACAACTAGCCAGTACACCTGCGCGCCTATCTTTGTTCAAGCTCCTGCGTCTTTCTAAAGACTCCCGAGAAGCTCTTTGCGAAGCTCTGAAGAACGCTGAATCCTTTCTCAGTCAGGTCAAGCAGCCTGAAGACCTCCCAACTACTTGTGCGCACTGTCATTATGCGGATGAAGTTATCCCAAACATAACTTTCACCCAACAAGACATGCTGCTCAAGCATCACCGACATAACCGACCACTGTATTGCACCGGGTACATTGGCTCGGTCAAGGTGAGCCGGATTCAGATCGATCCTGGGTCTTCCCTAAGCATCATCCCGAAGGCGCTGCTATCTAAGCTGGAGATCCCGATGTACCGGCTGGCGCCCTCCAATACAACCATCAGTGGCTTCAATGCTAGCAAGAGCGAGCCGCTGGGCAAGATCCGACTGAAATGTCATATTGGCAGCCTCAAAACTGAGGTGACTTGTTATGTGGTAGATGCCGAGGTCAACTACAACATCCTGCTTGGTTGACCATGGTTACATGAGTACATGGTGGTGCCCTCCACGCTCCACCAGTGCATGAAGTATGTATCCACTAATGGCGTCATCCGGACGGAGTTTGCAGACATCGATCCTTTCAAAGGAATTGAGGCCTACTTCACCGATTCTGACTTGTACAAGCCCATTGACGAGGAGGAAGCTAACGACGCTGATGATGAGGCAGAAACGGCGACAGAGCCGGACATGGAGCCTGAGACGACTCCCGACGCCCCCTTGAAAATTCGACTGAAGGGAAAACCAAGAAAGCGTCGGCTCGCGAAGCACCCCTGAAGATACGCCTCAAGGGAAAGCCACCTCAAACATCGGCTCCCCTTGTGGCAAAACTACAAGGGAAGGCACCACCCACCGGAGGCGCAGCCGAGGCACCTCTCAAGGTGCGTCTCAAGGGCAAGCCGCCGCAGTCATCCAAGGTGTCCGAGAAGGCTCACATAACCCTCTCATACCCCAGCATCAAATATGTGGTAGACTCTCCTAGTCCGCCCCCAGTTCTTACAGACGAGGAGCTTGGTGAATATATCTCGGCTGACGTAGAGGCACCCTCCTTTGACAATCCCGTCGCAAGGAGTCTTCGTAGTCCCTCCACGAAGCCGAGACGAAGGCACCATCATCTCGGGCAAAATCGAGCGTCATCGGGACCTCCCGTCAATCGAGCCCGAACCTGATACCGGCAGAGTACAAGTCTATCGGTACACAGATACGGCAAAGCACATCATCCAAAAGATGGGCAACGACCTGAAAAGCAACAAAGGCTTAAACTACGGCAAGGGTCGGCATCTCCCTGTCCAGCTTTCGATGCCCAATGGAAAGCCACAGGATTATTATAATCGGACTCAACGGGGGTTAGGCTATGACACGCTGCCATCGACCCCAGAGAGTTCGGATGCAGAAGACGTAGAACATTCCCACTCATCCGAAGCATCGACTTGGGACTCCGACACCAGTATCGGATCAGTCTTCAGGAAAGTGCTGTCAGCTAACATGACGTCATCACAACCTCAAAAAGGTGAAGGCGAGGACCAAGCACCGGAACCCTTCGAAGAAGAACCCTGGGCCCAACGCCTAGGAGAACAATGGGAAACTCGTTTTGAGCTACGTGAACCTCCCACCGAAGACGAAGTCGAGCAGATCGACCTCGGAGATGGGTCTTCTTCCAAACCCATCTTCATCAGTAAAAGCCTGGAAGGAGGAGATCGAGAATCTTTAATCCAACTGGCCAAAGAGTATATCGACGTCTTCGCCTGGAGCTATGAAGACATGCCGGGACTCGATCCACAGATCACAATGCATAGGTTGAACATCTTACCTGATGCCAAACCTATCAAACAACAACAGCGACGCTTCCGTCCGGACATCATGAATGCTATCGATCAGGAGGTAGACAAACTCTTGACCAGCGGATTCATCCGTGAGGAACAACACCCGGACTGGGTAGCCAACGTCGTTCCTATCACCAAGAAGAACGGAAAGATACGAGTCTGTATCGACTTCAGGGACCTCAACTCTGCTTGCCCGAAGGACGAATTCCCGCTTCCAATCACTGATGTGATGATCGACAACACATGTGGCTTTGAGCGCATGTCCTTTATGGACGGGTATTCAGGCTACAATCAAATCAAGATGTTCCCCGATGATGCAAAACACACGTCATTCAGGAATCCAAAGGGTATTTTCTGCTACACAGTGATGCCCTTCGGCTTGAAGAACGCCGGTGCGACATACCAGCGAGCTATGAGCACCATCTTCCGTCAACATCTTCGCAAGACAGTCGAATGCTATGTTGACGACATCGCAGTCAAGAGCCGCCTCAAAGGAGATCACCTACAGGACCTGAAGACGGTCTTCGATCTCATGCGGGCGCATCAACTCAAAATGAACCCCGCTAAATCCTTTCTGGGGGTTTCTAGCGGCAAATTCTTGGGCTTTGTCATCACAGCGAAAGGCATTCATGTTGATCCTGAGAAGACCAAAGCCATCCTCAACATGTACCCTCCGAAGAACCTTCGAGAACTTCGTGGCTTACAAGGACGTCTGGCATATATCCGGAGATTCATAGCAAACCTCTCCGGTAGATGTCAACCCTTTACTCAGCTCATGAAGAAGGGAGTCTCTTACGTCTGGACAGAGGAGTGTCAAAAGGCTTTCGACGACATCAAGGCTTACTTAACAAGCCCACCAGTCCTGGTAGCGCCAGTCGCCGGCAAACCATTTCTCCTCTACGTCCGTGCCATGGATCATTCTCTTGGCGCTTTGCTGGCTCAAAACAGCGACACAGGCTACGAGCAAGCAATCTAATACCTCAGTCGAACACTCATCGGGGCTGAACACCAGTACAACCCCGTCGAAAAGGAGTGCTTGGCTTTAATGTTTGCCATCCAGAAGACTCGTCATTATGTCTCGGGTCAGACAATTCATGTCATCTCCCGAGTCAATCCGCTCAGAGTCCTCATGACAAAGCCAGGATCATTTAATTCCCGGCTGGCTACATGGGCAATCCTGCTAACACCGTATAACATGGTGTTTGTCCCACAAAAAGCTGTCAAGGGTCAAGCTCTGGCTGACTTTTTAGCTGCACACCCCATCCCAGAATCCTCAAAACTCTATGAAGATATCCCGGATGAGGTCCAAGAATCCAACGTCACCGAAGGAGGCTCCGTTTGGCGGATGTTCTTCGACGGCGCTTCAAGAACAGGCCCCAAAGGCCAAATTATCGCATGAGTGGGGGTAGTCTTAGTCTCCCATGATCAATTGGTCATCCAGCGTGCGTACTCTCTTTCGAAGCCGTGCTCCAACAACGTTGCCGAGTACAACGCGCTCGTCATGGGACTCCAGCTCGCACAACAGCTGGGGGTTGACCATCTGGAAGCCTACGGCGACTCAAAACTCGTCGTAAACCAGGTTCGGAGACAATACGAGGTTCGCCATGAAGATTTTATCCCTTATCATGAAGTCGCGTTGAACATTATTTCAACTTTCACCGGGTTCTTCATTGAACATGTCCCCCGTTTACAAAACTTGGAGGCCGATGCTCTGGCTGGCCTCGCCGCCTCATTGGCAGCGCCCCTTGGGACTCAACATTATGTCATGGTAACTGGCCGAGACCTAATTTGTCCCAGAAACAACCTATGCTTGCAGGTGGCTCACGCCATGCCGGCAAACACTGGTATGAATGTCCGAGACTGGAGGTTCCCGTTCATCGACTTTGCTGTCTACGGAATCCTTTCAGAGGATCCGAAGGAAGCTATCTCAGTCAGGAGACGCTCCCTCCGGTTTTACTACGATACAGCTACCAAAATGCTATACCGACGCTCCTTCGATAGGCTCCTCCTTCGATGCCTGTCCGACAAAGAAGCAGCCGAAGCTCTTCAAGAAGCTCATGACGGAACTTGTGGAGCTCATCAACCCGGTCATAAGTTGCAAGATCGACTGCGACTTATGGGCTACTACTGGCCAACTATGGCCGCCGACGCTGTTGAATATGCTAAGAAGTGCCACGCGTGCCAACTTCATGCAGACTTCATACATACACCATCGGAACCGCTACATCCTACAGTCGCCTCCTGGCCCTTCGAAGCATGGGGCATGGACATTGTGGGACCAATCACCCCTCCTACATCAAGAGGACACCATTTCATCCTGGCCATCACCGACTACTTCTCCAAATGGGCGGAAGCAGTCCCACTGGCAGAAGTAAAAAGCTCCAGGGTGGTCAGCTTTATCAAGCACCATGTTATTTACCATTTTGGAGTACCCCGACGGATCATCCATGACAATGGTCCTCAGTTTATCAGCCACATTTTCAGCAGGTTCTGTGACAAGAATCGTATTCAGAACGTGGCCTCAACTGCCTACAATCCGGCCACAAACGGATTGGCTGAGGCATTCAACAAAACTATCGTTAGGCTGCTAAAAAAGGTCGTGTCATCCAACAAACGCGACTGAGACGAAAAGCTTGGCGAATGCCTTTGGGCCTACCGCACAACGGTACGGACCCCAACGGGCAACACTCCATTCTCCCTAGTCTACGGAAGCGAAGCGGTACTGCCTCTCGAAATACAGATACCCTCACTCTGCGTAGCAATCACAAACCAACTCACAGAAGAGGACAATCAACGTCGTCGTCTGCGGGAACTGGAGGCACTTGATAAAAAGCGTCTCCTAGCTCAACAACGTATCGAACTCTACCAAGCCCGTATATCACAGGCTTTCAACAAGAAGGTCAAACAGAGGACTTTCCAAGTTGGCGACCTGGTTTTAGCAGTCAGAAGACCAATGGTGTTGACCCATAAGACACCAGAAAAGTTCGAGCCCAAGTGGGAAGGACCTTTCATCATTGAGACGGTATACTCAAACGGAGCTTACCGCCTCGCCAAACCCAATGGGGACTTGTTCATGATGCCCATCAACGGCAAGTTCCTAAAGAAGTACTATTCTTGACATCCTCCAGATGTGTACTTCCCCAAACAACCTCTTTTCCACCAACTCATACGCTGCCGGAACCCAGCTGTTCCGTGGCATCCTCCAGTAGAAAGATAACCACGTCTATATTACCTCTGAGTTGTCTCTCTACACCCTACAAAGCAGAATCTTACACTTCGTAATTCTACGCTACCCTTCATGTTTACCACGTCCACATTACCTCTGAGTAAACATCTCGTACAAACAACCCCTGCGTTATTGTACATTGATCGCAGAACTTCCACGTCCACATCACCTCTGAGTTGTTCAGCGTATCCCCCAGGATCATTCCTACCACGTCCATAATACCTCTGAGTAGGAAGATTCTATCATTTCGAACCCAATGATTGCCATGTCCACATTACCTCTGAGCAAACATAATGGTTCCTTCAAAGTTATTATTTGTACCTAAAAACCAAGGTGCGCAAAAGATAATAGGTCCACACAAATCATCAAGTTCATGACAAAAAAAATAAACACATCACAAAAGTTGCGTACTTCTTTTTTCAAAAAGAGAGAGAGTATAAAACTACACTATCCCTCAACGAGGGTTGCAAAAGAAAAGAAGAAGCTACAATCCCTAAACCTCTCCAGGATGGGTCAAGAGCTCTCTGACTCGTTGTCTCAGGTCAGCAGTACGAGTCTCTACAGTTGCCAGAACTCGACGCTCGACCTCTTGACGCATCAATTCGACAGCCTCAGCGGAAGTTTCGCCCTCATACTTCTCATCAAGCTGTCGTCGTTGCTGAGCCAAAGCAAGAGTCCGCTGAGTAAAAGTCACTTCCTCCTGCTTGAATGTTGCGTGTTCAGCCCGAACACGTTCAGCTTCTAATTGGAGTCGGGCCCGCTGGTCCTCAAGGCGGCGCATCTGGGTGTCGATCTCTGCGATATTGGCATCCAACACGGCTCGCGTCTCCGTCATCTTCTTCATAGACTGGGACAACTGCTCTACCGTAGCCTCAGTCTCAGCTACCTCGCGCTCCTAATCGCTCACAGTGGCCTGGTGGGAAGACTCGATTTCAGTAATCAACTTTCCCTTCTCCGCTTCTATTAAGACGGAGAGGTCATTTCGCTGGATGCGTTGAAGTTCCGCGAGCCGCTCGTCCAGCTCAATCATCGAAGCCTCCAAAATTTCGGCCATATGGTCGTGGCCTTGGTGAATGCGAATCAGCTCGATGCAGGGCATTGCCAGAGCTTTTGCCGTCGTAAAACTCCCGTTGGCATCCATCACAGCAGATACACCCTTCTGCAGCATTTTGTACACCCCCTCGACGAGGAATTTCACATACTCGTCTGCATCCGCCAGGACCTGCGACGTCATAGCAGGAGTTGGAGGAGCTACCACAGCTTGCGGACCGGAAGCAGATCCGCCAACCTCAACCAGCAAGGCTTGAACCTCGGCATCAAGGGGTTCTTTATCAACAGGGGCTGAACTGCTAGCCCGAGGAGCCAAAGCAACAGAAGGAGCCGGCGCAGGCGTCGAGATGGTTCCCCAAGTGGAAGGAGCTACAGAAGGTTCTGCACCCTTGCCCTTCTCGAGCCCGGAGGAACCACCGATGTCAGCAACCACTTCTGCTATCCCCAACGTCCTATCAACAGTTGGTACCTCCCTTGGCAGAATAGGGAGACTATCACTTGTCTCTTGACCCATCTCAGCGGTCGTGACCGGCAGACGGGTCTCATCATCAAGTCCCTCAACCGGGACAGAATCTGTCGCTACCTCCTGAGCGGTAGCTGCCTCAACTTCCACGGTTGAAGCCGGGGTAGGACTCGACAATGATACAGCCGACCTCCCCTCATCATGACAAGGAGGGGATTCAACCCTCTCCTCTGTCTCAACTACTTCTGTTGCCTCCGCAACAAGCTGTTGCAACTCGGAAGCAACGTCATCGGAAGACGACGAACTCCATTCTTCTTCACCACCAGGAAACAGCGTGCTTCCTTCGGCACCTGAGACTTCCGTTGTGGCCTTTGCCATCTCGGAAGCTGCCGCACCCTCAGTTTCCCTCCTGACATAATCCGGGGATACTGGAATCTCCACGTCAACAGCATCCTCCGGATCTTCTTCCGTGGGGGACATCATAGTCGGCGGGATACGCACTTCAGACGAGCCTGCCGTCTCTTCTCGCCTGCTCCCACTCGACTTTGGAGTGCGAGGTTTTCTTTTCAGCGGTTCCTACAAGAGAAGGTGAAGCCTCGTAAATAGTGGAACCAAAATCAGACTATGTGGGACGCTCTTACCTCTGCGGACGCTGAATCCGATGACACCGTCGATGACGACGCCTTCTTCTGCTTCTTCGATACCGGAGATTCAATCCCTATGTCCGCACATCGCTTTGATCGATCGCCCGAGGGTTCTGCTTGAGATGCGGAAGGGGCACTCCGTTGGCTTACCCCGGACGGACGATGCGATCGGGCCTGCACCGGTACGTCCCCGGTCACTGCTAACTGGGTGCCTGCAATAAGACTGGTCTCCCTGTCATATCCGGAGGGCGCGGCAGCCATAGCACAGTAAAATTTGGCGGCTGAGTAAAGAATAGGCGACCGCGGATCTGGGGCGGGCAACGTAAAACGAGCCCCGGTACATCCGGCATTATAATAATGCCAGGCTCGTGCACCATCCAACAAACTCCCAATATACCCCAGAGTAATACTGGGGTTATCCAACATCATCTGGGCATAACCAAATTGCCGCGCAAAGCGGCTTGGCAAATATGGTTCCAAGTAGCACTGATTCCTGTTCCGGTATACCAGATGAGATGGCCGGATACTCTGCAACCAGCGGAATCCCCATTGAGGCAGAGTGGTGGTACCTTCGCCCGAATACCTTAAATCTTCGTTAGCCTCAAAATCCAAATAGATTGGACCAACTTTGGTAATCTCCCAACCCTGAAGACGGGATAAAACCTTTCTACAAACAGGGACGCCAGTATGCGACCAGCTCCTCCGATTGAAACGACGAAGGAGTGCATCTCCAGCCTTATAGTCTTCTTCCGAGCCTGGACTCATCACACTGGGATGATGTAAAATCAGCCATCCCATCAAATAGTGAAATAGCAGTTCGGCGCGTGGGAAGTTATTGTTTCTACCTCTGTCATGAATCACATTTCCAGCAAACTCTCGCAAACCTCGCTGCAGGTTACATACCATTGGGGGGAGAAGAGCCAAACGCCGGCCGAAGACCAATTTCACGGCTGGCAGGATTAAGTTCCGGGTTACCCTCTCCACGGCACCGGATCCGCCCACGAACACGCAGTCCCGGAGCCATATCATCAGATAAGACGCCAACACCGCCTTGGATGACATTCGATAAGCAAGATGCCAGAAGCAGCTGTAGGAGCGTGCATCTGACTGCTGGTCTTCATTCCCTCGGGGATTCTTCTCCCCTAACCTGTTCATCTCAGATAGCACTTCGCTACGAGAGAGCGCCGGCGGAGTAGAAAACTGTGAGGGATCCTCTTTGTCTTGTCTAAAGACATAATCTCTCCAAGCGGTCACATGGGGCTGCGCCCCGTTTCTATCTCTTCTCTGCATATAGTAATGATGACTAGCCACTTCCTTGAAGACGGCCGTCATCTCCTCAGCCCTATCCCCCAGGACTTGAAATTCCTCGTTGGTTGGAAAGTACTCTTCATAGGGTTCCGACCCCCAAGGGAGTTTTGACACCTCGTACATCTCATAAAGTGCGAGCCCTAATTCCCCTACCAGAGTAAAAAAGGTCCCAGTATGGATATCAAACATCTCCAGTAGTGCGAGAAACATGTGCCTATTGAGATCAACACCCGCCTGGGTAGCACGGATCGCGGCAGTCAACCCGATCTCTCGAAGCTCGGTCCGAAACTGCGACATGATCCAGAGTGTCAGTCTATCCCACTTGGAAACATAATGGCACCAACCCTCTACCCGAAATTCCCCTTTCGGGTATGAACGTTCCATCATAAACATACGATGTGTAAAAGTCGAGGCACTATAAGCAAACGTATCAATGGGTACGTCACTGTAGAGGCTCCCGGGACGTAAAGTCCGCCAGGTGAAGGAAGACCCAGACCGTGTGGCGGTCAAAGTATCCCTTTGGACGGAGGTAGAATCAATTTGGATGACGCCAGTCACCGCTCCCCCCTGAGAGGGAGTAAGATCCCAAGACATCCGCCTCTTGGAAACAAGGCGACAGAAGGACGTCAAAGGCCATTGACGTTCAAGTTGCTTAACAGTCATATGCACTCCACTCGCTGTAAAGAACCAGTCCTCTTTGACCTTCAATACCGTCGCATCAGTAGAAGTAAGGCGGTCTCCGAATAGGAACTCAGGCTTCAAGAAGGTCAATTTATCGGATGTGAAAGATTTTAAAACACCACGTTCCATCATCCATTTGAGGAACCCGTGCTGTTGCTCACGGATTTGGGTCATTCTCTCGGGAGGCTGATCCAGCATAAGAGCATCCTGAGCGGGGTTTATACCCATGTGCGTCAGCAGCCTCGGCGCATCATCAAGGTTTAAACCCATGTGCGTCAGCAGCCTCGGTGCATCATCAGGGCTTAAACCCATGTGCGTCAGCAGCCTCGGCGCATCATCAGGGCTTAAACCCATACGCGTCAGCAGCCTCGACGCATCATCAGGGTTTAAACCCATGCGCGTTGGCGAACAAAGACCGCGGCACATCATTAAAGACCCAAGGTCTATGTGCGTTGGTGTACGGAAAATGGGACGTACCATCCACCTCCGACCGAACCTCGACCGGCCGTCGGGGAACGTCAGCCGTCACAACCTTCGCAGGCTCCTTCGCTTTCTCCTTCCCCTTGCCGGCACCACCGCGAGGAGTCTTGGGAGCCATTCTCTCGAAGAAGAAAAATTTAGGGTTTTGAAGAAGAACTCTAAAGAAAGCAAAGGCAAAGAGAAGAAGATCTCTTTCTCTCTCCAACCCTCACCTATTTATAGGGCTTGGTCGCACGCGTGAACCGATGACGTGTAATCTCAGCCGTCGCTTCGGGTTCCGTGAAGAGATAACAGTAAATACAACCAAAAGATCATCATTAATCTTTTGGGTTACCAAAGCGTCATCATCATCAGCTGGAAGGAGCATGAGCCCGAACAGGCATGCGCCCAACAATCGTGCACCCTGACCTCCATGCTTCTTATTCAAAGTATTCCAAAGCTTATTCAAAAGTTTTGAAAACTTTGAAGGGGGTCTTGTAGAAGCATGGAATTTCACAATCAGAAAGCCCATGCGCCAGGCACTACATGCGCCAGAACCCAAACAGCAAAGTCAAATAGCCATAGACATTCGAAGAAGGACTTTTTCATTTAAATATATAAAAGTCTATTACGTGTCTAAAAAAGGTTGTACAAAGGAGAATTTCTACAAAGGAAAGATCCTAGATCTACAGCCAGCGGCCACCATGCGCCTCCAGATAGGCACAGCAGCCACCATGCGCCTCCAGATAGGCGCAGCAGCCACCATGCACCTCCAGATAGGCGCAGCAGCCACCATGCACTGACAGTTAGGCGCAGTAGATGTCATGCGCCTCCAGATAGGTGCAGCAGCCACCATGCGCTGACAGTTAGGCACAGTAGATGTCATGCGCCTCCAGCCAGGTGCATCCCCTCATCTCTTAAGCAGCTCAGTTATGTGCATCCAGCTCAGTTATGTGAATCCCTTCAGCAGCCCAGTTATGTGCAAACTCTTCCAACCAGGCTCACCTGGCCGAGCAGAGCCCAGGTGCCGTTCTTCCAGCTAGGGTCGCCTGATAAGTGCTGCCACAAAGCATTTAACCTTCTGGCTGGAACCAAGGAAGAGAAGAGCACGGCAAAGCTGTAGCCAGGAGAGGCTTCGAAAGAGCCTCCAAAGCCCAAAGAAGACCGTGATCGAAATCATGGCACAAGGAGCTTTCAACACAACCAGAGTGGGCGACACCCACTTTGAAGGAAGAGAAAGCCTAGCACCGCCATTCCGATCTACGGCTCTTCCAGAACAACGGAGACGAGGCCCGAACATCCCTATCTTTGGATGCAACAGGCACCTTTCGCCTGCCTCGGAAGCCCTCGACTCCGTCTTTTCGATGTAACAGTCACCTTCAAGTGCATCGAAGACAACACGACGTCTCATCTTCACCATCGGAAGCACTTCGTCGACAGAATGCACCCGCATATTCAAGTTCATGTTGGAAGTACGTGAGGGAACGAGGAGCAAACCTTCTCTCCATGCCACTATTTATAGGCCGGGTAGATCAAACCCATGCGCCAAGTGGATGGCTCTCCGAATTCTGTGCAATGAATTTGCATTAAATGGATGAACCGGATGCCTCGAATTCAGCCAAACGGCTATTTATAGCACTCGAGAAGCGAAAAAGCCACAACATTAAAGGACATGTCGGATGTGCCAACCTAACAGCGCATCACATGGACGCACCCTCCAGCATCAGGCGTATCGTACAGATGCGCCCTGCGATACCCGGCGCATCACAGAGGATGCGCCCCCTCACATCCCCATACCGAGTGGAACACCAACCAACGTTCCCACTCAACTGTCCATCGAATGTCACAAACATTAAATGCTGAACTGACACCAGAGTTGGTAGCACGCTTCCCAATGTCTGAACAGTTGACAGCTTTTTTAGAGAACGAAGCGTCGACAATGTCAGCATCATCATGACTCTATTCCGACGGCTACAGCCACGTGGCCCCTTAAACCATCCGCATGCGCCTCCGCGGCCATGCGTCCAGACCAGCATGTGCCTCAAAAGCCGTGCGCCTTAGACCCTTCACTGATCCCTAAAGACAGAAGAAGAGTCTCAGTTGAAACCCCGCATGCGCCTCCGCGGCCATGCGTCCAGACCAGCATGTGCCTCAAAAGCCGTGCGCCTCAGACCCTTCACTGACCCCTAAAGACAGAAGAAGAGTCTCCAGTTGAAGCTTTGCATGCGCCTCCAAAGCCATGCGCCCCAGACTGATCTCTGATCCCGAAAGACAGAAGGAAAGTCGCCTGCATGCGCCTCAAAAGCCATGCGCTCCAAATGGTTTGTAACTCCTAAAGGTTATGAGCCGCAGCCTCCTCCTTCGTCCAATCTAAGGCGCAGCTCACCAGATTATCACCCCCCCCAAATCCGAGATCTTCAAACCATGAATCGACGACATGTGTCCTTTGACTCAACTCGTCCAAGATTTCAGCAACAGAAAGATCTTCTCCTCTGCTACGTGCCGGCTCACAACAGCAGTATGAAGAGTTCAACCTTCTAATCAGGACGCATCATCCATGCGCCCCCATCAGCAATCTCCACATGGCGTCCCCACACACCGGCGCATCCTACATGCGCGCATGAGCAGCCAGCCTGCAAAACTATAAATAGAGGGATCATTTCCTTCTCACCGACGGACAACAGACAGAATCCACAACGAACATACAAGGAATCACCAGAGAGGCAGATACAGACACTCAACGTCTTCCTCCTCTCAGCAAGCTCCAGCACCCAGAGCAATCCACACCTTCAGAAAACCGATAACCGTCGTCAGCCCGTCAACGGAGTCAACGCATTACCACTCGCTCTATTGGCACTGAGGAACCCAGCTTAAACAAAAGTATACTCCTAGGACTACATCTAAGTCCTACATTGTAACACTGTTCTGTTTGTATTAAGATTTGCAATCAAACGATTTTAATGGCAAACAATTTGCACTACACCCTTTTCCTCTATTATTAACATAAGAAATAGATACACCCATACTACCATGTATATCAATAATAAATATTTAAATAATTATTTAGCAAAAGAATAATGATAAATTAAAATTTTGGGACAGGGGCTTACAAGGCCCATGCCATTCTATGGGACGGAGGGGATCGTCTATGCTGACGAATGGCTAGAGAACGTGGAGAGGTATCTGAAGATGGCCCGAATCCCGGAAGATCTGAAGGTGGAGTCAGTCAGCGGACAGCTTTTCGATATTGCACGGACATGGTACCAAGGCGAGCCCCGCTTTTCTGCTCCAAATATAACTTAGGAGGAGTTCAAGCGGTTATTCAAGAAGAAGTTCTATCCATATGTAGCACGAGAAGCGTTAGTGAGCCAGTTCGAGCATCTGGAACAAGGCCACCTCACCGTTGACGAGTATACATCAGAGTTCTCGCGCCTCAGTCGCTTTGCGAAGAACTTAGTCAGCACCCCAGAAGACAATGCACGGCGGTTCAGGAAGGGATTATCGTATGAGATTCGCCTAGCCATCGCCACCAGCCGAGCCTACACCTATGAGGAGATTCTGGAGGTCGCCCAAGCAGTGGAGGAAGAACTGAACTACAGACCGAAGAGGAGCCGAGACACTTTTGGCGGAGGCAACCATCAACAACCACCGGCGAAGCGTCCACAGTAGCAGCCAAGGACTTTCCAGCACCAGCAACAATTCCAGTCCACCGGTAAAGCCCCAGCACATCAGCAGCCCCAAGGTCCGGCCAGAGCCTAGACACAGCAGACGCAGAGGCAGTTCCAGCAGACCCCGCATTGTACCTTCTGCGGGAAGAACGGACATATTTGGGACGATTGTAGAACAAGACTAGGATCATGTTTATACTGCGGATCACCTTCACACCAGCTGAAGGATTGCTTAGTGGCACCCAACCGAGCAGAACGAGAGGCGGCTCCAGCACAGAGAGGACTAGCTGCCCCGCAGCCGTGAGGACCACCGCTACCCACTCAGCAGCAGCGGTTCGCCCAGCACCAGCAGAGAGGAGCACCCCAGCAGGGCCGAGCTTTTGCTATGACTGTCGAGGAGCCTGAGCCCACACCAGACGTGATAGCAGGTTCCATACTTCTCGATTCTATTTCCGCTATAGCCTTATTTGATTCTGGCGCATCCCATAGTTTTATCTCTGTAGCTTTTGTATTCAAGCATAGTATAGCGTCTGTATCCTTGGGTGGTAGTTACAAAATCATGACAGGCGGAGGCATTATCCTAGTCAAGGATATTTGTATGAGGCGACGCATCACTTTGGGTGGAAGAGAGTTGCGCGCCAACTTGCTCGTAATGCCACTACCGAGTTTCGACATCGTTCTCGGTATGGATTGGTTGAGTAAGAATTTTGCCAGTATAGACTGCCACCGAGGATGTGTTGTATTCAGTCCTCCGGAGGAACCATCATTCGAGTTTGCGAGAGGAGCAGTCGAGCAGCAGTACGGAGCTATTTGCGGAACTATGATCGAGGGAGAGGAGATCCCACATCCCATTATCACGGAGTTCATGGACGTGTTTCCCGAAGACTTGCCAGGATTGCCGCCAGACAGGGACATCGAGTTTGCTATTGATCTAGTACCAGGCGCAGTACCGACAGCACAGCCAGTATATCGAATCAACAAAAAAGAGGCTGAAGAACTGAAGAAGCAGATAGACGAGTTGCTGGAGAAGGGGTTCATCAGGGAGAGTTTGTCGCCATGGGGCTCCCCTGTACTTTTTGTGCCGAAGAAGGATGGTACGGTGCGAATGTGCATCGACTACCGAACCTTAAATAACCATACTATCAAGAACAAGTATCCGCTGCCGAGGATAGACGATCTCTTCGATCAATTGAGCGGCGCACGGGTATTCTCCAAGATAGATTTGAGGTCGGGGTACCATCAGTTGAAAGTGAAGAAGGAGGACATACCGAAGACTGCGTTCTGGACCAAGTACGGACAGTACGAGTTCATGGTGATGCCGTTCGGGTTGACTAATGCCCCGACAGTCTTCATGAACTTGATGAACAAGGTATTCCACCCATACCTTGACAAGTTCGTGGTGGTGTTTATCGATGACATTCTCATCTATTCGAAAACACCGGAGGAGCACGAGGAGCATCCGAGGACCGTGCTAGAGAACCTCAGGAGGGAGAGGCTCTATGGGAAGCTCACGAAATGTGAGTTCTTCTTGGACAAGGTAGAGTTTCTTGGTCATGTGGTGACTGGCGACGGTATATCCGTCGATCCGAAGAAGGTGACAGCAGTGGAAGCATGGTCTACTCCGACTACAGTAGCAGAGATACGGAGTTTCTTGTGGCTAGCAGGGTACTATCGGAAGTTCGTGCAGGACTTCGCCCGGATTGCAGAGCCGCTTACTAGGCTCACAAGAAAGGATGTGGAGTTCATGTGGACGAAAGATTGCCAGGCTGCGTTCGATGAGTTGAAGAAGAGATTGACGACAGTCCCTATTTTAGCCTTGCCATCAGGATCGGGAGGCTTCACCATTTATAGTGACGCCTCGGGCAAAGGACTGGGCTGTGTCCTAGAGCAGAACAAGAGAGTGATAGCCTATGCGTCTCGACAGTTGAGACCGTATGAGAAGAACTATCCCACTCACGATCTTGAGTTGGCAGCCGTGATCTTCGCCTTGAAGCTGTGGAGACATTATTTGTACGGAGAGCGAGTAAAAATCTTTACTGACCACAAAAGCTTGAAGTACGTCTTCATGCAAAAGGAGTTGAACATGAGGCAGCGCAGATGGCTGGAGCTGATGAGTGACTATGACATATCACTGCAGTATCATCCGGGAAAAGCCAACGTTGTTGCGGATACTTTGAGCAGGTATCCTGTGGCAATGTGCTTGACCCAAAATCGTCACTTGTTAGCAGATTTGGAGAGGTTGGGTATCGAGATAGTCATTCCGGGAGCCGAGATGCAGATGATGGGCATGCAGATTCAGTCAGGAATGATGGACAGGATTCGGGAGGCACAGCAACAAGATGAAAAATTGAAGAAAATCATAGCACAAACATAAGCTGGATCACGGGATGATTTTACTATTGCAGATGATGGTTCATTGAGGCACGGAACTAGAATTTGTGTACCGAAGGGAGAGCTCAGAGAAGAGGTTATGCAGGAGGCGCATCGCTCCCAGTATTCTTTACATCCGGGAGACAATAAGATGTACAAGGATCTGTGCAACCACATGTGGTGGTATGGTATGAAGCGCGAAGTGGCTCGTTTCGTTTCTAGGTGCCTCGTATGTCAGCAGGTCAAAGCCGAGAGGCAGAGACCGGGATGATTGTTGCAGCCGCTACCGATACCCGAGTGGAAGTAGGAACACATCACTATGGATTTCGTTTCCGGCCTTCCACGGTCATCAGGCGGGAAAGACGCGATTTGGGTCATCGTGGACAGGTTGAGCAAATCGGCCCACTTTATTCTATTTAAAGTGGGGTTGTCTACAGAGAAGCTGGCAGAGCTCTATGTGAAGCAGATAGTCCGTTTACACGGGGTTCCATTGAGTATCGTGTCGGACCGTGACAGTAGGTTCACCTCTCATTTTTGGAGAAGCCTACAGGCCAGCTTGGGCACAGCGCTCAAGTTCAGCACTGCTTATCACCCGCAGACAGATGGACAGTCAGAGCGTACCATTCAGACGCTCGAGGATATGCTGCAGACAAGCATGCTAGATTTTGGCGGCTCATGGGAGGACTACCTTCATCTTGTGGAGTTCTCCTATAACAACAGCTACCAAGCTAGTATCGAGATGTCCCCTTTTGAGGCGTTATATGGTCGGAGATGTCGTACCCCGTTGTCTTGGGACGATGTAGGAGAGCGTGCGCTATTGGGACCAGAGATGGTAGTAGATGCTGCAGAGAAGGTCAAGTTGATTAGAGAGCGGCTTCGCGTGGCTCAGGACAGGCAGAAGCACTGGGCTGACAGTCACCGTAGGCCGTTAGAGTTTGAGGTATAGAATTTATTTAAGATTTATTTGCTTGGGTAGTTGAGTTATCGTGTTAACATTTTGTGCATCTAGGTCGGTGACTTGGTGTTCTTGAAAATTTCTCCGACACGTGGTACTATCCGTTTCGGTAAAGGCGGCAAACTCAGCCCACGTTTCATTAGGCCGTTTGAGATTCTCGAGAAAATCGGTGCAGTAGCATACCGGTTAGCCTTGCCGCCTGCACTAGAAGGAGTGCACAACGTGTTCCACGTATCCCAGATGCGACGATACGTGGCAGACCCCAGCCATGTCTTGGACCACTCAGAACTCGAGGTGGGACCGAGTCTCAGCTATCAGGAGCAGCCCGTGGAGATTCTGGACCGTAGAGAGAAGGTGCTGAGGAATCAAGTGATTCCCTTGGTTCGCGTCGCATGGAGACACCACTCCCCAGGCGAGTCTACATGGGAGCGAGAGGATGAGATGCGTGAGCGCTACCCCTACCTCTTTGAGGACTGAGGTACAGCTACTACTCTCCTTTTTAGCCGAATTTCGAGGACGAAATAAGTTCAAGGGGGTAGACTTGTAAGCCCCATCAAATTTTTATTATTATTTATTAATTTCTATTTAGTTATTTTGTCTTTCCTTCCAACTTAAATAATACATTGTTTAAACACATATACTGTTTATATATAAATAGGCTACAGGTAAGGGGGTTCCCTGAAAAAGGGCCAATTCAACCAGGGGATCGAGTGTTAAAATTCAAATTTTGCTATTACTCGGAGAGACTGTACTTCAAGTTCAAATCAGATTTCGAATAACCTATCCTCAAGAGATAAGTTCAAATAAATTCAAATAGTTTAAAACCCTTCCTTCGATCATATCTCTCCCCGCCTATATAGGCATGGGTGACCTTGCCAAGTTCTCCTTTCAAACCCTAGCCACCACTTTACTCCTAGGAGAGAAGAACCCGAGCAGACGCTAGGAAGGAATCAGGAATTCGTACGAATACGAGGTAAGAAAATTGACTCTCTTGACAATATCATAATGTAGACCTGTTATCAGCATTAGCATAGATGGGAGGGTTAGGTGTTTGTTGTTTCTCCTAAATCAATGTACTGTTCAAGACAGGGGAGTATCTAGACACCACATATAGGTCCAATACCAAGGTGATTGATAAATAAAGCCATCTGACCAGGACTCAATGAGGAACCCTTGTGTTTCCATATCACTGTGTGTTACTCTTGCACCCACGAGTTTTCAGAGAACCCCAACATCCTAACCAAGCTGTGAACAGGGACATGGTCCTATGGGTTGGGGTGGCAGGACCAATCTACAACAGGGAAAGGTCAGGCCTGACAGGCTCTTCCCAGGGCCTAGGGAAAATCTGGGTTATATATATCTCAGGATTTCCTGAGTTTGACTATGATGCACTGGAAAGGAATAACCTATTATCAGGAAAATTTTGTGTATCCAAACAACAATAGGACAACACCAGGGTTGTGGATATTAGAGGTTTAAGTAGTCGTTAGAAGTCTACTGATTGTAATTCTGTTATAATTGTTTAGCTAAGATTGTATTAGAGTAGTAGTTAATGACTTGGACTTAATAGAGAATGTTTATGAGAGTTTGACTCATGCTTAGTGTTATGTACAATAGAATCAATGATAATAGTGGTTTCAAACTGCTATGGTGTAGTTGTTAGGCAAAATATATGAACTGGGGATTGTTTAGATGGAGAAATCAAGTTAGCTTTGCTGGGAATGCTATAATATTAGTACTGTTCTTCGATTATTGTGGTTGAGTGAATGTTCAGTTATATAAGAATCTTGGGGTATCAAGAGTATCAGTTAGGTTATGGGCTTGATGAGCAAAACTTTTCAAACTAAGTCGCATGGGTGGAATTATGATGTCAACAGCAGGAAATTCAGAACTCTTAATCTGTGGTCTATACAGGTAAAATTCAGAATAATAAATAAATAGCAGGGAAGGGTTGAAGGTTAACACATGTTGCTTGTATGGGAGTAAAGGGTAGCAATGAGCCTACACCAGGTCAGCTCAGACTGCAGTACCTACATGGTGCAGGACAAGCCAACCTGGAAAACTTTCCTGGAATACAGGGTAACCTATGCAAGGGCATGTGGGGAGGTACAGCCATATCACCTTGGGCTAATTAGTACACAAGTCTAACAAAGACATAGGGTGGTGTAGAGTCATCTACATGTTTCATAGGATTGGTAGCCTCTACACACATAAGGAACTGCAAATAGTAGTTGATATTACCTTAGGATTTCACCTATGATCCGACCTGTAAACAGAGGGTATTAACCAGACAATGATATATGGGAACACATACCCATACCAAGAGTATGCCTGTCCCCTAGAAACTTGAATACCAAATAGTGCACCCTAAGACCTGAGAGAGAGGGAGGGACTGATATAGACTCCAGGTACACACCATCCTAAAGGGAAACCACCGAAATAATAGGAACTGGTATCAGGTAGCTGCTAATAGGTTGACCCAGGAAATATGAGTATTTATAGTAAACTGTTGGGCAAACCCAGGTTTGGTGGAAATCCAGTATGTGTAACCAGTTAGTAGGATTGATAGACATACATGTTTCATAGGATGAAAGCCCATGCTAAATGACTCACATAGACTCCATATCTAGTAGGTGAGCCTATATCCAAGTAAGTCCATACAAGGGGTATATAGCCATCAACAGGTAGACTATTAGGACAGGGACTAAGGATACAAAAACCAATAAGTGATTTTTGTAGATAGAACACCAAATCTTCATATTGAATTGTAATCTTGATTCTGTGGTTCTTTAAATAGGGTTATTGGATCTCGATTTGGACTCTGACCAGTGCCAGCAGCCCAGGACGCCAGGCGAGTACAGTTTATTGTTTGTTTTCATTATTGATCTTTACTATACATCAGTGATTAGTGGATAGATGTGTGATTTCCAGTTTTATTATCTTATTCTTTGTTGTGTCGGGAGCAGTGAAGTACCAACGATGTGTGATCTGACCTTAGACCGTGTAGACCGTGATCTTTATTTCATTTACATCTTGTAGACCGTGTAGATCGTGATTATCATTTTATTGCATTTAAACTTTGTAGATTCGTGAATACTATGCTATAGACAGTACTTCTTTATTTGTAATATATTTTGTAGACCGTGTAATTGTAGACCGTATAACTGTAGACCGTGTAACTTAGATCGTGTAGACCATGTCACATAATTATCCTGAGACCGATCACTTATCAAAGGTACTTCAGTTGGTTGGTGAGTATTTTACTGCATTTTCATTTATGTTCTTATTTAGTTTTATTGTTTCTTCATATTTTTATGATTCATATGTCTAAAAGCTAACCCCTACTGTATAGTCGATTTCATATAATTAGAACTGTACTCAGTGAATTGTACTCGTTCCATCCTGACTGGGTAACCAAACAAATTTTAGGTGAAGGCGATGAGATCGTGTGTCCAGAGGAGTATGGCCCATATGTGGGAAATGGCTTAGGGACGGACCTTGTTTATTAGGAGGATTATTCAGCAGCTGACCCCGCTGCTCTATCTTAGACATTTGTTAGTGCTGAGACCATGTATTTGATTTATGAGCTGAGATGAGACATTGTAGTAGAGATTACTTTGAGTTAGACTCTCTTTCATTGTGAGACGATTTTATTCTTATTTATGACAGCTGGGTTGAGTTTTAGTTTTATTCACTCCTTGTGATTTATATTTTACTGCGTGGTTGTTCATCATATTGTACAGCGTTCTACCGCCGACTCTACGGCGTAGGCTGGGCGTGTATATGATTCATGCCCAATTATTAGGTACGGGTCGTGACACTTTCAGACGGTAGCCTTATTCAATTTTCGATAGTCGATGCAGAGCCGCATCGATCCATCCTTCTTTTTCAGAAATAGCACGGGCGTACCCCACGGCGAGACACTCGGATGGATAAACCCTTTGTCAACTAATTCCTGTAGTTGTGCCTTCAGTTCTTTCAATTCTGTCGGGGCCACTCTGTGTTTGCAAAAACAAAAGTCTTTATTTCACAAACTTTGTAAGAAGATTACAATTGAATTCTGGAAAAGTACAACTATAGGAATCCGATCTGAAGACGATCGCTTTATCCCTTGGACGATGTGAACTTTGAAGACGATAGTCTCTGAAGAATGCAGCACTTGGACAAGAACTCCTGATCTCTGGTGATAATAATGATCTCATCTCCTTAATGAAGGACTTGAAACTCTATTTATAGAGTTCTAGAAATAACTAATTTGTAGTTATTCTGAATTGCGCATGATGAACTGCGCTAGCAACAGACTG
Organism: Iris pallida; assembly: GCA_029216955.1. Lineage (NCBI taxonomy): Eukaryota > Viridiplantae > Streptophyta > Magnoliopsida > Asparagales > Iridaceae > Iris > Iris pallida. The sequence goes on from JANAVB010005596.1 coordinate 3,433,221, forward strand.
CACAAACAGCGAACTGCGCTGGCAGTTACTCGATCGTGGGCCAACTGTATTAAACGCGTGGCATTGTTTGATTGAAATACGCATGGTCGTGTACATGCGGTTGCCACGTGGTGAGCAATTGATGGCATGTAAGCCACGTAATAAATATTAGTTATCTTGATGGATTGCGCTATTTGAAGAGCGCTAGCATCATACTGCGCTGAGACTCGGGCTTAGTCAAACTGTGCTAAAGTTGAGCTGTCATACTGCGCTGGCTGTACAGTTGTCCTCGAGCGCTGTGCTGCACAAGAAACGAAAGGACTCCTCGTTTATCGGGCTGTTAGCTGTCAGAAGATCGAATTTTTTTCACGTAATGATGGCATTGCCACGTCAATGTAGCGCACTTGGATGGTAGCGTAGTTCAACTTGCGCGCTTGAAATGTAGCGTAATCTGCCTCCTGCACAGTCCATTTGAAGATTGTGAAATTTAATTTCCTCTGCTTATTTGATGAATGCAACTTGATTTTTAGGACCTATAAGACCCCCTTCAAAGTTTTTGAAATTTGAAAAGACTTCAAAGTTTCGAAATACTTTGAATTTCGAATTTAAAATCAAGTTGCGCAAGTTGCGCTTTGACTGCGCGTTTGGAGGAATTAACTCAGAGTTTTGTGGCGCAGTCGAAAGTGGCCGTTTCACTTCAGGAAAACTATAAATAGTTTCATTTTTCTTCTTTCCACCTTTACTTGTTTTCGACTGTTCAAGAGATAAAAGCTCTGCTCCTACTCCGACCACTTCTTCTTCTTCCCGTCGACGACAGCGATGGCTCCCAAGCGAACATCCACTGAGAAGGACAAGGCCCCCGCCTAACCCTCGACTTATGTTGCCCTACGAGCTTCTCGTCATAAGACAGGTCATCCAGCATTGCAAGGTAGGTGGTGAACCATGATCGAAACCCCCTTTTTAGGGTTATTAATATTTTCAGACCTTCATACATACCTTTTTTTTTTAGAGATTGATGGTATTTGTGCCACCCTGTTTAGGTTTCGGTTGCATTCACAATAGTTTTCATTTTTATGAAAACTATACTCTTGCGCAATCGGATGGAAAGTGCTGACAAAATGTTTGGCACAATCCATCGTTTTGCGCAAGTCAGTTGAGCCAGCGCAAACTGATGACTTGCGCAAGTATGTTAGCACAAACTGATAACTTGCGCAAGCTGACTGTGTTGGCACAATCTGACAACTTGCGCAGGTTGATTGCGCTGGCACAATCTGATAACTTGCGCAAATTGATGATCTTTTGTAGAAACTTTTGTATGTACTGATCCTCGTTTCTTTATTTGATGCAGTTAACCTCAGGGAAGGCCCCAACTATGAGGTCTTTGCAGGATCCTTGGCTGAACCTGAATACAAAGAAGATCTATCTCATGTGACATTTCCTCAGTACGCCTTACCGTCATCTCGGCAAGCCATCTTGACTGCACAGGACAATGAGACTTTGCTATGTTTGATGAACGGGCAGCCTCTGCAAACTGCTGACACCGTCACTCATAAGAAGCCGTTGTTCTTGTTTAGTGAGGCCTTTGACAAGAACTCTCAGCCAAGACCTCAAATCGAACAGAGACTTATCCAGAGGGGCGAGAAGACAATCCTTCTACCGGAGATCTTTAGATGCCTTCCTCTATCTCGATATGCCTTTGCAAGCTATTCCAGAAGAATGGAATGGGATATAACTCCACTTCAGCAAGCCCGAACAGGGAACATCTGTGTCAAGAAGGGGTCTGGCGACAAAGATATATTTTACAGTTCCTCTGAGCGCCATAGCTCCTTGCTTAGAGGACTAAAGCCTGGCTGTATCCTGCCAGAAGATTCTTCCTTGTTGCTACCAGTGAAAACTCCTATATTCGTAAATGAGTTTGCAAAAGTAGAAAGAAGGTATCCAGATCAGGAGTTGCGGCTGACAGGCCTCGTGAACCCAGATAATAAGAGATGGATCTGTGTAGCCAATTGGATATTGGTCCAATTTGAAGAGCGGCTTAAGGAGATTGATCTATACCAATCAGTGTATGCCAATGTTTATGGCTTTCCCCCCAATCCTCATCTATTCCTTGCGTTGGCCGAGAGATACAACTATATAATCGGGACTTTCATGACGTCCCACGGAGAGATTGGGTTAGCTTTGCACGAGATGAAGTACATCTCCAGCCTGCCAATGGGGGATATCCCCTATGAAGAGTTTGTCCCAACAAACGATGAATTGGACAGACTCCGCCAAGAGAACGCTGATGTGGTTGCTGTGTTTGAAGAACTACTATGTCACTACAAGATCTGTTCTCTCTACTACAAGAGTGGCACGTCCGGCACCTGCTATTCCACAAAATGGTTGTCGTACCTTTTCTTCAACCATATCATTGAGAAGAAGACCAAGGAGCACGAGAACTGCCATTCCGACTACTTTCGACCACTTAGCAATAGCGAAGTGATAGGGCTGATGGAGGCACATGATGATATGGATATCAAGATCAAAGATGATCTCCAGTATCCTCCTTTCAAGGAATGAGACATTATTGAAAGCTACATGAGGATGGGCTACAGGCCCATGTCAAAGGAAGCCCAGTTGGCAGGTTTCCTCACTTACTGGCTCCGACAATACGTCATCCATGGGGCCAGTACAGTAGACCGCTTCCACCGCGGTGTACTTTTTGCTGCTGTCGTCTGGTCTTTGGCTACCGGATGGATTTGCTGTCAGCAATGACATGCAGGGTGAATGCCGGCCTTCGCCTCTACGTCGATTCAATAATTAAAGGAAAAGAAGAAAAGAAAAGTTTTCCTCGGGTAGAGCTGCCATATACATACTTATTCGGATGGCTGCTTCTACCCCATCCTTCACTAATGAACCCTGATATGGGGGCAGTAGGCGGCAGCTTCCTAAGAAGATTTTCTGGATGCAAATTGATTTATACCACTTTAAGAGATTGTCGATGCGCACTGAATCTCGGTAGAGGATGGAGCTTCTACTGTGTTACCCCTCAAGTTGGTTATGAGCATATGTCTACAAGCCTTGTGGACTTCGGGAGGATGCAGCCTTTGGGTCACACAGCATTCGATTGGCTAAGGACAATCCGGCCGTCACACCTGGTATACCGGTTCGAGGATGAATGCTATCTCGAGCCCTATCTCTCCAGCCGGTTTGCGTGCCAATTCGGTTATGACCAGTTCCACGTAGGTAATGCTATCACATGCCTACAAGGAAAAGGGTTTTTAATTGATGGAGCCCGGGCTTGGGCATATTACAATGCTCGGGACACAAGGACGACGTTCTCGATGCCGTCCAGAAATGATCGAGGTCCTCGCATGCTGTATACGTACTCGATCTTCTATACATCCGCGAACACTTTTGCTGAAAACTTCAATCTGGCAGACAGCTTCGCAACGGCAACTCGATTCAAGAAAGGAGCACCTGTTCTGGTGCTTCCTGGTAATGATGAGGAGGAGCATGAGCCAGCCGATGCACCATTAGAAGCTTCGAGCGACGCCAACTTTCCTGAAGAAGTCAACGAGCCGCTGCGCGTCTCTCTAAAAGTTGTAAGATCTTCGGCCAAGGAGAAGAAGAGGAGGGCAGAAGAACCTTCTTCTCCAGTCTCTAAGAAGAAGATTGTTTTAGAATCATCAGAAAGGGTCACTACCCAGTCGCAATCTCGGCAACAGGCTGAGTCAATTCAGAGAGAAGAGGCGACGACCCCGACCTCCATTCAAAAACAAGAACATGCTATAGACGTAGAGATCCCGGAGAGACCTCTACACAGAAAGAAAATAGCTTTCAAAAATAAAGTAGTCACTCCTCCAATACCTATCCTGGCATCGGTCCTGACAACTGCGGTCGCCGGGATTATGATGTCTTCTCCGACACCTACCCCTGAGGCCAGACAGGAAGCTTCCAGTGCAGAGAAGAGGGACGAGGTTGTAGAAACAAGAGAGGAGATCGCGGAGACAGAGGATGAAACTGCAAAACAAGAGAGGCGACTGCAACTCTGATTCCAATTAACGAGTCAGAAACGTCTCTCGATATATTGCGATCTCCTACACTTGCACCAAAAACTGCCCATCTTCCAGCTTCTCCAAGATCACTTCGTACTGAAGAAGACAAATTAATGATTGAAGCTCTAGAAGGCTGTGACTTCGGCTTCCATGATGATATAGATTCGGTCGCCGCAAGTGATAGCGAGGAAGCCCGAGAAGAAGGTGCAGATGATGAAGAAACATCATCAGAGACTGCTGATGACACTCCAAATCCGGAAGAGGATGCTGATACTCATGCATCCCAAGAAAAGAATGATGTTAATGACATAGCACCGGAGGAAGCTACTGTCACTGATCCAAGAGGTATTGAATGATATTGATAATCTTCTTTTATAGATTAAATGACTGACATCTTAACTTTCATTTATGCAGAAATTCAATCTTCTCCAATTCCTCCAGTATGCACTGATATAGTGCCAACAACAGCGATAACTAGCAGCAGCCGACATTTTTCAGGCGACTCTAAAGCAGGAAGTAGTCAGGCAGTGATGTCTGAAGCTACTTCTGCGAGGTTGCAACCCATGTCAACAGACAATAAACTTGTCACTAGACCCAGGAACGATAAGCTTGCCCTTATTTTTTTATTCTTTTTGATAGTCGCTAATGACAGCAAACTGATGGTGTTTATTTGGTTTCACAGAGGAACATCTGGGAGGGGCGACTAGCTCCACTATGGCTTTCTTGTCTAGAGAAACCTCAGTTCATGTTCAAGAAGCTGAACGTCCACCTTTACCCTTGCGATTTTTCTGGCGATTACCGCTACTAGATGTCGGGTGTTCATCCGGGTCGGTGTTAGACATGTGTACCCCCAACTGCTTGAACTTGTCAGCACTAACTTCAGCTGCTTTGGCATTGACAATGAATGATGGCCAGTCTTAAAATTGAGTTGATCCCGTCCACATGCTGATAATAGGCAGAAGATTTGCCTTGCAGGTATCTATAGTGACAGCGGCCGGAGTTTCAGGAGGCATCTCTAAAGCTTCTCGGCGAAATCTTTCAATGAAACTCTCAGCGGTTGTCACGACCCGCACCCTAGAGTTAGGGCACGAGAACGTAACAACGTCCAGCCTATGCCGTAGTGTCGGCGGTAGAACGCTGTCCTAGGTCTCAATGCATCTAACAGTATAAGACTAAACAGTTTATACTCCCCGAATGGGGGTGACATAGCAGAATGTAAACTCAATCACATCTAAGGTAGAGCATAAAGGAAGATAGATAAAACTGAAATCGAAAAGAGATACAACAGATAGAAGTCTAAGTGTCTAAGATACAAACTCAGAATACATCTCAAAACTCAAATACAGTAATCCATAAATACAACTCAAGATGACTGAAAATAAACTATAAGCAAAAACCCTAGCTATCTATGCAACCTCTACTGTCTCCTCTAGGCTAGCAGGAAACCTCCAGGCTATCTGTAAAATTTATCAACGGGTCCAGTCAGGACTGGAGCGAGCACAGTACATCTCAACAGATCATAGCAGGTTAGAAAATATAATCATGCAGTAAAGTAAGATACGAGTACTGAAAGAAATGCTGTATGTAAACAGAGAGAGAGCTGTAATAGAAATATCTACTATAAATAGAGAACTAACATGTGGCTAGTGAGTCAGAGTACAACATGGACATGTAAATGGCATGGGATGATTCTGATAAGACACTACGGAATGATTCTGATAAGATACTACTGGTGTATTATTCATATGTCCACTTCTACTCCTTCGTACCCCCAATCAATACACAAGGATCCAACCAGGTTATGTTATGATTCCATGTACAGCCCCCGAAGGGTGGTAAGCCCCCGAAGGGTGGTAAGCCCCCGAAGGGAGTACATGGAATCATGCTGAGATGGTACAGTATTGATTATTAGTCGGAGTACATGGAATCGCGAAGTTTCGGAAATCTAACACATAGATCTATAACATACTTAATCCTAGATTTTAATTCAAGTAAAGTAATTTAATGCAGGAAATAATTCTAAGCATGATATGAAATGATCAGAGAATATACTCGCCTGATATCTGAATGTCCAAGATAAAGATACTGTCCGAGGAGAGGTGTCTGGCTCCTAATTAGAACAACACAAGTCACAACATATCCAGAAGGGTAATATAAAGCACTGCAATGCATTCTACATGAATCTAGGTCAAACTAGGCCAAAGTCAACCCTTGGTCAACTCTGGTCAACTGTACTAGTCAACTAGGTCTAACTAGGTCATGTCCTAATCCAACAAGTCTTACTAGGCCTAACCAAGACTATCATAGCAAGCACACATCAATACAAGGCTATACAAGCCAACATACACCCAACTCTATATAGCATGCAATTATTCAATACTCAAATATGCAAGAATTCACATTGGATATACACTAGGTAATCTATTACTTTAAGCTATATATGTCTACACATATATACACATGCACATATTGGTATTCAACATTAGGTCTATAATCATAGCATTTCAAATGGTTATATAAACTTATATATTACAACACAATATGCTAACATATATATAATATACATACATAGCTAAGTTAACTATATTCATAAATACTTATTTAAGAGGCTATGTATGTGTATGTGAACATGGCAAAGGGGCAAGTGATGGTTAAATGGGAATACATAGTGTATACATATCAAAGAGTGTCAAAGTGTAAGTGAACAATGTGTCAAGTGTGATAGTGTCAACATAGTATAAGGGGGTACATGAGGTAATATAGGATTTGTGTTAACATAGAATATTACGTCTCATTAACTTGTATATTGCATACATTACATCTATTATTACATTACATTCATGCTTGCATTCATTCATCATTCATTTATTCTCTTGCACTACTATATGCACCATACATTACATACTATGGAACCTACATATTCATTACAAGCCATACTTATACATGCTTACATTAGATAGGATACTTACACCTCATACATCATTTATTTAAATATTTACTCATGCTTGCATTCTCTATTTAATTACATAATGTATATACATTAACATGGGTTAAAATCAAATAGAACATTATATTACACACAAGGGTGCACAAAATGCATATACCGAATAGTAACTCCGACTAATAATCAATACTGTACCATCTCAGCATGAATTAAAATCTAGGATTAAGTATGTTATAGATCTATGTGTTAGATTTCCGAAACTTCAAACAGATCGCGTTTTCGTTTCCAGAAACGCCCGGAATCGCGAAAACACCGAGAACGCATTTGTCTTTCGTACAGCTGACACTCAAATAATTCTCCAGAAAGTTACAGAAAGAATTAGACCTATTAATACATGTTTTTGGAAAGCTAACTTCAATACGCTTTTTAAAAAAAATGGAAGATTAAACCGAGCTTTGAGCTAGAATTTATGACATTTCTAAGTTATGTCTGAAATTAAAAACGTGGATAAAAATCATGATGGATTTGGGTAGTTTGAGACAAAAGAACACAAGTATATAACATAATATATCAAGAACTCACTCTCTACACTAATATATATATATGAGACACTATAGAACACATCTGCAATACAAAAATATGAGATTAAACATGTAATAATTCATTCATACATAACAACAACACATAATGTGTCCAAATTTGGTATTTTCCCACATGGACACAACCACAACACAAAGGACATTCCTATGACCTCCAAATGGACACAAAATGGACACAAATGGAGATACAACCATGGAAGTCATTTTTATGGGTTCAAAATAGACCTATATGCATAAGGAAATGAAAAGGAGAAGGGATTTATACCTCCCGGTAGATCAAATCGAAGAAAAGCCTTTCCGGAGCGACACCGACACGTAGAGATTCCAAAAAGACACGAACGAGCTCCGAATCCTCCCAAACTTGGGTAGCTTCCTCCTTGGCTAGAATGGAGAAGGAAAGAAGAAGATTTGGTGGCGAAATGGAAGGATTTGGTAGAAAAATTGCTAGGAATTGCTCTCTAGGAATTTGGGGAAGAAAAAGAGAGAGAGTGTGGATGAGAATAATGAAATGAACTTGAGCCTATCCTCTCCCAAAGTGGCTGGCCATATGGGGCTATTTTTCCTATTATGGTAAGGTCCAAAATGCCCCCACTAACCTATTCTATGAGTATTAGGAAAGGGCTAATTGGTTGGGGCTAAATTAGTCATTCTAAAGTCTCTAATCACACTAACCTTATCCATAGTAATTAGTCTAACCTCTAACTAAAATATTTCTATCATTTGGACTAAAATTAATATCATGTGGGCCATGCCTAACTAGTGTGTGGGTCCCACTAGAGTCAAACTACCACCGGGTCCCCGTTACAAGTCAGATTGAGATTAAACCTGACTCAAATAACCCTAAAACAATATCATAAATAATAAAATAATATCAAAATAATTCAAAGAGGTCAAATACAAAAATATCCTTAGGCCAAAAGTGACATTAAAATATCATAATCACATGGTTAGGCTCTAGGTCAAACAGTCCCTAGGGTTTCACTAGCAAAACGTCAAAACCACAAGTCATTGATTTAAATAATTTTAAAATAATTTAAAAATCACCAAAAATTATATCATGAATTAAATATCATTATTAAAATAATTATAAACACAAAATTTAAAAATTACCCTCATTTGGGAAGCTGGGTGCTACAACTTTACCCACCTTAGAAAAATTTCGTCCTCGAAATTTAAGATCGATAGTACTCCTTCTAGAGCCTCTAACCTACCCTATATCTAAGGTAACACTTCCTAACACTGGAATAATAAACGGACATCTAAAAAGTGTCAATCTAGGAATACCTTCAATACTGCTCTGTTGTACGACGGTAATAGAACTTCAATAAAATATGGACTGGAACCTATATCCAAGGGACTGGACCTATTTTAAAGTGGTCTTAACTAAGGATGAAAAGGAACTGATCATAGGCTATAGGTATGCTCAAACTATTATCTTCCTATTAACCATCTATTAATACATTCTATTACCATAGGAACGATGCATTACTAAGACATATATGCCCCTATCTCTCATAACACATTTATACTCACCAAAAGACTAGTACATCCCATCAAGGCTGATACTATAATCTCTCATAAATCTCATAAGCTACATGTTTATAGACACACATCCCCACATCAAGGACTAACCTATATATATCTACAACTGATACTAATGGGGTGACGTCCCTATTTTCCAACAATCAAGGTCTAAAAAAATTTATCTAAATTATGCAATTTGAAGGAATAGTATACAAGGTCAGGGCATACCGTAGCAGTTGGAAGTCTCACATAGGTACACTAATCATTCTAGGTCAAAATAGTACTATGGTATAAACACATAAATAATCTAGGGTGTCCTAATTGGGAAGGTAAGGGAACAACAATCATCAAGGTTGTAGGGCTGTCTACCATCCTATATGAAAATTGGTCATTAACAAGCAACTAAGAAATTATTAAAAGGTTACTATTCCATAAAATGGCAAAAATTAAAAATTTAGGCACAACAAACCACAAATAGATTTTTGTCTTGACACGATCTAAGTTGATCGATTTCGGAATAAAACGAGATTTGGGCAAGAAGGGAAATCAATAAAATCAAAGTATGAGCAAGAGCATCCAATGATGGAGGTTCATGTCATGATTAAATTTAATTCGACTAAGTACGAATACGAGGTTCATAGGCGATGAAAAGATTTCAAGGAGAATTGTCAAGGCTGTCGCGAATGAGACTTTAGGGTCAAGTTTAACTATGTCTCCATTCTCGTAGATTGATACAAGAAAAAGCGAACCAAAGTGCAATAGGTTGATCAGACCATCATGTACCGGTTCTGATTAGACAATATGTTAGTGGATGGCCATCCAATAAAATATGTCATGACCAAGCTCGAAAATAGATAAGCTTGCAAAACTAAGGCTAATTTAGCAGCACAAGATATAAGGGTGGTAATGATGAAAGGAATTACATAGTCCAAGTTTCTTAACCAACGGGTCAAGTAATCAGATAAGGTACAAGGTTAAGCATCTAAGGAAACAAGCAGAACACCATCACATGTCGGGTCGAAAGAATTGAGTCAAGGCTGGATTTCTAATTGAAATAAGAAGAAATTTAGTATAATGGTAGAGGGTTATAGTTTAGCCAGTTGACCAGAAAATTATATCAAAAAATAGAGTACAAGAAGACGGGTTTTAGTGGGACATGATATACCTACACGAAGGTGAGCTCGTTTAGGTCTTGCATATAAGATTTGTTGGAGGGTAACAGCTAGTATTACATTCCGAATATCAAAGTCACGATAAGGAACGTCAAGGATCTCAATTAGAAAATGGGAGTTCAAGAGGTGGTAATTAATGCACAAAAATAATGAAGATCGAGTTAGTCATCTGCTTCTGATACTCTGAAGTTCATCTGGTCATAACTTGTCAATCATATCTTTACCTCACCAGTCTCCATATGAAAATTTAACTTTTACTTAAACCCTTACCATGACTACCGTAGGCAATTCCCAATTTCCAAACATCACTCTTGAAGCACAACCCTCACATTTAGGAATCAACATTAACTATTTATTTAAATTTTCAAGTTCTTTCACCATGTCTTAAATTTGACCCAAAACCTCTAAATCCCGTTTACGAATTTCTTGAACTTGTTCAAATTGTTCTCCTCGTATTATTTAATTTAAATTTCTAGGCCTTACAAAACTTATCTTTCATCATAAAATCAACTTCCGTATTTTCTTCGACATACACCCTTAAATATTATTCTCCTAAAAATATTTCACAACAATCTCTAAACTTTCATAACTTTGTGCTCTCTCTATCCCTAGTCATTTCCTCGCAACATCTTGTTTAATATCCTTATTAAACACAATTAACTTCTCTTTTCCATTACTAACCTTCTATATAGCCTCAGAGTAAAAGTTTTCTCCAGAATCAATAACCAAGATTTTTTAAGTTCTCAAAACTAGGTTGACCTCTGATATCCTCATTAGTTTTGAATACACCTATAAACTATCTCATAACCCCAAAATTTCTCTAAATGTAATTATTTCCAGATTGGCAGTATACATTTCCTTATTCTATTCGAGACCTTTACCACATTTCTATCTCAAGTTTCCATATGGAACACTCCACATTTAATTTCATTTAGATCATCATAAAATAACCAGTTACGTCTTCTCTGAGCTACATAATTTAGTCACTTCCTTAGCTTTCCCCATGCAAAAGATACGAAGATTTAAGGGTTTCGAAGTACATCTGGTAGGGACGACAAGATATGGGTAATTAATGTAATGAGACAGAGTTTAAGATAAGAGGTAAATAAGAATGCAAGGGAATAATGGCGAGAAAGAATAATGAAGATATGTTCCTTCTCATTGGTTCAAACGAGAGGAACCCATCAAGCTTAAATTGAATAGTAAGGAATGAGGGTGAATCCAAACAAGAGGAAAAGGAATTTCAATTGAAGTTCAAAATGAGTTTCTCAGGGGTCGTCCCAGAAATCTCTCAAAGAATCCTAAGTATGATTGAGTACCTTGGATTTGAAAATATTAATCTAAATACAAAATTAAATCAACAACTACAAAATTTTATCAAAATCATCAACTAATACCAGGATTCAAAGTTCTACAATGAATCCACAAAATCAAATTCAAATCAAGAAAAAAAGTGAATCAAAACAAGGAAAAGGAGTTTAAATCGGAATTCAAAATGAGATTCTCAAGGGTCATTCCAGGAATCTCTCAAGGAATCCTAATAGTGATTGAGTATCCTCTCATCCTAATACCTTAATTTATATATCCTATAGCAGGCTCGTAGTAGTACAACTAAGTCGTTGCGCTACTACGAAATCGTACTAATACGAATCTCGACCTGTATGGGCCACCACTAAAAACGTGTCACGACCCGTACCCTAGAGTTAGGGCACGAGAACGTAACAACGCCCAGCCTACGCCGTAGTGTCGGTGGTAGAACGCTGTCCTAGGTCAATGCATCTAACAGTATAAGACTAAACAGTTTATACTCCCCGAATGGGGGTGACATAGCAGAATATAAACTCAATCACATCTAAGGTAGAGCATAAAGGAAGATAGATAAAACATGAAATCGAAAAGAGATACAACAGATAGAAGTCTAAGTGTCTAAGTTACAAACTCAGAATACATCTCAAAACTTAAATACAGTAATCCATAAATACAACTCAAGATGACTGAAAATAAACTATAAGCAAAAACCCTAGCTATCTATGCAACCTCTACTGTCTCCTCTAGTCTAGCAGGCAACCTCCAGGCTATCTGTAAAATTTATCAACGGATCCAGTCAGGACTGGAGCGAGCACAATACATCTCAACAGATCATAGCAGGTTAGAAAATATAATCATGCAGTAAAGTAAGATAAGAATACTGAAAGAAATGCTGTATGTAAACAGAGAGAGAGAGAGAGAGAGCTGTAATAGAAATATCTACTATAAATGAGAACTAACATGTGGCTAGTGAGTCAGAGTACAACATGGACATGTAAATGGCATGGGATGATTCTAATAAGACACTACAGAATGATTCTGATAAGATACTACTGGTGTATTATTCATATTTCCACTTCTACTCCCCCGTACCCCCAATCAATACACAAGGATCCAACCAGGTTATGTTATGATTCCATGTACAGCCCCCGAAGGGTGATAAGCTCCCGAAGGGTGGTACATAGTAGACCCATAAATGGAATAAGGATTCTAGGAAGACTCTGTGATCATAAGAGTATATGTCACTTGTGATCGAAGAACCAACAAAGCATAGTGATACGCCATGTAAGTGAAACGCACAGAACATAGAGTACCCGATGCTCCTTAAGGATAACATCTCAAGAAGGAAACCATATAGTACCAATCAGTGTGACCAACGTGATAGTACAAGTAAAGTAATTTAATACAGGAAATAATTCTAAGCAGGATATGAAATGATCAGAGAATGTACTCGCCTGATATCTGAATGTCCAAGGTAAAGATACTGTCCGAGGAGAGGTGCCTGGCTCCTAATTAGAACAGCACAAGTCACAACATGTCCAGAAGGGTAATATAAAGTACTACAATGCATTCTACATGAATCTAGGTCAAACTAGGCCAAAGTCAACCCTTGGTCAACTCTGGTCAACTGCACTAGTCAACAAGGTCAAACTAGGTCATGTCCTAACCCAGCAAGTCTTACTAGGCCTAACCAAGACTATCCTAGCAAGTACACATCAATACAAGGCTATACAAGCCAACATACACCAAACTCTATATAGCATGCAATTATTCAATACTCAAATAGGCAAGAATTCACATTGGATATATACTAGATAATCTATTACTTTAAGCTATATATGTCTACACATATATACACATGCATATATTAGTATTCAACATTAGGTCTATAATCATGGCATTTCAAATGGTTATATAAACTTATATATTGCAACACAATATGCTAACATATATATAATATACATACATAGCTAAGTTAACTATATTCATAAATACTTATTTAAGAGGCTATGTGTGTGTATGTGAACATGGCAAAGGGGCAAGTGATGGTTAAATGAGCATACATAGTGTATACATATCAAAGAGTGTCAAAGTATAAGTGAACAATGTGTCAAGTGTGATAGTGTCAACATAGTGTAAGGGGGTACATGAGGTAATATAGGATTTGTGTTAACATAGAACATTACGTCTCATTAACTTGTATATTACATACATTACATCTATTATTACATTACATTCATGCTTGCATTCATTCATCATTCATTTATTCTCTTGCACTACTATATGCACCATACATTACATACTATGGAACCTACATATTCATTACAAGCCATACTTATACATGCTTACATTAGATAGGATACTTACACCTCATACATCATTTATTTAAATATTTACTCATGCTTGCATTCTCTATTTAATTACATAATGTACATACATTAACATGGGTTAAAATCAAATAGAACATTATATTACACATAAGGGTGCACAAAATGCATATACCGAATAGTAACTCCTACTAATAATCAATACTGTACCATCTCAGCATGAATTAAAATCTAGTATTAAAGTATGTTATAGATCTATGTGTTAGCTTTCTGAAACCTCAAACGGTTCGCGTTTTCATTTCCGGAAACTCCCAAAATCGCGAGAACACCGAGAACGCGTTGGATTTCGTACAGCTGACACTCAAATAATTCTCCAGAAAGTTACAGAAAGAATTAGACCTATTAATACATGTTTTTGGAAAGCTAACTTCAATACGCTTTTTTTTTTAAAAAAAGGGAGATTAAACCGAGCTTTGAGCTAGAAGTTATGATATTTCTAAGTTAGGGCTGAAATTAAAAACGTGGATAAAAATTATGACGGATTTGGGTAGTTTGAGACAAAAGAACACAAGTATATAACATAATATATCAAGAACTCACTCTCTACACTAATATATATATATATGAGACACTATAGAACACATCTCCAATACAAAAATATGAGATTAAATATGTAATAATTCATTCATACATAACAACAACACATAGTGTGTCCAAATTTGGGATTTTTCCACATGGACACAACCACAACACAAAGGACACTCCTATGACCTCCAAATGGACACGAAATAGACACAAATAGAGATACAACCATGGAGGTCATTCCTATGGGTTCAAAATAGACCTATATGCATGAGGAAATGAAAAGGAGAAGGGATTTATACCTCCCGGTAGATCGAATCGAAGAAAAGCCTTCCAGAGCGACAACGACACGTAGAGATTCCAAAAGGACACGAACGAGCTCCGAATCCTCCTAAACTTGGGTAGCTTCCTCCTTGGCTAGAATGGAGAAGGAAAGAAGAAGATTTGGTGGCGAAATGGAAGGATTTGGTGGAGAAATTGCTAGAAATTGCTCTCTAGGAATTTGGGGAAGAACAAGAGAGAGAGTGTGGATGAGAATAATAAAATGAACTTGAGCCTATCCTCTCCCAAAGTGGTTGGCCATATAGGGCTATTTGTCCTATTATGGTAAGGTCCAAAATGCCCCCACTAACCTATTCTATGAGTATTAGGAAAGGGCTAATTGGTTGGGGCTAAATTAGTCATTCTAAAGTCTCTAATCACACTAACCTTATCCATAATAATTAGTCTAAACTCTAACTAAAATATTTCTATCATATGGAATAAAATTAATATCATATGGGCCATGCCTAACTAGTGTGTGGGTCCCACTAGAGTCAAACTACCCCCGGGTCCCCGTTACAAGTCAGATTGAGATGAAATTCGAACCTGACTCAAATAACCCCAAAACAATATCATAAATAATAAAATAATATCAAAATAGTTCAAAGAGGTCAAATGCAAAAATATCTTTAGGCCAAAAATGATATTAAAATATCATAATCACATGGTTAGGCTCTAGGTCAAACAGTCTCTAGGGTTTCACTAGCAAAACGTCAAAACCACAAGTCATTGATTTAAATAATTTTGAAATGATTTAAAAATTACCAAAAATTATATCATGAATTAAATATCATTATTAAAATAATTATAAACATAAAATTTAAAAATTACCCTCATTTGGGAAACTGTGTGCTACATCGGTTTCATTATTTCTTTGTTTGATCTTGTTGAGGGCCGACATGGTCATGTCGTTGATTCCTTCATAGAATCGTTCCAAGAAAATTTGTTTTAAACTCGAGAAAGAGGTGATACAGCCATCAGGCAAGCTTCTGTACCAATCGTATGCTACATCGGCTAAACAGCCGACGAATAACCTGGTAAGAAGAGCGTCATTTGGCTGAAGTTGAACAGTCATTACTTCAAAGTGGTTGATGAACTGACTCGGAGAAGTGCTGCTGTCAAACAGCAAAATTGTGGGAATCTTGTACTTTGGTGGGAATGGGACTTCCTTC
This sequence comes from Iris pallida, assembly GCA_029216955.1. Lineage (NCBI taxonomy): Eukaryota > Viridiplantae > Streptophyta > Magnoliopsida > Asparagales > Iridaceae > Iris > Iris pallida. The sequence goes on from JANAVB010005596.1 coordinate 3,449,186, forward strand.
CATTCAACCGGATAGGACTGTTTAATCCCCAATCTTTGTAAATTGTCCTTCTCTTTAAAAGCCTCAAATTGAGTGCACAAGAGTTTGACAGCTTCATTAGCATCCTCCGATGATGAAAAAGGAGCAGGCTGAATTATAGTATTAGGGGAGGAACAGCGTGGTAAGTGCTACCTCCAGCTCCTGACTGACTGGGTGTGGGTTGAATTTGTACAGGGGGTATTTGAGGAGATACTACTCCTAGACCTGTATTGACAGGCACTGATGACGCTATAATCTCAGGATTTACAGCAGGTACGGTCGATAGTACTGTATGTTGAGCTACGATGATAGAATGCATACTTGCAACCATTTCAGCCATGGTCTTCAACTTGTCCTCCAGTACAGCTATTCGTTGTTCTTGACTAGCCGAACTAGAAGCATCCGGGTCTTCAGTGACAACATAAGCTGTCACTTCTCTAGGTACAATAGAAGACACTGTCTGTTCAGAACTTTCACTGTATGCATCATAATCAGAGAAAGAATCATCTCCTGAATGAGAAATAGGAAAATGACCAGAAGGATCTTGGGAAAGATTCTTTTGACCGATTGTCTCTCGGCTTCGGGATCGGGTGTGTCGAAATACTCCTTCAGAAGATTCTTGGAGTAAATCTAAGTACCGCTGGATGGGCCTGCAAGGTTTGCCGTGTTTGGAGCACTTTCTACCCCCAGTGTCTCGAGAAGCCATGTTGACGGAAGCATACAACACTTCGTCTTCATCTTCTGACATTGGTTCAAAAGTTGCAAAACTCAGACGATCGAAAATAGATCGTTTTGTTGTCTGGCAACAACACTTGATGAAAACCTTGTGATTACAATGATGTTCAAGTGGTTGAACTGGAGGTGTTGAGATGTTGTCCCGTTTTTTCTTGAGGTGCTCTCGGAGGTCAGGAATAATGACTGGACGAGAAGAAGTCCGAGGGATATGTTATTTGACCACATTCGGAACATGGTTTCGGTTCTTCAGATGTTTTGTCCCGTGAGTATATAGAGAAGTACTCACTTCGTTAGCATAGGTATCAGGATTTTTTATCCTGGAAATTTGCCTCTGATGCAGGTTCATCTTCGGCATTGGCTGCTTACGTTTCATAGAAGCTGGTCTATTGAGATAAGTCCGTATATCAGCAAACTCACCCCCAGGGGTTTCTGTCTGAGACACCAGTAATTTTCCCTATTTTGAGCGAAATATCCGGAGAGTTGGGAGATCTTGGAGTTCCGCTACCGGAGTAAGCAGAATACCTCTTTGATCAGTATATTTCCCTTTGGCAGGAAGAGAAGAGCTCTTGTTTGAGAAAGTTCTTGTGCTGATTGGTGCCGAGGCACGTTCAGATGGATCTTCTACGATAAAAACCGGAGAAGACTGAGAAAAGACCAAAGGACCTTTTCCTTTGTTTTGTGAAGAAGGGTTGGCTAAAAAGCATTTTCCTCTGTTGTCTTCCAAGTCGTGGAACGAGGAAGTTCGAGAAAAGACCAACGGGCCTTTTCCTTTATGCTGAGGAGGAAGAGGAACAGTCAACAGACTACCCCCAGTGGATTACGCTAGAGCAACAGGGTGTTTGAAAAGAGGAGCAGAGTTTTTCCCCTTGCTGTGAGAAGAAGGGAGATTAGCCAAAGGGCTATCCCTATTAAACTGCGCTGGAACAGCTTGCGCAGAAGTTGAAGTGGAAATAGGCGCATTGGCTGATTGTGCTTGGGAAGCTTTGACAGATAGCCTTTTGGCCACAGAAACTGTAGTTTGCGCAGCAGGAGACCTAGCTTCAGTGGATTGCGCAAGAGGGAAGGAGGTCACTTTTTTACTTAACAAAAATGCCTAGAAAATTGGCTTTTGAAAATAAAACGAGAAAAAGTACAAGAAGTACAAATTTGATTCTGGGAAAGTATTACTGTAGAAGTCTGATCTGTAAATGATCACTTTGTTCCTTGGACCATACAATGATGATGAAGATCGCTGCTTAAAGATGAACAATTGGAAGAACTAAGTCACCAGAAAGGTATCGACGCACTTGGTCACTGATGGCGAGGCCGAATGCTTTCCTGCTTTGCTTCACTCTGTTCTAAAAGAAGGGTTGAAGAAGAATGCTCTAGAGAATCAAAAATCTCTGAGTTCTAATCTCTCTGTCTTCTCTCCTGTCTCTGTGTGTCTGTTATATGATAAAAATAAGTCTATTTATAGACTTGGGCTCTTGTGCGTAAAAGCTCAGCAAAAGTTCCATCTTTACGCTAACAACTGCCACCCACGACCGAAGCCATCCTCTGCATATATTGACACGTGTCCCATCATTTTAGTAAGAATAGGATGCACGTACACACGTTCTTCGAGATGTGTGGCATGAAAGCCATGTAGGCAGACCACGTTCTCAACTGATGAAGAAGAATAGGGCGTAAAACAACCCCAATGTACTACGAGCGTAAAGCAGTGGACTAGGCGTAAAATAGCCCTGTCATAGATTTCCCGCATAAAGTGCTTATTAAATAACCTTGAGCGTAAAGTAGCCCAAATAGACTTTACGCACACGTCGACTTTCGAGCGTAAAAACTCATATAGTCTCCGTGCGTAAAAGAAGCCATTCTGTGAGCGTAAAAGTAGCTCAGTCCACATACTAAACGACAACATAGGTCTCTGCGTGAAACAAATCCCTTTGAATTCTGTGGTATATGCCATCATTAAATCTTTATGTCAGACTTTGCATTAAATGCAAGACTTGACAGCTTTGTCCAGCGTAAAAGTGGATAGCCTGCTCAGGCGTAAAACCATTGGCTCGATCCGAGCGTAAAAGTGGTTAGCCTGCTTAGGCGTAAAACCATTGGCTTGACCCGAGCACAAAAAGTGGTTAGCCTGCTTAGGCGTAAAATTATTAGCCTCTCCTTGGCTTAAAATAGATCATTTTGAGTAGAATGACCCATCTCTTTGACTCACTTTATGAAGCATATTTTACGCTCCTACAAAACTCCTTCAAAGTTTTTGAATGTCTTCAAAATTTGAAACACTTTGAACAGAAGCGTAAAAACTCTAGATTTGACCAGTCAGCGGGAAACGCAACAGTCATCCGCGTAAAAGCGGGGACATCCAACAGTCGGCGTAAAATCATTAAATAGTGTCGGTCAACACTTAACCGTCACAATGAATTTTCTTCTCGAAACTTTCGAATGCCTTTTCACTTCCCCGAGTTTGCATTAATAATGAGCAATTTCCCATAAGGAATATGAAGAGTTGATTCGATTGTATAAATAAAGAGGAATTCTTCATTCTTGCCATTCATCTTCATAGTGACATGGCGCCAAAGAAAGAGATTAACAATGAAGAGGCTTCTAGCTCCAGGCTTGATTTTGAGCAAGCACGCAAAATTGTAGGGTGCTTTGGACTGACTCCAGCAGTCTTCAGTCGCATCGATGGTGGTCCTCCAACTGCGTATGAGGGATCAGGAGATGCATAAGCGTTTCTTAATTTGATACGTCGCTCCGGGATTCACAACATGCACGACTTAGGTGGCTCCCTTCGTCAGCCCAACGAAGGAGAGAAAAAATAATATTCCATGTATTGCAACTCTTTTATGTATAGGGGTCCACTCCTCCCTTTTTATAAATAAAATCTTGATGTTAATCTCATCTGTTGGTACATAGAATTGTTCAACACTTCTTTAACTGCATTTATGGTTGTTTATTCTCAAGAGAAACAAAACAACACGTGGCATCTGCTTTGTGGTCACGAGCGCCTATCTAGTAGGATCTTTCCCAAAATAGACTCATGCCAACCGTTTCCTCAACCCTTATAAATAGCTGAGTTTAGAGAATGTTTTATACATCCTCATTCTCATTGTCATTTTTCTGGAGATAGCTTTCTGCCTCTTTGTAAGAATTCACTCTTCAACAAATGACGATCCTTTCTGATGTCGTTCTTCTGTACGCTCGGTCACCAAAGATTGATTCAACCAGAGCCGAACCATTTGGCCTTTATGGTAAGTTTGGTCGTAAACCATTGTTTGTCTTTGATCTTTTTGTTGAAAAACAGATACTCACGAGCGTAAATCCTTGATAGATGTAGAATCTCATAGGAAAGATGCACGGGCGTAAAAAGCCTTGTTGAATAGTATACTCCTGAAACGTTAGCGTAAAAAGCCTTGTTGAATGAGGAGCACATAAAACAATAGCGTAAAATCCTTGTTGAATAGGGTGCACACGAGACATTGGCATAGAGAGCCCTGTTGATTGAATGCTCATGAATCACAAGCGTAAAAACATCAAGCGTAAAGTCTTGTTGCCTGTTGAAGATAAAACAAGATGTGTAAGCATCTATTTTCAGTTTTAATTGACTAATACGCATCTGATGATACTTCTGTCTAAAACACTACCTCTTTGTTATTTTCTGTAGAAATTTGGCTGAAGAGCTTTTCCAGAACCGGTATCGACGACTTTGACGATGTGAGGAGCATTCTTCTGACATCAACATCAGGAAGCTCATGCGCTTTTGACGCGCAAATCAGACAACTCAGAACTCTCCGTGGGATAGAAGGGTCTTCCTCTGTTGGTAGGAAGAGCCTTTATACACGGAGAGTTGGATGGTGGATGTCACGCCCCAGAACCAGAATACTGGAGAGTGGGGGCAGACATAGCCAGCTACGTATATTGAAATAGAATACATCTCAACTATACGGTCACGACTGTCTAGATATGAGGGTTTACTACAAGCCAGCAGTCTCTTAAGGTCAAGCCTATTGTCTCAATCTCAAGCAATTAACAGAGTTACAAGATGTTAGAGCATCAAATATATATATATAAGGCGTCCCAAATATTACATATTGGATGATCATGAAGCTAGTCGTACAAAATGATGAGACTAGCAAGAGTTCAGTCATACATGATCAACCCTAGGATTTGTTAATCATGTTTACAGCCCGTAGGCAGACAGTAAGTAAATGTGCATCGAGCTAACAGGTGCTCGTCGGCTAAACGCCTCAAAAGAATAATTTTACATATAAGTGGGTGAAACAAAAAGGAAAACCCACTCTTGGTCCGGGTTCCGTCTAGTTGTCACCATTGGGCTGGAAGCTTGGTAGATCCTCGGGAGATGCTCCAAAATCTGGCCACACAAAACCAGCTGGGTCAAACCCCAGAAAGAGCAAGTGCCACAAAGGAGGCCACAAATAAGAACAAAAGCCAGCATATCAGAACATAAAGAATAAAAGGAAAGTACAAGTAATAAAAGTACACAGGGCGATAAACGATTAGGGACGTGGAACCATTCCGGGAGCCAGGTTACAATCCTTAAACCAAACAAGGACCGGGATTGTGACCCTTCGCCTGAATAGCTCACTGCCTCTACCCATTTATCGTTAGAGATAAGTAAAACAATCATGATCAAGAGTTCCAGGTACAAGGCTAGACAAGACTTAGACAGGGGTGGACACCATTCATTCACAAAGGGCCAAGCAAGTACTACGGCTTACTACTTTAACTAACTAGGGTTATCACAAGCCTAATTACTAACAAGATGCAAGTGAGAAACTCCCAGTCCCAAGCCCTGCAGACCATCCAGTTATCCTTCCGCGGGTTGAGAGTTATAGGTGGGTACATCGCCCAGGAAACGATATACCCTTAGGTGACTTAGAGGGTGCAACACATGACAGTGTGCTGGAAATGTGCTCTACTCGTCAGCAAGCTACAAGTCCATTAAAGCGCCCAGATAACGAGATTGCCTGTGACTGGGAATTCTCCATGTTCTAGTTTGATCTAATAATTAGCCTAATCCAATTTAGCGCGAGTCCCTGGCCGTGGTACCCAGGAAGTCACGTCCTAGACATGATGCAAGACAAGACAAGTGGATTGTGCAAACAAGCAAGCAGGAACACCCACGGTGTCAAGGCAAGTCAAGTCAAGTTACAAGTTACAAGTCAAGTCAAGAGTGCGCCGCCACGGGCCACTATCAAGTTATCAAGGTAAATCATGTCAGGGTACTTGTCAGGGGTGCGCCACGACGGGCCACTATCAAGTCAGGTTGGTCGTGTCAGGAGTGCACCACTACGGGTCACTGTCATGTTATACTAGTTCCTTGTCATACCATGCTGGCCAAGTGACTGCGCAAACGGCCATACGCTAAAGAGCACAGGCCAGGGTGCGCAATCGGCCATGCGCTAAAAAGCGCAAGGCAGGGGACTGTTTTTCCTGGCCGAGAGCAAGTCCAAAAACACCAAGAACTTCAATTCTTCATATTTTTGTCAAATCAAAACCAAATCTAGATTTTCAAAGTTCTAACTTGAGTAAAATTGAATTCTCTTCCACATGGAAGCATCAAAACAAGCAAAAATAGATCAAAACCAAGGATTTCCGAAAATGGTTAAAACCTAGATCTAGAAGAATGAAAGCTCCAAATCACAAAATTCCAAGTTCTAATGTTGATCTACATGTCCTAATCTATCAAATGGACAAATAAAATTGGGTGCTTATTTGTTGGCAAGGTGCACTTGCCTATTGGTTGGGGAGTTGTGTGGAAGAAGGAAGAAGAAGAAGTTTGTAAGAAATAAATGAGAGAATAAAGAGGAGAGAGAAAGTAGGTGGTGTTATAAAGTGGGGGAGTTGTGGTGTGTTGAGGGAGGAGTATAGGTTAAGGTGTTCCACTCATGATGAACCAAACCAAACCAACTTCCACAAAATAAAACCAAGCCATGGTCCAAAACCCATTTACGGGAAACCAAAATCCGCAAGTCGAGAAAATTAAAATACGTGCCAAAATCAAATACGAGCATAAATACATAATACAGGAAATGGGGGCGACAGTGGAGTATACTCTAACCCAAGAAATTGGGTAGTAGAGTTCCTTTTACGACAGAACTAGGAATCGTATCCCAATGCTGGATACATTCCTATCTCCTTTGAGAGGTCGCCACTCCTCCACCAGTTGTATTAGCAGCAACACGTCTTCGGGCTGCTATACTCTGGGATTCTCCTTTTGTCTGAGAGAGAAGACCAGAGTTTGATTCCTACTGCTCTGGTCGCCACTGAGGCTCAGACAGCAAGGAATTGACACCAACAACGAATCCGACGAAGAAGATCCAAAGAAGAGATAGATCTCCATTAGGTTATCGTTGTGTGTATAGAATGAAAATCCAAGATTGTAATAGATTTTCATTATGATTTGTAAGAAAGTCTAAGAAATGTAATAGACTTTTATGATGAGGTGAGAATGGAAATGATAAGTCTTCTATGCTCAATGGTTTTGTATCTATCTAGATATAATATGGACGTGATAGATAATGAAATCTTGTTTTCTGTTTTTAGAGTATACAATGCTATTAGAGGTAATATAGACATGACAGTATGTAAGGACTCAAAGAAAAGTAGATTAATATCTATGCAGAGGTCAGATGGAAATGATAGATATGAAAAAGTAAATGGATTTAATATTTATCCAGAGGTCATAAAAAATATGATAAATAATGAATCCCACTTTTTTAATCAATTGATAAAATAGAAGATTTAAAATCCCTCTCCAAGGAAATAAGAAATCAGCTTAACCAAACCTTGGTAGCTGGGGAATAAAGAGACAGACGTCATGAGCATATATATCCATATTAATGGATGAATGAACCAACATAACTTTCGAGAAAAGAAAATATTGATTCAATTCCATAATTAAATGGATGATCTGGATAAAATGAACGGACAGATCCTTTCAGGAATGAAGGGTTGCTTTCAAAGACCGGTTCATCAACATATCTCTTCCTATAAATAGACGAAAACTCTTTGTAACGTCTCATTCTTAATTATTTCCACCCCTCTATTGGAAATGTCTTCCAAGAATATGCAGCAAATGGATGAAGTCTCCAGGAAGATTGAGGACGTCATCGAGACTCACCCCGCTGAGTTAATTATGACAGGCCCAACCGAAGTAAGCGAGAACTCTTCTACACCCAAGCCACCACAAGATATCCTTACTTTCTTAGTGGAGCCGGAGAAGACTCCTGAAGAAGAAGCGCTGAGGATGGCTGCCTGCAGACTTTTCATGAACTCAGGCAACGACGTCTTCGAAGCATTGACTGACTATGTATTCAATAAGGAAGGCGAAAGCAGTAGCCCTCGTCCTTAATCTTTTGTCTTGAATAAAAGAAACTCTTTTATACATAGTACTTCTTGAGAAATTTGCCATTGATAGGCATCATGAGTAGATCTCCATTAGGCTTTGATAACCGATAGGCGCCATTAGAAAATACGGTCTCAATTACATAAGGGCCCTCCCATTTTGCTTGGAATTTCCCTTTGCTTTTGTGAGTCATCACCATCGGTCTTCGAACATCCAATACTAGTTCGCCAACCTTGAATACCCTCTCTTTAACTTTACGATTGAAAGTTCGAGATATACGGGCTTGATATAGCTCAATATGCTGTTGTGCTTGAAGACGCTTCTCATCCAATCCTTCGAGTTCTTGAAATCGTAAGCGATCATTGTTCTCTATAGTTAGCTCATTAGCGATAGCTATTCGTAGAGATGAAATTTGGATTTCCAAGGGAAGAACAGCCTCACATCCATAAACCAACAAAATGGTGTAAAACCAGTAGGAGTTCGGACTGTTGTTCGATAAGCCCATAAACATTCTCCAAGTTTCTCGTTCCAATTACGTTTATTAGAAGAGACAAACTTTTTGAGAAGTTTAATGATCATCTTATTGAAAGCTTCGGCAAAACTATTAGTAGCTGGATTATAAGCCGTAGAAGCCAAATTTTGAATTTGATTCTTATCACAGAATCAATAAAACGCCTGACTGGCGAATTATGGACCATTGTCATGAATTATTCGTCGAGGAATCCCGAAGCGATAAATAACATGATGTTTGATGAAGTTGATCACATTAGATGTTTTTACTTCAGCGAGGAGAACTGCTTCTGCCCACTTAGAAAAGTAATCGGTTATAGCTAATATGAACCGATGTCCTTTAAAATAAGGAGGGTTAATAGGACCAACGACATCCATACCCCAAGCTTCGAAGGGCCAAGAGGCTGCTGTAGGATCTAGAAATTCAGACGGTTGATGAATAAAATCAGCATGAATCTGACATGCTTTACATCTTTTGGCATAGTCTACAGCATCTGCTATCATAGAAGGCCAATAATATCCCATTCTTCGAATGCGGTCTTATAATTTAGGACCTGGTTGATGAGCACCACAAACACCATCATGAGCCTCTCGTAGTGTTTGTTTGGCTTCACTTTCTGAGAGACAACGCAGTAAGAGTCCATCATATGAACGACGATATAATATATGTAAAGACGAATCATAATAGAATCGAAATGATCGTCTCTTAATTGATGCAGCTTCTTTTGGATCTTCAGGCAAAATTCCATGAACTGCATAGTCAATGAATGGAGTTCTCCAATCCCTCTGTTGGGAACTAGTTTCTGTAGTATAACTTTGTTCAATATACGGATTATTCTTGATGCAACATAGATCTCGATCCAACAAAGTAATTATATTTTGCCTTCGGATTGGAACAACCAAGTATGTAGCTAGACTAGCAAGAGCATCAGCCTCCACATTATGAGAACGTGGTACGAATTTAATGAAGAATCCTTTAAATGAAAGAACCAACTCGATTACCACTTGATGATAAGGGATGAGATCAGGGTTTCTGACTTCATAAGTCCCTCTAGCTTGATTAACGATCAGTTGAGAATCTCCATAAGCTTCTAGGAACTCAATATCTAATTGTTTTGCTACTTGGAGACCAATTAATAGAGCATTATATTCTGCTACATTGTTGGAACATGGCTGATTGAGAGAATAGACACGGTATATGACCATTTTGTCAGGAGAAACCAAGATGATTCCTACCCCAGAGACAATATTGCCTTTAGGTCCTATCCGTGATGCTCTATCAAAATATAATTGCCATATATTATTCTTCAAAGTCACGTTGCAATCTACGACTTCATCTGGAATGTCCTCGTATAACTTCGATGTTTTCGGTATAGGGTGAGCAGCTAAGAGCCAAGATCAAGAAATAACAAATTCATCATAGACAAGTAGGTTGTGCAAGGGGGTCAGGGGTAGGTCTGCGCAGGGTGCGTACTGCGCATGGAAGAGCTGCGCAAGAGTTGTCTTGCGCAAGGGTTACCTTGCGCAAGGGTAGACTGCGCAGGGGTTACCTTGCGCAAGGGTGGTTTGTGCAAGGGTGGGTTGCGCAGAAGTGAATTGCGCAGGAGCGGTTTACGCAGAAGTGAATTGCGCAGGGGTTACTTTGCGCATGGCTGGATTGCGCATGGCTAGTTTGCGCCAGCGCAGTCCAGCGCAGCGCAAAGCGCTGGCCAAGTGACTGCGCAAACGGCCATGCGCTAAAGAGCACAGGCCAGGGTGCGCAATCGGCCATGCGCTAAAAAGCGCAAGGCAGGGGACTGTTTTTCCTGGCCGAGAGCAAGTCCAAAAACACCAAGAACTTCAATTCTTCATATTTTTGTCAAATCAAAACCAAATCTAGATTTTTAAAGTTCTAACTTGAGTAAAATTGAATTCTCTTCCACATGGAAGCATCAAAACAAGCAAAAATCAAAGTTTAATAGATCAAAACCAAGGATTTCCGAAAATGGTTAAAACCTAGATCTAGAAGAATGAAAGCTCCAAATCACAAAATTCCAAGTTCTAATGTTGATCTACATGTCCTAATCTATCAAATGGACAAATAAAATTGGGTACTTATTTGTTGGCAAGGTGCACTTGCCTATTGGTTGGGGAGTTGTGTGGAAGAAGGAAGAAGAAGAAGTTTGTAAGAAATAAATGAGAGAATAAAGAGGAGAGAGAAAGTAGGTGGTGTTATAAAGTGGGGGAGTTGTGGTGTGTTGAGGGAGGAGTGTAGGTTAAGGTGTTCCACTCATGATGAACCAAACCAAACCAACTTCCACAAAATAAAACCAAGCCATGGTCCAAAACCCATTTACGGGAAACCAAAATTCGTAAGTCGAGAAAATTAAAATACGTGCCAAAATCAAATACGAACATAAATACGTAATACAGGAAATGGGGGTGACAGTGGAGTATACTCTAACCCAAGAAATTGGGTAGTAGAGTTTCTTTCACGACAGAACTAGGAATCGTATCCCAATGCTGGATACATTCCTATCTCCTTTGAGAGGTCGCCACTCCTCCACCAGTTGTATTAGCAGCAACACGTCTTCGGGCTGCTATACTCTGGGATTCTCCTCTTGTCTGAGAGAGAAGACCAGAGTTTGATTCCTACTGCTCTGGTCGCCACTGAGGCTCAGACAGCAAGGAATTGACACCAACAACGAATCCGACGAAGAAGATCCAAAGAAGAGATAGATCTCCATTAGGTTATCGTTGTGTGTATAGAATGAAAATCCAAGATTGTAATAGATTTTCATTATGATTTGTAAGAAAGTCTAAGAAATGTAATAGACTTTTATGATAAGGTGAGAATGGAAATGATAAGTCTTCTATGCTCAATGGTTTTGTATCTATCTAGATATAATATGGACGTGATAGATAATGAAATCTTGTTTTCTGTTTTTAGAGTATACAATGCTATTAGAGGTAATATAGACATGACAGTATGTAAGGACTCAAAGAAAAGTAGATTAATATCTATGCAGAGGTCAGATGGAAATGATAGATATGAAAAAGTAAATGGATTTAATATTTATCCAGAGGTCATAAAAAACATGATAAATAACGAATCCCGCTTTTTTAATCAATTGATAAAATAGAAGATTTAAAATCCCTCTCCAAGGAAATAAGAAATCAGCTTAACCAAATCTTGGTAGCTGGGGAATAAAGAGACAGACGTCATGAGCATATATATCCATATTAATGGATGAATGAACCAACATAACTTTCGAGAAAAGAAAATATTGATTCAATTCCATAATTAAATGGATGATCTGGATAAAATGAACGGACAGATCCTTTCAGGAATGAAGGGTTGCTTTCAAAGACCGGTTCATCAACAGATCTCTTCCTATAAATAGACGAAAACTCTTTGTAACGTCTCATTCTTAATTATTTCCACCCCTCTATTGGAAATGTCTTCCAAGAATATGCAGCAAATGGATGAAGTCTCCAGGAAGATTGAGGACGTCATCGAGACTCACCCCGCTGAGTTAATTATGACAGGCCCAACCGAAGTAAGCGAGAACTCTTCTACACCCAAGCCACCACAAGATATCCTTACTTTCTTAGTGGAGCCGGAGAAGACTCCTGAAGAAGAAGTGCTGAGGATGGCTGCCTGCAGACTTTTCATGAACTCAGGCAACGACGTCTTCGAAGCATTGACTGACTATGTATTCAATAAGGAAGGCGAAAGCAGTAGCCCTCGTCCTTAATCTTTTGTCTTGAATAAAAGAAACTCTTTTATACATAGTACTTCTTGAGAAATTTGCCATTGATAGGCATCATGAGTAGATCTCCATTAGGCTTTGATAACCGATAGGCGCCATTAGAAAATACGGTCTCAATTACATAAGGGCCCTCCCATTTTGCTTGGAATTTCCCTTTGCTTTTGTGAGTCATCACCATCGGTCTTCGAACATCCAATACTAGTTCGCCAACCTTGAATACCCTCTCTTTAACTTTACGATTGAAAGTTCGAGATATACGGGCTTGATATAGCTCAATATGCTGTTGTGCTTGAAGACGCTTCTCATCCAATCCTTCGAGTTCTTGAAATCGTAAGCGATCATTGTTCTCTATAGTTAGCTCATTAGCGATAGCTATTCGTAGAGATGAAATTTGGATTTCCAAGGGAAGAACAGCCTCACATCCATAAACCAACAAAATGGTGTAAAACCAGTAGGAGTTTGGACTGTTGTTCGATAAGCCCATAAACATTCTCCAAGTTTCTCGTTCCAATTACGTTTATTAGAAGAGACAAACTTTTTGAGAAGTTTAATGATCATCTTATTGAAAGCTTCGGCTAAACCATTAGTAGCTGGATTATAAGCCGTAGAAGCCAAATTTTGAATTTGATTCTTATCACAGAATCGATAAAACGCCTGACTGGCGAATTGTGGACCATTTTCATGAATTATTCGTCGAGGAATCCCGAAGCGATAAATAACATGATGTTTGATGAAGTTGATCACATTAGATGTTTTTACTTCAGCGAGGAGAACTGCTTCTGCCCACTTAGAAAAGTAATCGGTTATAGCTAATATGAACCGATGTCCTTTAAAATAAGCAGGGTTAATAGGACCAACGACATCCATACCCCAAGCTTCGAAGGGCCAAGAGGCTGCTGTAGGATCTAGAAATTCAGACGGTTGATGAATAAAATCAGCATGAATCTGACATGCTTTACATCTTTTGGCATAGTCTACAGCATCTGCTATCATAGAAGGCCAATAATATCCCATTCTTCGAATACGGTATTATAATTTAGGACCTGGTTGATGAGCACCACAAACACCATCATGAGCCTCTCGTAGTGTTTGTTTGGCTTCACTTTCTGAGAGACAACGCAGTAAGAGTCCATCATATGAACGACGATATAACATATGTAAAGACGAATCATAATAGAATCGAAATGATCGTCTCTTAATTGATGCAGCTTCTTTTGGATCTTCAGGCAAAATTCCATGAACTGCATAGTCAATGAATGGAGTTCTCCAATCCCTCTGTTGGGAACTAGTTTCTGTAGTATAACTTTGTTCAATATACGGATTATTCTTGATGCAACATAGATCTCGGTCCAACAAAGTAATTATATTTTGCCTTCGGATTGGAACAACCAAGTATGTAGCTAGACTAGCAAGAGCATCAACCTCCACATTATGAGAACGTGGTACGAATTTAATGAAGAATCCTTTAAATGAAAGAACCAACTCGATTACCACTTGATGATAAGGGATGCGATCAGGGTTTCGGACTTCATAAGTCCCTCTAGCTTGATTAACGATCAGTTGAGAATCTCCATAAGCTTCTAGGAACTCAATATCTAATTGTTTTGCTACTTGGAGACCAATTAATAGAGCATTATATTCTGCTACATTGTTGGAACATGACTGATTGAGAGAATAGGCACGGTATATGACCATTTTGTCAGGAGAAACCAAGATGATTCCTACCCCAGAGACAATATTGCCTTTAGGTCCTACCCGTGATGCTCTATCAAAATATAATTGCCATATATTATTCTTCAAAGTCACGTTGCAATCTACGACTTCATCTGGAATGTCCTCGTATAACTTCGATGTTTTCGGTATAGGGTGAGCAGCTAAGAGCCAAGATCAAAAAATAACAAATTCATCATAAACAAGTAGGTTGTGCAAGGGGGTCAGGGGTAGGTCTGCGCAGGGTGTGTACTGCGCATGGAAGAGCTGCGCAAGAGTTGTCTTGCGCAAGGGTTACCTTGCGCAAGGGTAGACTGCGCAGGGGTTACCTTGCGCAAGGGTGGTTTGTGCAAGGGTGGGTTGCGCAGAAGTGAATTGCGCAGGAGCGGTTTACGCAGAATTGAATTGCGCAGGGGTTACTTTGCGCATGGCTGGATTGCGCATGGCTAGCTTGCGCCAGCGCAGTCCAGCGCAGCGCAAAGCGCTGGCCAAGTGACTGCGCAAACGGCCATGCGCTAAAGAGCACAGGCCAGGGGGCGCAATCGGCCATGCGCTAAAAAGCGCAAGGCAGGGGACTGTTTTTCCTGGCCGAGAGCAAGTCCAAAAACACCAAGAACTTTAATTCTTCATATTTTTGTCAAATCAAAACCAAATCTAGATTTTCAAAGTTCTAACTTGAGTAAAATTGAATTCTCTTCCACATGGAAGCATCAAAACAAGCAAAAATCAAAGTTTAATAGATCAAAACCAAGGATTTCCGAAAATGGTTAAAACCTAGATCTAGAAGAATGAAAGCTCCAAATCACAAAATTCCAAGTTCTAATGTTGATCTACATGTCCTAATCTATCAAATGGACAAATAAAATTGGGTGCTTATTTGTTGGCAAGGTGCACTTGCCTATTGGTTGGGGAGTTGTGTGGAAGAAGGAAGAAGAAGAAGTTTGTAAGAAATAAATGAGAGAATAAAGAGGAGAGAGAAAGTAGGTGGTGTTATAAAGTGGGGGAGTTGTGGTGTGTTGAGGGAGGAGTGTAGGTTAAGGTGTTCCACTCATGATGAACCAAACCAAACCAACTTCCACAAAATAAAACCAAGCCATGGTCCAAAACCCATTTACGGGAAACCAAAATCCGCAAGTCGAGAAAATTAAAATACGTGCCAAAATCAAATACGAGCATAAATACGTAATACAGGAAATGGGGGTGACAGTGGAGAATACTCTAACCCAAGAAATTGGGTAGTAGAGTTCCTTTCACGACAGAACTAGGAATCGTATCCCAATGCTGGATACATTCCTATCTCCTTTGAGAGGTCGCCACTCCTCCACCAGTTGTATTAGCAGCAACACGTCTTCGGGCTGCTATACTCTGGGATTCTCCTCTTGTCTGAGAGAGAAGACCAGAGTTTGATTCCTACTGCTCTGGTCGCCACTGAGGCTCAGACAGCAAGGAATTGACACCAACAACGAATCCGACGAAGAAGATCCAAAGAAGAGATAGATCTCCATTAGGTTATCGTTGTGTGTATAGAATGAAAATCCAAGATTGTAATAGATTTTCATTATGATTTGTAAGAAAGTCTAAGAAATGTAATAGACTTTTATGATGAGGTGAGAATGGAAATGATAAGTCTTCTATGCTCAATGGTTTTGTATCTATCTAGATATAATATGGACGTGATAGATAATGAAATCTTGTTTTCTGTTTTTAGAGTATACAATGCTATTAGAGGTAATATAGACATGACAGTATGTAAGGACTCAAAGAAAAGTAGATTAATATCTATGCAGAGGTCAGATGGAAATGATAGATATGAAAAAGTAAATGGATTTAATATTTATCCAGAGGTCATAAAATAACGAATCCCACTTTTTTAATCAATTGATAAAATAGAAGATTTAAAATCCCTCTCCAAGGAAATAAGAAATCAGCTTAACCAAACCTTGGTAGCTGGGGAATAAAGAGACAGACGTCATGAGCATATATATCCATATTAATGGATGAATGAACCAACATAACTTTCGAGAAAAGAAAATATTGATTCAATTCCATAATTAAATGGATGATCTAGATAAAATGAACGGACAGATCCTTTCAGGAATGAAGGGTTACTTTCAAAGACCGGTTCATCAACAGATCTCTTCCTATAAATAGACGAAAACTCTTTGTAACGTCTCATTCTTAATTATTTCCACCCTCTATTGGAAATGTCTTCCAAGAATATGCAGCAAATGGATGAAGTCTCCAGGAAGATTGAGGACGTCATCGAGACTCACCCCGCTGAGTTAATTATGACAGGCCCAACCGAAGTAAGCGAGAACTCTTCTACACCCAAGCCACCACAAGATATCCTTACTTTTTTAGTGGAGCCGGAGAAGACTCCTGAAGAAGAAGCGCTGAGGATGGCTGCCTGCAGACTTTTCATGAACTCAGGCAACGACGTCTTCGAAGCATTGACTGACTATGTATTCAATAAGGAAGGCGAAAGCAGTAGCCCTCGTCCTTAATCTTTTGTCTTGAATAAAAGAAACTCTTTTATACATAGTACTTCTTGAGAAATTTGCCATTGATAGTCATCATGAGTAGATCTCCATTAGGCTTTGATAACCGATAGGCGCCATTAGAAAATACGGTCTCAATTACATAAGGGCCCTCCCATTTTGCTTGGAATTTCCCTTTGCTTTTGTGAGTCATCACCATCGGTCTTCGAACATCCAATACTTGTTCGCCAACCTTGAATACCCTCTCTTTAACTTTACGATTGAAAGTTCGAGATATACGGGCTTGATATAGCTCAATATGCTGTTGTGCTTGAAGACGCTTCTCATCCAATCCTTCGAGTTCTTGAAATCGTAAGCGATCATTGTTCTCTATAGTTAGCTCATTAGCGATAGCTATTCGTAGAGATGAAATTTGGATTTCCAAGGGAAGAACAGCCTCACATCCATAAACCAACAAAATGGTGTAAAACCAGTAGGAGTTCAGACTGTTGTTCGATAAGCCCATAAACATTCTCCAAGTTTCTCGTTCCAATTACGTTTATTAGAAGAGACAAACTTTTTGAGAAGTTTAATGATCATCTTATTGAAAGCTTCGGCTAAACCATTAGTAGCTGGATTATAAGCCGTAGAAGCCAAATTTTGAATTTGATTCTTATCACAGAATCGATAAAACGTCTGACTGGCGAATTGTGGACCATTGTCATGAATTATTCGTCGAGGAATCCCGAAGCGATAAATAACATGATGTTTGATGAAGTTGATTACATTAGATGTTTTTACTTCAGCGAGGAGAACTGCTTCTGCCCACTTAGAAAAGTAATCGGTTATAGCTAATATGAACCGATGTCCTTTAAAATAAGGAGGGTTAATAGGACCAACGACATCCATACCCCAAGCTTCGAAGGGCCAAGAGGCTGCTGTAGGATCTAGAAATTCAGACGGTTGATGAATAAAATCAGCATGAATCTGACATGCTTTACATCTTTTGGCATAGTCTACAGCATCTGCTATCATAGAAGGCCAATAATATCCCATTCTTCGAATGCGGTCTTATAATTTAGGACCTGGTTGATGAGCACCACAAACACCATCATGAGCCTCTCGTAGTGTTTGTTTGGCTTCACTTTCTGAGAGACAACGCAGTAAGAGTCCATCATATGAATGACGATATAACATATGTAAAGACGAATCATAATAGAATCGAAATGATCGTCTCTTAATTGATGCAGCTTCTTTTGGATCTTCAGGCAAAATTCCATGAACTGCATAGTCAATGAATGGAGTTCTCCAATCCCTCTGTTGGGAACTAGTTTCTGTAGTATAACTTTGTTCAATATACGGATTATTCTTGATGCAACATAGATCTCGGTCCAACAAAGTAATTATATTTTGCCTTCGGATTGGAACAACCAAGTATGTAGCTAGACTAGCAAGAGCATCAGCCTCCACATTATGAGAACGTGGTACGAATTTAATGAAGAATCCTTTAAATGAAAGAACCAACTCGATTACCACTTGATGATAAGGGATGAGATCAGGGTTTCTGACTTCATAAGTCCCTCTAGCTTGATTAACGATCAGTTGAGAATCTCCATAAGCTTCTAGGAACTCAATATCTAATTGTTTTACTACTTGGAGACCAATTAATAGAGCATTATATTCTGCTACATTGTTGGAACATGGCTGATTGAGAGAATAGGCACGGTATATGACCATTTTGTCAGGAGAAACCAAGATGATTCCTACCCCAGAGACAATATTGCCTTTAGGTCCTACCCGTGATGCTCTATCAAAATATAATTGCCATATATTATTCTTCAAAGTCATGTTGCAATCTACGACTTCATCTGGAATGTCCTCGTATAACTTCGATGTTTTCGGTATAGGGTGAGCAGCTAAGAAATCAGCTAATGCTTGACCCTTTACTGATTTTTGAGGTACATAAACCATATCATAAGGAGTGAGCAACATCGCCCAAGTAGCTAATCTGGAATTAAGAATGCTCGGCTTTCTCATCAATACCCGAATGGGATTTATTCTGGAGATGACATGAATAGTTTGTCCTGTCACATAATGTCTTGTCTTTTGTATGGCAAAAACCAAAGCCAGACATTCCTTTTCTACAGGAGTATACCTGTGTTCAGCTCCAACCATCATTCGGCTAAGATAATAAATTGCCTATTCATGACCCATATCGCTTTTCTGTGCGAGAAGAACACCGAGTGAATGATCCAAGGCTCGAACATATAGTAAAAATGGTTTTCCTACCACTGGAGGTACTAGAACAGGTGGATTTGTAAGGTATTGTTTAATATCATTGAAGGCTTCTTGACACGCTTCATCCCAGACAAAAGATACACCTTTCTTTAGCAGACGGGAGAAAGGTTGACATCTCCCAGAGAGATTAGATATAAATCTCCTGATATAAGCAATGCGGCCCTGAAAGCCACGGAGTTCTTTCAAATTACGAGGAGGACACATTTCAAGGATTGCTTTAACTTTATCAGGATCAACATGGATACCCTGAGAAGTAATGACAAATCCTAAAAACTTGCTACTAGAAACCCCTAAGAAAGACTTAGTAGGGTTCATTTTCAATTGATGTCGACGCATCAATTCAAATACTGTCTTTAAGTCTTGAATATGATCATCTTTTGATCGACTTTTGACAGCAATGTCATCTACGTAACATTCAACTATTTTTCGTAGATGCTCTTAAAAGATATTGCTCATAGCCCGTTGATATGTGGCACCGGCATTTTTAAGACCGAACGGCATAACCGTATAGCAGTAAACCCCAAGGGATGTTCGAAAAGAAGCATGCTTCTCATCTTCTGGATGCATCTTGATCTGATTGTATCCTGAGAATCCGTCCATGAAAGACATGCGTTCAAAACCGTATGTATTGTCTATCATGACATCAGTAATGGGAAGTGGGAATTCGTCCTTTGGACAAGCCGCATTAAGATCTCGATAATCTATGCAAACTCGGACTTTTCCGTTCTTTTTCATAATAGGAACAATATTGGCAACCCAATCCGGGTGTTGCTCTTTACGAACAAAGCCACATGTAATCAAATTTTTGACTTCTGCTTCGATTGCATCCATCATATCTGGTCTAAAGCGCCGTTGCTGTTGTTTTACAGGCTTGGCATTAGACAAAATATTGAGCTTATGAGTAGCAACTTTAGGATCTAGACCCGGCATATCCTCATAACTCCATACAAAGATGTCAATATACTCTTTGATCAGTTTTATCAACTCTTCCTTTTCATCTTCAGAAAGGCTCTTACTGACGAATATTGGTTTGGACGTAGTTCCATCTCCTACATCAATTTGGATAACCTCATCTTCTGTAGGTGGCTGTCGCTGTTCAAAACGAAGTTCCCATTGAGTGTCTATTTGTTGGGCCCAAGGGTCATTTTCAAATGGCTCGGATTCATCATCCATTTGAACCATGTAAACTGAAAATACCTGCTCAGTTTCATCATATGAGGAACGAGATATATCCGATTCGATGAATTGGATTTTTTCTGAATCCGATGATTGTGAAAAACTAGAGGAGAATTCTTCTTGTATATCGTTATTAATCATATAGGACAGATCATATCCCAATCCATGACGAGTCTTCTGGTAAAACGGATCACCAGATAATGAGAGCTGTCTACCTTTGCCCTGATTGAGACCTTGCATAGTCTTCAAATCATATCCCATATTCTGAATGATCTTGATAGATTGTTGACTATATTTGTCAATTCGAATTCTTCCTTTATCTTTATCTTTCAGATCATCTGTCTGAGCAACATGGATATTTCTAGCCAAGCCAAACATAATTTGGCGCTTGTTTTTCTTATCAGACGGAACCACGAAATAAGATTCTTCGTGACATCTATAAGTTACATAAGCTTGCGATTGAGCAACTACAGGAAGAAGATAAGGAGAAGATGTTAAGAACTTTTGAGCATAAGGTCCAACATCAACCTGAAGAGGGAAGGAATTTTCCTTGTTGTTAATGTATAGAGTTTCTTCTGGCTCTATGTCGTCTTTATATTGATGACTTTGATTATCAGAAGATAAAGTCATTCTTTCAATAAACTTGAAAGCCATATACTCGAAAAGAAAATCTTCATTGATGTCAAAAAGTACAGAATGATCGATATTTACATCATTTATAATTTGATTGCCATGCGCCGGATTAATCATTAATGGATTATTATCCGTCTTTTGCATAGATTTACCAAGATTGACAATCAATGGTGGTTCTGGATCACTCGTACAAGAAGTACGCCCTTTGACCTTAATCATAAAGGGTTGAACTTGGCTCTTAGGAATATTTAATGATTCCTCAGACGAAGCTTGAGTTCTTCCTTTAACCTTGATTATCAAAGGCTGATCATTGACAGATTAGGATTGGATTCGTCTCTTGACTATGATCTTCAAAGGTTGTTCTTCAGGCGGATCTTTATTAATAGACTGAACTTCAGTAAATGATTGATCCTCAGCTATGTCTGATATCTCTTTCACATGTTCTTGTTTATAAAGCCTTGAATCAGAAAAATAGGCTTCGACACCCTTGAAGGGATTGATATCAGCAAATTCAGTCTTTACAACTTCTTGAGAATCCACATACTTGAAGCATTGGTGGAGAGTTGAAGGCACAATATTGTGTTCATGAATCCACGGTCTTCTAAGAAGAATATTGTAGGATACGTCTGAGTTGATAACATAGAAGGTTACCATAGTTCGCAGATCGCCAATCTGAATCTTCAGACAAATCTTTCCAAGTGGTTTACTCTTGCCCGAGTTGAAACCAACTATTGTAGTACTAGTGTAAGTCAGCTCACTAGTAGGAATCCTCAGGGATCTTAGCATACTCTGAAGAATTATGCTAATTGAAGACCTAGGATCAATGTAGATCCTGTCAATTTCAGTGGATCCAATGTACCCAGTGTAGCACAGAGGCCTGTCATGTTTGTTATACTTCAACATCATATCTTCTTGTGTAAAGGTAATATTGGGAATTGCTTCCATCACACTATGACATTGCGGACACGACACTAGAGTATTATCAGGACTCTTGAGTTGAGCCAAGCATGAATCTGCCTGAAGTAGAGCTTCACTCAAAGTCTCCCTGCTTTCTCTAGAAAGACGAAGCAGCTCAAATATGGATAGTCTAGCCGGAGTATTGGCTAACTGAGCTAGAATATCAAATTTGTAGGGTTTCATCACCACCCCCTGACTGGAAGCAGACTTTAATGGAACATCAAAGCGTACTGCTTTCTGTTTCCCCTTTTCAACCACAGAGGGTTTAGCAGAAACAAGAGAAGGTTGAGCTGGTAGTGTTTCCACTATGTCTTCTGCTTCTTTGGAAGATCCCTCTTAATCTTTGTGGTACTCCTTTCCGGATCTTGTACCAGCAAAAGTTTCTTCTTCAGACTCAGGAGAAGGAAGTACCATATTACAGGATTTAATCTTTCTTCCCTTAGCCTTCTTCTTGTAAGGATTATTGTGAGGAACTTCAGAACCCAATCTAACAATAGATTTTTGATTTTGAATCTGTAAAGGAAATCATATTCCTTTATTATAATTCAAACCTTCTGCCTTCTGAAAGTCATAGCCCATCTTTTTCATGAGAAGGACAGATTGTTGACTGTATAGATGAATGGGCAGCAGACTTTTAACCGGTGGTTCCACAGAGGAAGAAGAGATCTCTGTAACTACAGGAGAGTGAAGAATAGATGTCTCTGTAACCACAAGAGAAGAAGGATTCGAGATACGAGGAAAAATTCCTGCAGGAGCTTGTTCATAAGCAGCAAAGACTTGTTGTGTCCGGTATAAAGGAATACTATTCATAGCTAACCACTGCTGATGAGTAAGCTTGAGCTTGGTAGGAGGAGCTAGACTTGGAGGACATATGTTCAATCCTCCTTCTAAAGGAGTGCCATACCATAAATGATCTGAATCGTCAGGATATAGAATAACATGAGAAATCATGTTGCAGGTTTTGACTTTCTTGCCTTTCTTGGATTTTGAAGTTTTACCTTCATTTTCCAATTCAGGTACTAAGTCAGGATGTACCCACATAATTTTACCATTTTTTAAAGTAAGAGGCAGCAATCCTTCATTTTCTACTCTAGGAGGCGGGATATTTACAATCTTCATCGTCGCCTTCGGAATTGGGATGATTTCGTTTGGTACTTGTTGTGGAGGAAAATCTCCGAATTGAAGAGAAACCATATTGGTTGTAACCGTATGGTCATCATTGGTTAGGGCGATAGCACCGCCATTTATCAGCTCTTGAATTTTCTTTTTCAAGACATAGCAAGCACTGGTAGGATGATTAATGTATCTATGATTGATACAATATTTGGGGTTGTCAGTCAGATTTACCTCATTAGGCCTCTTTGGCTCCGGAATCTGAAGTTTGCCACTCTTTACCAGACATTGAAATATCCTTGTGATATCACTCTCATCAGAAGAGTATTCTTCCTTTGGCCTGGAAGATTCCTGACTATTCGGTGTCGTTTTATTCTTGGAAAAATTAACCATGAGGGTATCTTTTTCTTTCACATTACGATTACCGGGGTTATTACCAGGATTACTTTTTTTTCCTCTATCATCTGAGACGAAAATTATCCCATGTTCACGAGCCAACCTACCATTTGGTCTCGGCAGAAACTGCTGCTATGATGAACGAAGCCCAATCTGTGAATTGGGAACCTGTAAAGACAGCAATAGATGGTCGCAGATTCATCTTGCATGTATCAATGAGTGCTGAATCTGGCATACCAGGAGGCATCTTTAGAATAGCCTGTCGGAAGCGTTCGATGAACGTCCGAGTATCTTCTTTCTCCTTTTGTTTGATTTCTATTAAAGAGGACATGTTCATGTCCATACCTCCTTCATAGAAACGGGAAAGAAACATTGCCTTAAATTCGTCGAAAGACGAAATGCAATTGTCGGATAAACTTCGATACCAGTCGTAAGCTGAACCCGTCAAGCAACCAATGAACACTCGAGTGAGAAAAGCATCATTTTTCTGTAGATGTACAGTCATAATATCAAAATAATTGATATATTGACTAGGAGAAGCCCTCCCATCAAACAATACCATAGATTGTGGCTTGAATTTTGGTGGAAAGGGTACATCATTCCAATAAGGAGGATAAGGTTGCTTAATCCATAACCTCTGGAGTTGATCCTTGTGCCTCAAGACTTCAAATTGTGCTTTGAGTTCTCGCACTGCTTGAATGGCCTCACTAGTTTGCGAAAGCACATTTGATTGAATAGTTGTCGAATGTACCATAATCCCCACCGGAGAAGGTACATCTTCTGGAATAATAGGATCTGGAGATGCAGAATTTTGATTAACAGCAGGCTCCTGAACATTCAAAGGTATATCAGCCCCTTGACTATCTTGAGTTTGTGCTGCTACTGGTACTGGTGTTATTACTGTCGACTGAGTAGTCTGCTGATTCAGTATGTGTTAAGTATGTCTTTCAGTGATTGCTCAACGGTAGTGAGACGCTGTTCTGTGTTAGCAGATGAGGTCTCAGGTTCATCTCCAATAACGTAGGATTCAACCTCTCTTGAAGATATAGAAGGATCAGTATAGAAGTATGAATCGACACTGTCAGTCTCGGACTCAAAAGATTGAGTACCCCCAGCTTCTGAATCAAAAGTCTGCAATTGTCTTTGTCTTCTTGATCGAGTATTTTGATATACTCCTTCAAAGGAATCAAGAAGTCTGTTGAACTGTTGTTGACCTGGAGTTTGAGACGTATTTCGTCTTGGACGTCGTCCTCTATTAGTATGAGATGCCATGTTAACTGACACATATGACAACTCATGTTCTTGGTCTTCAATTTGTTGTTGAGGCACATTAAAACTTAATCGATCAAACACTGACCGTTTTGAAGCTGAACAACAACAGTTGATTACAACCTGGTGATAATCACAATGATGCTTCTCTTAAGAAAATGTCACCGGAGATTGTCTATTCTTACGCTTTTGCATTAGAAATTCACGTAAGTCAGAAGGAGTAGAGAGAATAGTCTTCTTTATTATATTTGGGTTAGAAAAACGTTTAGTCCCCTGTGTATAAAGAAGATTACTGGCTGCATTCGCAGAACCAAATTGTACATTTCTACGCATTAGGAGTTGTGTGCGTAAATCTTGAAATTTTTGAGCACGAAGGACTCCATTTTCATTGCGTGTAATTTGTAAATTTGGTATTTTGCGTAGAGCAGTATAAGAAGGTTGTTGGTGTAGAACTGAAGTCTTACCAACAACATTTTTACGCTGTACACGTTTAGGTACATTCACATTACATGTAAAAATATTGTTGTGAATTTTATCTACACTGTCAAAGACATGAGACTTACCTTTACGCGTAGAGCATAAAAATTGGTTATCTACCACGTCACAGACGGGAGATTTTGCTTTACGCGAGGAGCGTAATTTATTTGAGCCTACCACGTCACAGACGGGAGACTGATTCTTACAATCAGAAGCACAATCGTTAGAGTCTGCCCCGTTACAAATGGGAGACTCATTCTTATGTACTGAGCGTAAAATTTGGTTTTTACCCACTGAGCGTAAAACTTGGTTCTTATGCAGTGGGCGTAAAACCTGATTATCTTCACCGTTACAAACGGGAGATAAATCGTTACACTTTGAGTGCAACACTGAAGTAAGAACTGCCTCGTTACGAATGAGAGTCCCTACGACAGGAGTGGGAAGAATTCCCTTGCCACCGGGAGCAACAGAGAGATCAGAAGCTATTTTGGATTTAGGAATCCAAACTTTTTGTGCTTTGCGAGATTTTTGAACATTGGAGGAGCGAGAACCACCCCCAGTTCGGAGCATCCCTTCATAAGCAGTCTGGTCGAAGTGTACAACCAGAGTCTTCTTTGTCGATCCAATCGACACATCATCGTATTGAGCAATTGCCTCATCGTCAGAGGAGAAGGTCGTCCCCAGCAGAGTCGCCATTTTGTTTCACTTAACAAAAATGTCTGGAAAATTGGCTTTTGAAAATAAAATGAGAAAAAGTACAAGAAGTACAAATTTGATTCTGGGAAAGTATTACTGTAGAAGTCTGATCTGTAAATGATCACTTTGTTCCTTGGACCATACGATGATGATGAAGATCGCTGCTTGAAGATGAACAACTAGAAGAACTAAGTCACCAGAAAGGTATCGACGCACTTGGACACTGATGGCGAGGCCAAATGCTTTTCTGCTTTGCTTCACTCTGTTCTGAAAGAAAGGTTGAAGAAGAATGCTCTAGAGAATCAAAAATCTCTGAGTTCTAATCTCTCCGTCTTCTCTCATGTCTCTGTGTGTCTGTTATATGAGAAAAATAAGTCTATTTATAGACTTGGGCTCTTGTGCGTAAAAGCTCAGCAAAAGTTCCATCTTTAGCTAACAACTGCCACCCACGACCGAAGCCATCCTCTGCATATGTTGACACGTGTCCTATTATTTCAGTAAGAATAGGATGCACGTACACACGTTCTTCGAGATGTGTGGCATGAAAGCCATGTAGGCAGACCACGTTCTCAACTGATGAAGAAGAATAGGGCGTAAAACAACCCCAATGTACTACGAGCGTAAAGTAGTGGACTAGACGTAAAATAGCCCTGTCATAGATTTCCCGCGTAAAGTGGTTATTAAATAACCTTGAGCGTAAAGTAGCCCAAATAGACTTTACGCACACGTCGATTTTCGAGCGTAAAAACTCATATAGTCTCCGTACATAAAAGAAGCCATTCTGTGAGCGTAAAAGTAGCTCAGTCCACATACTAAACGACAACATAGGTCTCTGTGTGAAACAAATCCCTTTGAATTATGTGGTATATGCCATCATTAAATCTTTATGTCAGACTTTGCATTAAATGCAAGACTTGACAGCTTTGTCCAGCGTAAAAGTGGATAGCCTGCTCAGGCGTAAAACCATTGGCTCGATCCGAGCGTAAAATTGGTTAGCCTGCTTTGGCGTAAAACTATTGGCTTGACCCGAGCGCAAAAAGTGGTTAGCCTGCTTAGGCGTAAAATCATTAGCCTTTCCTTGGCGTAAAATAGATCATTTTAAGTAGAATGACCCATCTCTTTGACTCACTTTATGAAGCACATTCTACGATCCTACAGTCACCAACTGCGCCAGAGGAAGAGGGGTCTTGGATTTTGCCACAGCAACATAGGAAGTGGCTTGCGCGGCAGCAAGAGGAGCAGCGCACTGCGCAAGAGCTCTGGCTTGCGCTTTGGTAGCGCTGCTGGTGTTTTGCGCAAGGACAGAAGAGGCTACTGTTTCCTTGGCATCAGAGACAGCAGACTGCGCAGAGGACTTCGGAGTCCACACTGAAAGGATCTTGCTCTTGGCAGAGGTCACAGTGCGCCTAGTAGCCCTAGAGTTGATCATCGCTTCATAGGCAGTCTGGTTGACCTTCTCAACCAGCGTCTTTCCGATATAGCAACGTCACATTGAGTTGTCACTTTCTCGTTGGACGAGAAAGTCGTCTTCAGCAGAGTCGCCATTTTGTTTGCAAAAATAAAAGTCTTTATTTCACAAACTTTGTAAGAAGATTACAATTCAATTCTGGGAAAGTACAACTATAGGAATCCGATCTGAAGACGATCGCTTTATCCCTTGGACGATGTGAACTTTGAAGACGATAGCCTCTGAAGAATGCATCAGCACTTGGACAAGAACTCCTGATCTCTGGTGATAATAATGATCTCATCTCCTTAATGAAGGACTTGAAACTCTATTTATAGAGTTCTAGAAATAACTAATTTGTAGTTATTCTGAATTGTGCATGATGAACTGCGCTAGCAACAGACTGCGCAAACAGCAAACTGAGCTAGCAGTTACTCGGTCATGGGCCAACTATATTAAACGCGTGGCATTGTTTGATTGAAATGCGCATGGTCGTGTACAGGCGGTTGCCACATGGCGAGCAATTGATGGCATGTAAGACACGTAATAAATATCAGTTATCTTGATGGATTGCGCCACTTGAAGAGCACTGGCATCAGACTGCGCTGAGACTCGGGCTTGGTCAAACTACGCTGAAGTTGAGCTGTCATACTGCGCTGGCTGTACAACTGTCCTCGAGCACTGTGCTGCACAAGAAATGAAAGGACTCCTCGTTTATCGGGCTGCCAGCTGTCAGAAGATCAAATTTTTGTCAGGTAATGATGGCATTGCCACGTTGTAAGCCCCCTGAATTTCAGGGTTTATTTTTGCTTTTCTTAATGAATTATTTTTCGATAAATATTTTATTATTAAATTGTTTAAATCATTAATGTACCTTTCCATGACTTTGACTTCTGGAGCGTCAGGGATACCAATCTCTGGAAACTCTCTTCACGAGTTTTGAAGTAGACAAGATTATCTTCATTTTGATATATCCTGTCCCACTTGAACTCTTTCCCTTGTGCTCTTTTTGTATCGCGCAAGTTCGGGTCAACTTAGACCAATTAATCGTTGAATATTATTCCCACTTTTATTTTTGATCATCGTTTGCACGTTACCGTTGCTTTTAATTTAGGAGCACCAGACCAGTCATTTTCTCGGAACCAACTTCTCATGAATGATCTACTCAAGACGCTCTTCACCCATGACCTTCGTGTCCACTCAGACACTCCATTTTGTGCTCCATTTTCTTTGCACAACTTTCGGTTCAATTTAGGCCAATTTATTTTCTACCGTGAAACCTGATTTATTTTCCAATTTAATTTCGGGACCCGACATCGACCCAACCTAGCCGACCCAAAGTATGGACGTGGCCCACATGAAGCCTACTACCCACATGAAACTCGTGTCCCATTTATTGGAGTCCCCGTATGTTATTTATTTATCCATGATTATAAATTCCTATTTAATTCGAATATTGTCCCCTGTCCGATTTTGGCCCGACCCGGTTCGACCGAACCCGAACCCAAGCCCCATGTTGTCCTCTCATGACTGCCCAAATACCCCACATAAGTTTCCACCTTTTTCTATTTTTTTAAATATCTTTCTACAAATATCTCATCTAAATATCTCTTTATATGTATATATATATATATATATATATATATATATATATATATATATATATTACATATATCTAAATCTCTCTCTCTCTCTCTTCTATTATTTCCTACACTCCCCATCCCCTCACCCTCTCTTTACAGCAGGAACAACTCCCCCCCCCCTCCACCTCATAGCCGACCTCCTATTCCCCCTCTCTATTCTCACCCTCTCTCATATTAATACACACACACACCCAAACAAATCTCTCTCTCTCCCACTCTCTTTACACAAACTCACCACACTCCCTCTCACTACAGCACACTCTCCTCTCTCTCAGCCGACAGCCCCCCCTCCTGTACACACGAACACCACCACCACGCCCTCCGTGCTCGGCCGGCCACCACCCTGCCGACCACCCTCTCCTCCTCCTACATTATCTTTATCACCATCATCATCTTCACAATCATCATCACCACTTCCACCATCACCACCATGCAACACCACCTTCACCCGAGCCACCACCCGCGCAACCATCCCCGTCGTGCCCCGGCGATGCGCCGCCGCACGCCGCCGTATCGCGCCGCCGCAGCCGCCGCGCGCGTGTGCAACCACAGCAGCAGCAAACCACAGCGGCAGCAGCTGCACGCAGCAGCCGCGCGCGCCACCGCGGCCGCCACCGGCCACCGGCGCCCCCCCCCCCACAGGCGCGCACCCCCGACGACTTCCCCCGTTCCAC
The DNA here is from genome assembly GCA_029216955.1 of Iris pallida. Classification (NCBI taxonomy): domain Eukaryota; kingdom Viridiplantae; phylum Streptophyta; class Magnoliopsida; order Asparagales; family Iridaceae; genus Iris; species Iris pallida. Next base: position 3,478,524 of record JANAVB010005596.1, read on the forward strand.
CACCGTCCTCCCCGACTTGCCGAATAGGCTATTCGTGCGTTTTGAACGGAATTCCGTCGACACGCGCGAGTTTAGAATTTCAGAATTCGCGTCCCGTCGCAGCAACTTCGCGCAGATTTTCTGGTCAATCCGACCGTTGGATCGGCGATTTCTTCGCTCTGTCTCAATCTCGGTATATCCATCTTCACTCTTGTCAATTTTCGTCCGTTAATTATGTCGTTTGATACATCAAAACTGGCCACCAAGTTGACACTTTAAATTGAACTGTTTTTGGACAGTTTCGTGGAGCCGACTTCGTCAGCTCGTAACTTCGCCGTCGTAGCTCCGTTTTGCGCACCGTCAGTTCCGATGCACAGCTGGTATAACCATCTTCCTGTCTCCTTTAGATTTCGTTTCGTTTTAAGCACGTTTGGTTGGTCGAATTCGATGCCAAAGTTGGCCGTCCGAATTCTTTAAATCGCACTTGTTAAATTCCATTTTTGAACCCGGGACTCCGGATTCAATTTCTGACACCACCAGTAGACTCGTGGCGTCGTTCTGACATGTTTTCATATAAAATTTGTTTGAATTGGAGAACGTGGGCCCTGGCACGCATTTCGGTGCAAAGCGGGTCCTACTTTTCGAGTCGACGGGTCACTTTGAGTTCGGCTCATCGGAATCCAATTCCGGATATACCGTTGAGTTCGTATCGTCATTCTGGACTCGTTGACATATAATTTGCTGAGTTTTGAAGATATTTGCTCCGGCACGCATTTCCGTGCAAATCGGATACCAAGTGTCGCGTCAACGTATCATTTTGAGATCGGCACATCGGAATTCCATTTTGGACATACCGTTGGGTTCGTATCATCATTCTGGATTCGTAGACATATAATTTGCTAGGTTTTGTAGACTTCTATTCTGACACATTTTTCGGTGCAAAGTGTGTCCAACGGCGGACATTATTTTGACCCGAAATTACCGTTTTGCCCCTGTGTCCAAATTGGACTTATGGGTAGGCCATCCTAGCTGATTTGACCGTTATGGACACGTTGGTGATATTTATTTTATCATCCGACAACATCTATAGATTTTGATTATGTATCATCATTATTTTATAATTAATTATTTTCCTAGATATTGTTACTTTCCGGTTTTGAATTTTTATATATATTTTAATTGCTGTAAAAATCTTGGAAAAAAATTATATTTAAATACTATCTTAATTTAGATAATTTATTATAGTTTTTCCAGTATTTAATAAGTACTTTTGGTATTTTATAAAAATGGGAAAACAGAACTCATTTTCAGGATACATGTTTTTGCTGATTTTTAATAAATATTTATGAGGGTTTATAAATTCTAGAAAAATTAGTATAAATTTCTATAATTAACAAGGATTATTTTGGTACTTTATTTTATATATATTTAGACTTTTTGTCTATCTCTAAAATTGTTGGAACATAGTGTACAGTAGATTTAATTATTGAATAATTACGGCTTGCAACTTTTTGTGTTGTTTTGTGTTTTAGTCCTATTGGACATCACCCCGCACTAGTGTAAAGACCCCAGGAAGTTAGTTTGTGTATAGTGGCACTTCACATTAGACTTCTATGCTAGGTCCCCACTTAGTTAGTATCCAGTTAGGAGTCGTGTCACACCACTAGTGTATTATTGAACATAGCTTAGAACTGAGTTTGTATATCATTATTGACAGGATACCGAACATCTATATCTTCGTACTAGTATTCTTGCTTTGCTCGAGGCAAGTACATCTACACACTCATTTACTGTCTTTTAATGCTAGAACATGTATTAACCCTGTTAAAATACTGCTTTCTGAATAACTGCAAGTTAAATCTTCACATGTTACATTAAATTGGTCCCTACCATGCTTAGGACAGTTATCATATCTTCACATGTTCCTTACTGGTTCTCAACACATGTTTTACTATGCTTTATACTACTCGGAGTATTCATATGTTTCATACTGTTCCCAGTACCGGCTATGCTTATATTACTCCCAGTGTCTCTCACATGTTTTTACTGTTCTCGTATCTCTCACATGATAGAATATGGGTTATGGGGAAACTGATAGTAGTGTACGTGATCACGACTCCCCTACAGTAGCGAGCTCGGTCGCATTCTATATGCATACCTTGCCGCAGGCCATTATCCCACATTTTTGTACGGATGTACACCTATGCTTGTTGACTTGTACGTATGTACATTTTATTTACATGTACCACAGTACATTGTACACCTATTGACCGATCACGTACCTGCTACAGTTTTAAATATTACATGTACATCTGTCTCTATGACATATGTATCCTTGCCATGATAGATTATGATATAACATGATTATGATACGGCATGAGATAGATGCCATGATTCCTGTGTTACCATGATACTGTGATCCCAGTTGTACCATGAGGCCATATTTTCCAGTATTTCCTGTTTTATAGATTTATCACACCATGTTTTTGTTGTACATCTCTTTCATTATATGTTCAGTACTTTAGTTGTAGAGGTTGTACTTGCTCCCGTCCTGACAGGATAACGTTGTAGGTATACTTTTCGAGGAGGAAATGCTATGTGTTACATATTTTGGTACTGCATTCAGGACCTGGCCTTAGCTCCAGAAGAGGCCCCAGCGGGGAACCTTGCTTAGTTATTTTTCTTATATTTTGAGACTGAGACTTTGGTATGTTCTTACATTTGGATATTGGACTTTGTCTCCAGTTAGATACTTTGGTTATGTATTATTAAGTCTGTGCCTATGTTACCTTCGCTTATAGATGCTGTGTTGTGATGAACATTTAAATGTGATTTTAGAACTGTTAGTAGCTTAGATCATTTATTGTCTATTCTTAGAACAGCTTACTGCGCTTTAACCAAGCGTAGGCTGGACATGGCTCGGCCCGGCCCAACAATTTGGGTATCGGGTCGTGACACACGTCAACGTAGCGCGCTTGGATGGTAGCGCAGTTCAACTTGCGCGCTTGAAATGTAGCACAATCTGCCTCCTGCGCAGTCCATTTAAAGATTGTGCAATTTAATTTCCTCTGCTTATTTGTTGAATACAACTTGATTTTTAGGACCTACACTCTGTACGAAGTATTCGAGATCGGTCGGGTGTCGGGGAATGTGTCGATAGTGAACTCAATTTTTCGATCGGGCGGCATGCCGAGTAGCTCATCCGGGAACACGTCTGGAAATTCTGCCACAACGTCGGTCTAACCCGCGTTTGCACCATCCTGTCTCATGTCACGAACGGACGCCAAGTAGCCTTCACACCCTGGATGAAGCAGCTTTCGAGCAGAAATTACCATGATTACCATGCAGGCCGGCGATGCTTTACCACACGTATAGCAGAATTCGGGCACTCCAGATATGCGGAAGGTGACCTTCTTTCCTGCACAATCGATGGTAGCGTTGCAACGACCGAGCTAATCTATACCCAGTATGATGTCGAAGTCCTTCATATCTAGAACTATCATATCAAGATCGATCTTTTGACCCCCAATACAGATGATCCTGTCGTCGCAGGCTAAATTCGTGAGTAGTGGTGCGACGGAAGGGGTACTTACGCTAAGATCAAGATCTAATGATATTATAGGAAATTTGTGCTCGACGGCAAAGTCCACCGATATAAAACTATACAAAGCGCCTGAATCAAATAACACACGAGCAGGCACATTATTGAAATTTGGTATACCTGACACTACTATATCTGATGTAAGCACTTCATCTCGAGTCATGGTGTAGACGCGACCCTGGGCATTGGGGCGACGGTCTTGGCCATTTTGCGGTACGGGTTGATGGGCTCGAGGCGTTGGTCCCTGGTTCCCTAGACGATGTTGCTGCTGCGGAGGCATCGTTCGTTTCGGTCTCTTGGCCGGGCAATTTAAACTGAAGTGTCCCCTTTTACCACAGTTCCAGCATCCTCCTTTAGGAACTTCGTAATCGATGACTAGGTGTTCGAATCGGTGACATCTGTCATAGCGAGGTCACGTGTTCTGCCCTTGGTATCCGCCATGGTGCCCATTGTTCGGATGCTTGGTCACATTGTTTCCTCCCACGTGGCTAGGATGTTTGTGATTGTATGTATGTACATCGCCGACAGCTTCTGGGGGATATTGGCGTTCAAGGCGGAGAGCGTGATTCAGGGACTCGTCCATTGTCTTGTATTCGGGAACTGACACATGAGCAGAGATAGAGGTCTGCAGTCCCACTTCGAACCGTCGAGCATGACTCTCTATTGTTGGCAAGAATGCTCCACGAATTTGGCTAACTTATTGAATTCTTCTGCGTACTGCCTCGCCGTATTATTCCCTTGTTTCAACTGCATAAATTTATTTTCTTTGTCTTGTCGAACGGTTGCAAGGAGGTACTCGATCTCGAACGCCTTTTGGAAGGTGGCCCAAGTGATTGTCGATGTCTCATCATCGCGTCTGATCGCTTGCTTTAGCACGGCCCACCAGTCGTGCGCATTCAATAGGAGTAAAAGTTGAGCGCATGCGACTTTCTTGGACTCATCGACGCCCAGAAGCTCGAACCGGTCTTCCAACTCCTCCAACCAATCGATCGCCAAAGAAGGGTCATCAGTACCACAGAAGGAAGTACGATAATTTTTTGTGAATTTTAACACCTCAAAGTTGGAGATTCTTGGTGTCGCAGGTGAATTCTCGGGCACCTCCAGCTCGATTTGAATCGGTCGAACCGCAGGCTCGGCTGTAGTATGAGTCATCAAAGAATTTCCGTTGGCCATAACCGTTTGGACGATTTGCTGAAGAGTATTAAGCTGCTTCTGCTGCAACTTGAACTGCGCATCGAATCGGGCCTCGAACTGAGTCTGCCGTGCCGCAGCATGTCTCTGCTGCTCTTCAACGTGATGTCGATGTTGTTCGTTCAGGCACTGATTTGCCTCGGCCTTCTTCTGTTGCGCTTCCAACATGCGCATCATCCGCTCCATGGGATCCATAGGGATATTTGAGGGTGGCGCCCCTGAGCTGCTCGAGTCTCTCGAAGCACTATCTTCGTTCCTACCCGCGGTTTTTTGGACCTCTGGGATTTAGAAGGCAACTCGTATTATTCTCAGAAAATATTATGGACTTGCTGTATGGAACAACTCATCTCATCAACACGAGGTCAAAGGTTCGAGACTCAAATGAAAGGCCAAAGGACGTAAAGCCGTGCTCTGATACCATTATGTCACGCCCTGATTCCATATAATCGATAGTTGTAAACCCCCTAAATTTCTACTACAATTTTTTTATATAAATTGGTATTTAATGATATTTACTAGTACTTCGTATTTATACGCCGCGTACAAGTTCGCATTCTCGTAATTACGTTGGGTGCGAGTTTTCGGTTCGAAATTGCTCGTCGAGTGTGAATATGTACGACGTACATATTTTTGTAAAACATTTTTATTGGAGATTTTATAGAAGAATTTTAGTTTCAAAGTAATACGTGATAAATGTTTTAATTACATAAAGTTGTAAAAAAAAGTCACATCGAGATGTGCCACAACTTATGTTTTATTGAAATATAAGTAGTAATTTATAAAACTATTATTTTATGTAAATATATTATTTGTGTGCAAGTGACATGAAATTTATTTCATGTCCACTTTGATTTTACGAAAACAAGTATAATTATTATTTTTGCAAAATGATATTCTAAATATTTAAACTTCTAAATATTTAAACATTTATCATGATTTTCGAAATTAATTATTATTATATTTTATTATTTATTAAAATGATATTTGAAATATTGTTTGATTTAATATTTAATTAATTATTATGATTTAAATTGAAAAAAATTTATTGACCTTATTTTAAATAGCTTTTAAATTAAAGATAGTTTTATCTATATTAAATTGGATTTGATAAATTAATTTTAAGTCGATTTGAATTAATAGGGAATTTATCTCTTTGGAAATTTAAAACATCCCAATCCTTATCATAATGGAAATTTCCACATCCTATATATAGGGGAGGTACTCCTTCATATTTTCACCCCATTGTGCATCGTGTCCGTGCCTTCCATCCATTATATCCATATTAGTACAAATACAGTTATCTCTACCGTGTCCGACAACCCCGAACACCGACCCGTTCTGTGTCTCGCAGGATACGTGTACAGACCCCATCCACCTCGTGTCGGGACACACCCCGGACACGACGGCAGCCTACAACCCAGCCGATTCCACGCCACAAACACTGCAAGCCATCCATCCCGGCCACTAAATCCCTCACTGTCTTTTCCTCCGAAGATAGCCGCAGCCGTCGAGATCTACCCCAACTCCGACAACCACCTCGCCGGAGCCCTGTTCAACCCAACCACGCCATCCTCTCCGACCTCACCAACACATCTACCGTCACCATCATCGCAACAACCACCGCCACCACCATTGTTACCCTCGGAACACCACCCCACCATCAACAACACCGCTGCCACCGTCATCCTCCCGCGCCACTCATCGAAAACCCAAATCACCATCATCATCATTGTCCACCATCGCCCCAAACAATGACAAGGAAAGAGAACTTGGCAAAACCCTTACCTAACCGTCGGCGTAGCCTCCCAACGAGCGTAGATGCGCCACCAACACAATGCCACACCCAGCCACGTCGTCGCGTTCCAGCGCCTCCGCTCCTGGCCTCGGCCAACAGGCCTTCTCGGGAGCAGCATCGGAGCCAACGCGCCGATCTGGCCGCGTCGCCCCTTTCTCAGGTGGCCGCGCCAGGCCGCCTTCCCTCACCGACGCCGCACCGCCTCGTCAGCTCCGGTCTCCGCCTCCTCCTCTCAGCAGCCAAAGTCCGGCCGAGCTTCTCCGAAACCCCTCCGTGCCGCTCCTCCAGACCGTCGCCGCCGCACGAGTCCGCCGCCTCCCTCGTGTCGGCGGTGACACCATCCACCGCTGATCACCGCCTTCCCGTGCAACGCCTCCACCGCGCCGCGACGTCTTTCAACTGGCCGCCCCCTTCCGACCCGGCTCCGCCCTGGCCTCCGCGACCTCGGCCGAGCACGGTCGAGCTCCACGCTCATCCTCCCCTGTCGGATCCCAGCGCCTCCCAGCAACGCTGGCACGTACCCCGCCGGAAACCGCCGCCCTTTCCGCCGTCCGGTAAACCCACTTCTGCCCACCTCTTTCTCTCTCTCTCTCTTATACTGAGTAATTTGGGGAAGGAGAAGAAAGTATAGAGTTTATATTATTATTATTATTATTATTATTATTATTATTATTATTATTATTATTATTATTAAGTGCGATTATGTTTGTTCTAATAATTCAAAAGAAAAAGGACAACAAAAGTCTATGGGTACTTTATTATTATTATGATTATTGATATGATTATTATGATTTTTGGTAAAATATATAAATATAAATTAAAAGGGTATTGTAATATTTTTCCATAATTAATACTAGTAGTATTATTTTGGTAAATTTATAAATAAGTATAGTAAGATATTTGTGAAAATATTATTACAAGGTATTACATACACGTTTTTTTTTAAACTATAAAACTTTTTCTTGCCCAACTTAGTTTGAATCTAAAATTATTTTCTAATAACTAAAATATATTCCTTTATCTAAAAAATTATATTTTACAAAGTTAGTCTAAAAACGATCTATGATTTTCAAGTATTTTCCCAGAAATTATTTGGACTAGTATATATATATATATATATATATATATATATATATATATATATATATATATATATATATATATATATATATATATATATATACGGAACAGTACAAACAAGACTTCGACCGGGTCCCACGAGCAGACCCGGGATTCAAAATTCAAACAGAAAAGCCAAAACACTAAAACGACCAAACGAGCAGGAGGAGCCCACATTGCCCCGAGGCAGCACGTGGCCCGATGGGGCGCGAGATCCAAGGGGGCATCGGTCCCGAGAGGGGGCGGAACCCGAGGGGACTCCTCGGGATAGCCGCACGGGGGCCAACGAAAAAGAGAGGGAGGTGGAGAGACGCCACCGGTGGCCCCGCCACGGCGGTAGGGGGGCGGAGCCGTCCACGGGGGGAAGGAGTCGAGGGGCCCAACGACGGAGGGGCCAAGGGGGAAAGGCTTGGACGGGGGGCGGCGAGCCAGTCTGCCGCTTGCGCTGCTGCGAGGGAGGAGGGGATAGAGCGTCGCCGAGGAGAGTAGACTCCTGGAAGGGGACTCCGGCGCAGGGGGTCACCGGCCCGACCACGGCGGGGGCTACGGCGAGGGACGGAGAGCAGGGAGCTGCCAGGAGGAGGCTGGAAGGGGGCTCCTGGGAGAATGAAATCGACTTCGGTGGTGGAGGCGGAGCGAAAAGAGGAGCACCGGGCGGAGAGGGCCGGGCGGAGGGGATCACTGGGCGGAGGCTAGTAGATGCGGCTCAACCCCAGGGAGTGGGCGTAAGCCGCCCACAGCGCAGCGGCGGATAATGTCACGACCCGCACCCAGAGAAAGGGCACGAGAACGTGGGTACGTCCAGCCTACGCCGCAGTGTCGGCGGTAGAACGCTGTATAGTTCGTCTATAACATCTAACATCTAACAACAATATGATATAAACATATCATCTTCGCACGGAGGTATAATATAACATCTCAACTCTATAACTCAATCACAAGTCTAGGAAAGATAGAGCACGATATGGAAATCAAATAAAAGAAAGGAACTGAAATATAAATAGAGTTATCACACCACACAAGTAGATGTCCAACACAAATAAATACAAGTCCTGAAATATAACTAGATCTCAACTAACAATCGGAACAATCCGATACAAACTGAAAGCTGTAAATACTAGACTAGACTAGACTTGGCTAGGCACCCTCTACTGAGCTAGATGCTCCTCGGGCTCCTGAAGGTCACCCTCTTGTGCCCCATAGAAGGTAGGGCAGTCATCATCATCATCTGTAATATTTTCAACAGGTCCAATCAGGACAGGAGCGAGCACAATACATCTCACGCAGTTCATAACATGTTAGGAAATATAAGCGTGCAAAAGAGTAAGATACACGAACTGTAAGAAGATGTATATGAAAACGAGAGAGAATTTATAACTGATATATATATATATATATATATATATATCTATATATATATATATAGGATAAGTAAAACTGCAATACTAAAGATTTAGAGCACAATATGGTTATGTAAACGGCTTAGGTTGCACAATAACAATAGGTCAAATCCATCATAACGTGAGTGTACAATGGAAGCGCACAATAGTCGTACAATGGGATTTGATTACATAACCATTCCTACTCACCCTCCCCAATCAATACACAAGGATCAAATCCAGTTACGCTACCTTGTACAATAGTCTCCATGAAGCTCATATGATAATGAGAGTACAATATGCACAATGAGTATACATGAATGGGGGTGTACAATAAATACAATATGTTCGTGAAACGCACATAACAATATGTATCTGTTGAACACAATAGAGATAGCATCGCAAGAGAAGATCCATATAGTACCAATCCGTGATAACGATCGTGCCAGTATCAAGTAAAGTAACCTAGAGCAAGAATGTAAATCCAGACAAGTATGAAACGGTCAGAGAATGTACTCGTCTGTCACCCTGAATGATTGGTATGAATGGATGTCCGAACTGGTGTCACAGAGTCCTATTTAGAGTAAAATAGGTTATTTAAGTACTCAAAATGAATGAATGGAAATCTACAATGCAAACTACATGATTCTAAGTCAACTAGGTCAAAGTCGACTCTTGGTCAACTTCCTAGCCAATTCTAGGTCAAACTAGTCAACTGACCTACCTAGTCAATATCTATTCAATGCTAGTCAACTAGCTATGATTAGGTATACCCTATATATTGTATCTTAACTTATACAATACTCATATTAGGATATTGCCTATACTATGTATATACAAACCTATAATTCATTACCTATCCATGCTATAGATAACTTCTCCTAACTCCTACTTAATGGGTTACCTTAACTACCTAGGTATCTTAGTTATGTAAACATATTGCTCATGTATCACACAATCAAGGTATTTCTAATACATACCAAACTAACCAACCTAATATATATATATATATATATATATATATATATATATATATATATATATATATATATAACTTATCTGATACCAACCCTTATTAATACTCTAACCACTCACATAATGGAGAACAAGGGGCTGCCTAGTGCAGCCCCTATACTGCTGCTGTTGGCAGCTGCCTAGCCAGTCAAGGCAGGCCATGCCAAGGCAGTCCATGCCAAGGCCAAATCAAGACAGGCCATGCCAAAGCCAAGTCAAGGCAGGCCATGCCAAGGCCAAATCAAGACAGGCCATGCCAAAGCCAAGTCAAGGTAGGCCATGCCAAGGCCAAATTAAGACAGGCCTTGCCAAAGCCAAGTCAAGGCAGGCCATGCCAAGGCCATATCCAATTCCAGGATTTAGATATCAAACCCAACTCAGTTCTAGGTAAACAAAACTCAGTTTTACTTCCCTTTCAATATTCAGTTTTATATTTCAATCTTAATCTCAGTTTATATCAAACAATTCAACACTATCAATCCACATCCCATTTAGTTCAAATTCATGTTTGAACTAATCAGTTTCTCAGGTATCAAACATATGTAAATCTCAGGTTTTTATTTCAATCCTTATTCATTAACATTTCAGTTTTTTCATCTAATTCTTAGTTTACATGGGATGCACTGTTGTAACATGAATCGAAATCTAACACACATTCATTGTAACATGAATTGAAACATGAAATGAACTATTTATTCTCAGATTTACATGTTTAACCCAGGTATAAATAGGAACTCATTTGAATTTAACAGTTAGCATATACCTATATTCACATTAAATTTCAGTTTTCTATATAACCCATCTCATTTTGAAGTATCAGTGAAACCAATTGACAGTTTGATAACCAATCGAATTCGAATAATCTACTACAATGCAACCCAGGTTATCATCACATGTATTCATAGTTAATTTATCATTCAAAAACCTGTTAATGTATTCGAAATTACAGTGAATTAATGTATCAGAGGAATAAAGGAAATTGAAACCAATTTTCCAATTTCAAACTCGAAAACCCAAATAAACCTTCAATTCTAATGTGCAGTCATAAAAACATATTTAAACATGCAATTAGGATGAGTTCGTGTCCACGAACTGGACACAAATCGTGTCCAAATCACCACACAAACACAGACTCAAAACTGTGTAAAAACAGTGTCGTGCACACGTGCAAGTCGAGCTAGGACACGACACACGCAACCTTGGGTCTCGTGCACATGTCAGTAGCTAGGGTAGGTCTAGGGCTTCGTTTCTAGTACCCTGAAATGAGTCAAAGCCGTGTCGTGTCCGAGTTCTTAAACCGTATCAGTGACCCAATGTGCGCGTGTGTGTGTGTTTGTAAAACCAGTGCAATCCCGATTTCTCCCTAACCACTCGATAATTTCACCCCAAAATTTGTGTGCACTGTGTCAGTGGTTGCCCGCACCCACACACAAAGTTTCGTGTGTCGAGGTGCTGTGTCGTGTCCGCTAGGACACTCGAGCAGCAGGGCAGCCGCACGGTGTCCTCGTGCGTGCGTACGTGTCCAAATTTGGACACGAGGGTGCACAGAATTCAACTCAGTCAACTTGGGTTGTGATCTACACACCAAGAGCTAAATTATTGTTCAATTAGTTTTTGAAATTAACACCATTAAATTCTAACAAACATTTCATCGAACACCTATTTCTATACACCGATACGTGTCCGATACGGACACGTAATGGACACGAATTCCTACCAAACTTGGGCTACACCTAGGGGGACCCTAAATGAATGCATCCATAGGAAGAAAACTAGAATTTAATAGGGTTTGTAGGGTTTTACCTATTGAGGGTGAAACCTCAATTTCAAGCTTTTTGAATGAGGGCTTCCTTCGATCTTGCGACGATCCCGAGCCTCCGAATCCTTGCTAGCTACCCACAAATAGTACCCTCTACTGTAGGGGAGTCCAATGCAAGAGATTAGGCTCAATTTGGACTTAATTTGGATATTTGGGGAGGAGTTGAGGAAGAACACTAAAAGAGGCAAATAAAAATAATTAAAAAATATGCTAAAGGTTAATGTGTTGTATTTATAGAGGGGGGATGTTTGATGGCTGCCATTAGGTTAGGGTTAGGGTTTAGGATGAGTGGTCAAGGCTTCTCCAACAAATTCTAGCCAATCTAAAGGCTCACAATTAAAGTAACCATTCTTAACCTTTAACCTAAAATATCCTATTAACAAATATCTAGATATTAACCTAAATGATTACTTAGTTGAAACCATCTAACTTAGTCTCTATGGTCATGACTATCATCTATATTAGGCTCAATTTCTAGGTCAAGTCCTAACAAATAGATTAGCACAATATTTAATTAATACAATTTATAATTTTACAAAATTGTCAAAATGACCAAAATATCCCTAGGCTAAAAAGTTATAATTAGTCATCCTAATCACATGACTAGGCTCCCTTGGTCATGGTTAGTCTCTAGGCTCAGCAAACACTAGGGTTACACTAGTCAATCACCAAAATCACAAGTCGTGATTTTAAATAGTTTTAAATTAACTAAAAATCACCAAAAATCATAACATGGTTTAAATATTATTATTAAATGATTATAATTATAAATTTTCAAAATTACCCTCATTTTAGAAACTGGGTGCTACAAGTCTACCCTCCTTAGAAGAATTTCGTCCTCGAAATTAAGATGGTCGTACTCCTTCTAGGTCAAACACCCCCAATAATCACAGTCTCAACATACAGTCCGATAATCATATGCGTCTGTCCAAAATCATGATACTCTGAATCTTCGTCATGCTAGTGAGCAAGGCTACGATATTCACAGAGTCCTTGACTATGGTACATACCTCTAGAATCATGGTATTTAAAATTTTCGCATTGCCGCATGCTTGGCTGCGAAAACCTTAAATTCCCACACCCGAGAAATACGTCCAAAATCTGACTATATGTCCTCACTATGCCAGCTAACATAACTATAGAAGACTCTATATCCCATAATCGAGGCGACCTAGCCCATACGACTTATCTTAGAAGAAATAGATCACAATGAAACATCTGAACAAAATTTATCAACTACCAGGTACGGATAGAATCGAATTTCAAGACAGTTATAAGGGAGCAAATGCGGAAATGGAATCGAAAAGATTGGAATCTGCTATCAGCTCTCCCTCTGCCTGTGCATCCTCGACTGCCATGGCGAAAGCTCACCCCTACTGGCCTCCCTTGGCCTGTTGCTCATGCTGGGCAAACCTCTGCTGCTGAGTCTGCAACGGTGGTCCTGTCTGCTGCCCTGTCGGAGATCTAGCTCCTGCTACTGCCTGAGTCACTGGTGCCTTGTTCCTGGGACAATCCATATACTGGTGCTCTGCTGAACCACAAAGTAAACACAGGCCCTGCCTCTTCCTGCAGTCGCTCCATCGGTGACCTTGCCTCTTGCAGAAGTCACATGTAGAAGGCTGTTGCTGCCTGGGTGCCTGCTGATAAAGTACATGTCCCTGGCCCTGAAACGGCTGCTGAACTGGCCTCTGCTGGATGTGAGGGCGCTTGGCTGGCCCTGTACTGGAACTAACCCCTAAGGCATCACTGTCCCTCTTCAGCTTGAGGCCGAAGTCCTCCTCTGCAATCTGCGCGTCCATCAATATCTGATCGAACGTCGCGTCACGGCGACCTGAGGTGCGGGTGCCCACTGCATGAATAAGTCCCCTACAGAACTTACGAGCCTTCTGCCCCTTATCCTGGATCAGATCGGGAGCGAACCTGCTAAGGCAGAAAAACTCTGCTGCATACTCGTCCACAGACGAGTTCCCCTGCACTAGACCCACAAACTGGCCCTCCAACGCTGTGAGAGCCACGTCTGGAAAGAACTTCTCTTTGAAGAGCCGTCTAAAGTTCTCCCATGATATACCCTTCACTGACACCTGAGGGTCTGTCCGGAACCATGTCAAAGCGATGTCAAAGAACTGGCTGGCCGCAGATGTCACCCAAAGTTCCTTCGGAACCTCTGCTAACTCTAGGCTCCTCTGGACGTCCTCCAACCAGTCGTCAGCATACAGGATACCCTCGGTACCCTTGAAGTCCTTCGGATTCATCTTCCTGAAATCCAGACATGTACCAGGCCTCCTCTGACTCTGCTGCTGCTGAACTGGGGCACCCCGATCTGTACTCGGGACTACCCTCTCAACTGCTGTCATCGCCAGCTGGTGGGAGTTCTCCATACTCTGTCGTAGAACCTCTGTCTGACGGTGGGATGCATCAACCTGATGTTGCTGTGCCTCTGCCTGGGCCCTCTGAGTCTGCATCATCTGCAGTATAAGGGTCTTCATCTGCTGCACATCTGTCGGTAGCGGAGGTGGCGGTAGAAAAGTCTCGGGAATAACTATGGACGGTCTCGCAGCCGGAGGTGGAAGATGAAGAACAGTTTGGCAACTCTAGAGGGGGGGTGAATAGAGTTTATATAGAAAATAACCAATTAAAAATTAACTCTTTCACGATCTATGAATAATCAGAGTAAAATGCGGAAAGTAAATGAAGAGCAAGAAAGCATACGCAAACACAGCGATTTTAACCTGGTTTCCCTCGTAGAGGACTAGTCCAGGCCTGAGAACTCTAGCTCAGGATTAAATCCACTATTTGTGAAATAGTAGTTTACAACCCGTGCCTTTACTTCAGAAGAGCACGTCAACTTCTTACAGAGGATCGCAGTGGCAATTTGCTTGGAATTGTCCAAGCGACTTCTTCAACTCTTGCACAAGAATCCTAACTGAGAGATGCTGAGCACTCGAGACTTAGGAGGCTTGTGGCTAGTAGATGGGAAGGGTATGGCTTATTTGAGCTATAAGAGAGAAGAGAAGAGAAGATTGGATGATTTGAAATGAGAGAATTCATGCCCTATTTATAGTATTTTTATAGGCAGAATTCGGCCAGAATTCGGGTAGAAAAATTCAAATATTTGGCCGTTGGACAACTAGCAACCAGCTAACCCTAAAATTAGGGTTCCTGATTTCTAGGGGACAGAGTTCGGCCCGAACTCTGTGTGGAGGCAGAGTTCGGCCCGAACTCTGTCTCCAGAGCACAGAATGGTTCTAAGGGGACCATTGGGCAATTTCTGGTTTGGTGGAGCTTGGAATTATTGGGTAGGCTATAGTCTAAGTTTCAAGAGCTCAGCATGACTCAGATTACATTAGTCTAGACTCAAAGAAAGTGTAAAATACAGACTCGAATGCAACTGAGAAGCGGAGGCTAAGCTGACGTCTGTCTTGAGCTTATTGCAGACGTCGTGTGTCGTATTGAATTATTACAGATATTATTTAGTCAATGTTGTCAATATTTGGTTGACTGTGACTTTGTGTCAACAATCTCCCCCATATTGATAATTGGCAAAATAATATATGTATATTCAACATTCATACCTGGACACAGTTGATTATAGCAACATAGCTCCCCCATAATCGATGCCGAGCTAGAAATAATAGTTCCCCCGTAATCAGTGAACGGTGCTGAGCTAGAAGTAATAGCTCCCCCGTAAATAATGTATTGAACCTGTTGTCCTGATGAATAATATATGTATATTCAACATTCATACCTGGACACAGTTGATTATAGCAACATAGCTCCCCCATAATCGATGCCGAGCTAGAAATAATAGCTCCCACGTAATCAGTGAACGGTGCTGAGCTAGAAGTAATAGCTCTCCCGTAAATAATGCATTGAACCTGTTGTCCTGATGAATAATATCTCCAAAAAGCACAAACAAGCACAGATATCCAGAATATACATAGTTCTCCCCCTTTTGGCATTTAGCAATATAGACTGCAGATGAATGAAAAGTATAGAAACTGCAGTATAGACAATTAATAGTGATACAACCACACCAAGCAGAGAAGAAATAGTATATGAATAATCAAAATGATTTACTAGCATAAATATAAAACTACGGTAAGCATAAAAATGTCATCACACAGAACCAAATGTCAAATACACAACCAGAGGTTTAGAACAGCTAAGTACATAAATCCAAAAACAAACTAAATAACTAGAAATCAAAATGCATCAACTAAGATCATCATCAGCAGCAGCAGCAGCAGATAGTAGCCAATCTCCATCACGGAGCACGAGAAGGCCCAGCAGAGTCTGAATGGTCAGTGAATGAACGGCTGGGGTCCACGATAGCAGCATCCAGATCCAGGTAACGCATGACCCAGGGGTCGTCAATGCGATATCCAGCGCGACCAGGATCCCGCTCCATGGAAATGGGCATAGAGGGGTGACGAGACATAGAATACCGGATATCGTGCAGCGAGTTGCTGAGAGCACTCATCGGCAGGGTAGTCCGATAGTCCATCTGAGTCCAGCGATCGTGCTCAAGAGCAAAACGATCCCGGAGCATAGTCTGAATAGACTCAAGAGTGGCAGGTGGAGGTGGTGCATCCTGATCGAGTGGAGGGGCGTCAGGCTCCTCATCATCAGACTGCTCAGAAGTCTCAGGAGAGGCGACGACTGCCTGAAGACATCGTGCCTTGGACAGGAAAGCAGGAGCAGGCAAGAACTGACAGTCATGAATAGGAATGATGAACACACGAAAAACCATAGAAAGGTATAAAGGATAAACCAAGGCTCTTGGTTTCTTCCTATAATTTATCATCCAGTCCATCATTGTCCGTGGAAGATTAAAGGGGATACGATAATGAAGGTGATACAAGACAAAGATCTCAAAGTATGTAACTTCATCTGTGGAGCCAGCTTTTGGCAAGATAGGGTTAAAAATGATTCGATGAAGTTCATAGAAATACGGGTTGAGGTGCTTGGCCATAAGTTTGCGAGGACTTATGTTAGGGGCACATAATTCCTCCTTGAAACCTTCAAGAGAAGTATCACCAACAAATTGGAATTGGCGAGCTTCCACAAGCTTATCCCAAATATCGAGATCTTGAAGTGCAAGATATGTCACGACCCGCACCCAATATTTGGGCATGAGCCGTGGGTACGTCCATCCTACGCCGCAGAGTCGGCGGTAGAACGCTGTCTAGTCATCTCCACAATTATCAAATACAACCACGCAGTTTATAGATTTTTGCAAAAGATCAAGTTTGCATATCAATCTCAACAGGAAGGTTGTAAACTCAATATCTATGATGAAAAAGGGATAAACTGATAACTAAAATAAGATCACCAAGTATAGAGACAAAATATGATAGAAGGATGATCTCCAAATAAATGTATAAAAGAATCCACTACTCAACTCTCATAATCCAAATAAGATACAATCAAAGTCTATATGAGCAACATAAACTCTAAACACTGTCTATCTAATAGTCTCCTGCGGAGGGTAGCCCCGCATCCGAATCCTCCTGCATGATCAAGTCAGGGTCTTCCGTGTGCTCGTAATAAGTGGAACAGAACTCCTCTAACTCATCACCTAAAATATTGGTTATCCAGTTAGGATTGGAACAAGCACACAAGCTGAAAAACTATCCTCAACATAACAGAATCGACAGTACATGAATATGACATATGTAAAGAAAACTGAGCAGTAATATGATAACATGGTACATCTAGAATAAAGTATGAATCGTAGAGTAATATGTCAACTGGAATGAATATGAAAGCATAGTGACATGTCAAGTGGTGAACATACTAAAAGACGAGTTTTCTAAGTGCATTGAAATATCCTTTTCGACATGTGAACGGCTAAGGGGTAAAATAAGGCAGACTGCATGTGTCGTGTACAGTTGCTAGCATTCAAGGTTAGACATATTGGGATAGAAAGGGATGTTCACATGTCTAATAAGGTATTTCCCCTCCCGAACAGTACTCATGAACCCAATAAGTCACGAAAGGAGCTAAACAAAGTACAGTAAATAGGGGTTCATGTTTCTCACTCGTGTGTCCATCGTGTCATCAAAACAAAGAACATATGAATGTATACTGCACAAACCATCAGAATTGGAAGTAGAACAGAGAGTGTACTTGCCTGTCGTCCCGAGCTGCGAGTAACGATCAAGTGTTGAGTCAGAGTCCAACAAACCTATATTATGAATCAATTTCTAATCAACAGATGAAGGTGAATAATGAATCTGCTTATCTATGGTGAGTTACCCCTTTTAAATAATCATATATAACCCTCTATATATACTATTAACATTACTCTCAACCTTTATCCTATATGAGTTAGGACTGTACAGTGCTACTAGGCTCCTGTCTGCCATACCCTCTCTAGTTGACCTATAAAGTCCCCTCCTCTGAACAGTCCTGGGAAGGACTCTTTCCAAACACTAGCACATGTCCTACTCTGACCCTTACTCCCAAGAATTTACCAAGATAGGATGGACCCTAGTTTAGCTTGTGTTGACATGTATTTGGGGCTGAACTAGTTCTGCCTGGCTTTAACAGGAAATGGGCTAATAGTCTAACGGCAAAAACCAGAATCAAGTGTATGAAGAGACTGATCCAATCCTTCCTTTGTGTCAAATGATGTCATTACAGTACAGGGCTAATCTATTATACTAAGGTATTTTAGGGCAGGGAATTAGTATCCCTTTTACTAATGGAAACCCAGGCTACTCCCTGTCACCCAGTGCATATTTTTCCCCAGTATGCATTTATGAGTTTATGAAGAAAAGTATGCTGTGAGTTAAAATAGTGTCATTCAGGATATGGAGACAGGGCTTGATATAAAGGACATATATGTAAAGGGTTAAAGCTAATGTCCTCATGGTCCAGATATCACACTGAACTGCAGTTATAGATTTACCTATAAGTGTACAAGTCTACACATGATATAAATTCTTTGATGTACCTATACAGGGACACCTCTCACTCCTCCATTGGATACTGGCACTCAATACTACAGACCAAAGACACACACCCAGAACCACACAGGCTATGATACCCCTGTTATAGACCTTACTGACTCAGGACACCCTCTAAATACTAGTGAAAGTATCATTTGCACTTCACTGGTCCTTGGTGTAGGTCCACCCTACCTATGCCTGTTGCAACTGTTTGGTAACCTGTCAAGAGAAGTGTGCACACAAATGTGCATTGAATGCTAATTTCCTCTCTTGTCATTTATTTGACTGATGTTTACCTGACAAAGAACCAACTGTTCCAACCACACCATGGTGGACTGGTGCTATGCTACTAATATCTGGAATAGAGTAGAACAATTTGGACTATACACATAGATTGAGCCCTTTAGGATCCTGGACTGAATATTTGTTGTCCTCTTGTGAACAGGGAACAAGGATGATGAAAAAAATAGGAGAGTTTGACTGTCACCAGGTTATGCAGGACTGGAAATGTATGATGCAAAGGTTTAACTAAAGTGGTCTTCCTAACTCTCCCTCTAGAACTACTGGAGACTCTCACAATCCTGTGCAATCAAAGCCCTGTGGTATCAATGACCCAATAGTAACCAGGTTATAACTGATACAAGAGGAATGAAATATTACTAAGGTTATGAATCATGTGTACCAAACAGGACACAACCTAATGTTGGGTAGTAGACAGGACCAAGCAAGGGTGCTGGGCAATTACAACAAAACTCACCATCTTGTGATACTTTCTTCCCCTATAGCAGGACAACCACAAGAGAACCCCCTGTTGCAGTGTCATGTTGGACATTCAATATAGGGAAAGCTTGGATACCTGGAAATGGTATCTCTGATACTTTCACACACCTGATGCCTAAGCAAATACTCTCACCCTTCTATTTCCCAGATACGAGTGATACCTAGATCCCTTCCATTGCACACTATCCTTAGGAACTCCCACGGGTTAGTGTACAGCAGGGCATGGGGTGAAGGAGTTAGACTGTTGTACAATGAGCAACATTGGGCTATCCCAAGGTCTTACTTGGTCTGCACCTCAAATACAAAAACGTACAATGACTAAAATAGGACTGACTTGACATTAGCTGTCCTAGGGGCATAAACACATGTTTCACTACACAGGAAATACACCTTTTAGTATTGCAGGTGTTAGATTACCCAACTCGAAGCAGATAGTACAAATTCTGCTGTCAATCCATGTACCTGGGTTTGAAAACTCAGATTTGACCTCGAATATTAAAGTCGAGTTTGACAATAGGAATCCATGTACTTGGTGTTACCTTGGTTTATCTGAGACATCAGTGTAAGACTAGATATAAGGTCATGTATATACTAGGCCTTCAAATGGTTGTCTGAAACATCCATCCTTGAAACTGGGTAGAGACAGGGCTTATGTGTATACTGGTCTAATGGTGCAATACTGGAACTCTTCTTGATCCTTTAGCCCCAAACAACTATATTGCATCCCCTGTTGATACCAATCTGTCAACAAGGAAAAATACCCATGGCAGTATCCAAAGGATACAAGGGAGCTCCTGTGGACTTATTTATTGGATATAGAGATAAGTTCCCCCTCCCCCATACGCATACGCCACTAATATCTTCATAGGAAGTTTCCCTACCTATTGTATAGTTGTATTTTTTGCTACCCACGGCCTTCCCTGTGCCAAACAGAGTCTTCCCCAAGGGACACACCCCTGTGCCCTGAATAATGGGTATCATACACAACCCTAGTTAGGTACTTACACCTTGTTCTCAGGTTTTAATGGCTCTATGCACATACTCAAAACCTTCTACCCATTGTTTCAAACACCTTATACACATAACAGAGATTTCGAGCAGGGGAATACCTGTATTTCGAAACAAGGTCTCTGGATGATTCCTCTGACCTCCTCTGGAAGATCTTACGGCAGGACGAGCTCGGGTTGCTAGGGTTTTGGGGAGACGGCAGTGTAACACCCAGTTTTCTGAAATTGGGATTTTTTGAAAATTTATTATTTTTATTATTAAATAATGGTGTTTTAGTCATAATATAATTTTTGGTGATTTTAGTTAATTTAAAACTATTTTCTAAGTCATGGCTTATGACTTTGTGATTTGACTAGTATAACCCTAGTGTAAACCCTAGAGATTTCATAACCTAGAGACTAACCATGATCATGTAAGCCTAACCATGTGATTAGGATATCAAATTACCACTTTTTAGTCAAAAGGGTATTTTGATAATTTATTAGAATTTATTTGGATTTATGTAGTTTATTATTATTTAATTAGTTGATTAGTGTCATGTTAGTCCCTAACATATTTTACCCTAACCTAGAGATTAGTCACTAACCTAGGAGGCTAATGTTGGATGTTAACCTATGTGTAAATATCTTAGGTTGGAAATATCTAAGATATTACTTTCTTAGATATTTAGAAAACCTAGAAATATCTACCTACTTGGTCCAAGACTTAGAAGCTAAGTTTGCTAGGTGGAAGAACCCTAAAATATCTACCCATGGCAGCCCAACCCTACCCCCATCCTATATAAACACCCCCCCCCCCCCCCCCCCCTTCATTCAAGCTTCTTTCATTACACTTAAAACCTATTTTTCCCTCAACTTCAACCCTTCACCATTTAATCAATTTGACTCCAAATTGAGCCTAGTTTCTTGCATTAGACTCCCCTACACTAGAGGATACCAATTGTGGCTTGCTAGCAAGGATTCGTGAAGCTTTGGACATTAGGAGTTGAAGGAGGATTTCATTCAAATAGGCCTATATTTGAGGATTTTGCACTCATAGGTAAAAATCCCCAAACCTAGTTATTATTGTGATTTTTCTTCATAAATACATGCATATAGGTGTACCCTAACTGTGGGTCAAGTTTGGTAGGAAAAAGGCTTGGTTTGGTGTCCGTATCGGACACGTATCTATGTGTTTAATTAAGTGTTTGGTGAAATGTCACTATGGTTTGAAAGTTGTTATTTTCCAAAACAAATTATATTTTTGGGTAGCCCTAGACATGTAGGACACAACCCTAGTTGACTGAGCACGAATCCGAGTCGCGTCCGTGTCCAAAATGGACACGAATGCTCTGTACACACACATACACTGTGTCCTGTTGCTCGAGCCCCATTTCTCACTGTATACGACACTTCGACACACCAATTTTGGTGGACACGAAGGGGCCATGACTGACATGTCAGCCCCCAAGTGCCATGTCATCTCGTGTCGTATCGGACACGTAATCACACGCGCACTGGTTTGGTTTACACTGCACACAGTGTTAAAACACACACTGACACGGCCTTCGTGTCGTGTCTAGACACGACGTGGACACCAAGTGTCAGTCCTAAACCCTAGCCCTAGACCTAGGCTACACCCTGACACGAGCACAAGGCTCTACGTGCCACGTGTAGAGCGCACGACCCTTCGACACGCGTGCACGAGACTGTGCACGCTGTCCTGCTACCCGACACGGATTTCTTCGTGTCCATGCCACGTGGACACGTGCCACTTGGCACGAGGGTAGGGGCACCCTCTGACAACCTACCCACGAAGTTTCATGCGACCACGTGTCGTATCGGACACGTAGTTAGCTCTGCACTGATTCGTGCACTGTACTAACACGCGCACAGACCCTCACTGATACGCCTCTCTAACTCGGACACGACACGACCCCGACTCGATTCAGGGTGCTGGACACTTAGCCTGACCCTAGGCGAACCTAGACACGTGACCACGAGACACGAGGACACGTGTGCTGTGTCCTACACGCGTGTGCACCTTAGCACGACGCTGTGACACTGCACAGTGTCTGAATTTACCCGATTTGGGTTTTAGACTCCTGGACACGCCGTGTCGTGTCGTGGTGGACTCCCATGGACACACACGACACGTGTACACCTAGGGGCTCGATTACCAACCCTTGGTTTTAGGTATTAGTTGGGTTTTGTGTCGATTTTGGGATTTACATATATGTTCAGTTATGAACAGTAAATCCTGGGGATTTTTCTATATTTAAAACGAATTTTAAATCGATTTATATGTATATATATACGTATATTGGTCTGTATATATACTGTATATATGTATATAAGTATATGTGTATGTATGTAGGTGTGTGAGTGTGTATATGTATGTAAATATGTAGATATGTGTGTATATATATATATGCATATGCATGTGTGTGTGTCCCCCTAATCTCAGATTTCTGAGTTTTTAACCCCCCCTGTTGCTGTGCACACCAGTACACACACACACCACTGCCTCACCATCTCTCACTCTCCTTTCACTCTCTCTCTCTACCTATATATGTATATATGTTATGTATGTGTATATATATATATGTTATATAGTGATATATATATATATATATATATATGTGGGGTATATGGGTATTTATATATAGTGGCTATATATATAGGTTTTACATTATATAGTGTATGTATATATATATCTATATAGGTAAACCTAGAACTAGTTGACCTAAGCTACTAGCCTATGGGCTATAGCTATTAGCCTATGGCCATTAGGGCTAACCCTAATTGACCAAATACCCATGACTTAACTAGTTTACCCCTTGTTTGACCAAGTGTTGACCAAGGTCAACCTTAGGTCAAACTTGACCTAATCAACCTAGTTTGACTTGAAACTAACCTAGAATGACTAGTTTGACTAAACCCTAACTAGTAGACCTAGGTTGACTAGCAAGTTGACCAATGTTGACCATTGTTGACCAAAGTCAACTATAGGTCAACCTTGACCTAGAAATGACCTAATTGATCTAGAAATGACTTAGATGGTCTTAGAAGGACTAGCTGACTAAGTTTGACTAAACCTTAGCCTAATGACTAGTTGGTTTAGGTTTAACCTATATGAGTAAATATTAACCTAAGTTATATGGGTAGTCCTATGTAAATTAAGATATGTATGGGGTCAAGTGGGAAATTAGGAGTTGTTTCATGATCTAGGTTAGAGTTTAGGTTTATTTGTTAAAGACTAAGGTTTGGTGTTATATACAATATGGTGTTGTGTTGTTGTTTGTGCCTTAACCTTGGTATAGTATTTAGATAATCCAGACTTACCTAGACTTAACCAAGCTTAACCAAATTGACTAGTAATAGACTAATCTAACCCTTGTTGACCAACTTAGATAGATTGACCTAGACTTGACCCAGATTGATCATGTTGACTAATATTTGACTAGAATGCTGACCAAGAGTTGACTTTAACCTAGATTTGACTAACCTTGACTTGTTTAAACTTGGTTAATTTTGTATGACTTAGTTTAACTTCTTGTGACCTAGTGTGACTTAATTTGACTTAGTTTGACTGTAGTGTTGACCAAATTTGACTTTGGCCTAGATTGGCTTAGAATTCATATAGATTGCATTATAGATTTCATTTACCTTCATTTTGGACATGTCATAACTGTATTGCTCTATTTTAGGACATTGTGACCCTGGTACAGACATCTGATATTACACTACTCTTTCCAGAGTAACAGGCGAGTACATTCTCTGATAGTTCTCTCATTTATTTGTCAATTACTGTATTTCAGTTCTAGTTAGTTCTATGTGATTCTCTGTATCAACACGTATGGATATTTCTGGATTCATGTATCGACACATACCTTACTTGCTGGCCTCTATTACTGGAGTCATTAGCATCATTCTGGAATCATTTCTGGAATCATCATGTATTGGCCAGACTCATCTCGATTCTTTTTGTCGATTTTGGATTCACTTGCTGGGCGGGGAAATATTGAGTAAGACATGTAGACATACCCCAAATCTGGAATCTCCAACTGGAATCTACTGGAAGCATAGCCATCTCTTGCCTGATCCGTAAGAGATGTGCCTGATACCTACAGCCGTTTGCATGTCGACCTCGGTATTTTAAAACACACTGTTAGATCATAGTTGGACTCACCCTGGATTCATTGATCACTGTTGGACTCATCTTGTACTGGAAATTATCTGGTATCAGATTATATAGACTGGACTCACACTGGGATTACATTAGACTTATATCGTACTGTCTGGACTCACACATGATATTCTAGTTCAGTTAGCTTTTATTACAGTCTTCATTGCCATGATTCTTCTCTTGTTTTAGTTACCTTTCTTTTCTTGTATCTTACTGTCCCTCTATGCCATCATTACCTGTATAAAACTGCCATGCTCATCAATAAAACTGTCTATAACTGCTTTATAGTTCTTTGTCATTTACTTGGGTTTTTCTTGATGAGTTGTGCTCGTTCCCGTCCTGATTGGACCTGTTGAAAATATTACAGATGATAATCCTGAGGACACATGCCCTGCTTACCATGGACCTGGCGAGGGATTAGCTACCTTTGGTCCCGACTCTCAGGAGTGATTCAGGAGATTAGCTAGTAGACTACTTTAGCTTTCATGTTTTGGCTTGTTGTATTAAAGTTAAGATATTGAGTCTGTATTAAGTTGGTTTGAGATATTGGTGTATTATTTTAGTAGTTAGTTGTTGTTATCTTTAATTCCTTAGGTATAACTTTTGTGTTATCTTTTCGTGTTTAGACTGTGTTGAGTAGATCATACCCTTTACTTGCCCTCCATTCGGAGCTGATATCTGGACAAGTACTTTTTATATTCACTGCATGAGATTAGTTAGCAACCTAGGACAGCTTACTACCGCCGACACTGCGGCGTAGGCTGGACGTAACCACTTCTCGTGCCCCTATACTGGGTGCGGGTCGTGACACGTTTTTAGTGGTGGCCCATGCAGGTCTGTCGACTAAATTGTTTGGTTACGTTATTGTACCAAGCATGCCTGCAATTAGGAACTTAAGGTAATTAGACAACATTAGGAGTGACGCTTAGAACACCTAGAGGAATGCTAGGATTGCAACATAGGAAATACATCACATGTTTGCTATTATAATTAGATTTTTCTTGCATATGATTGCTTACTTTAAATAAGTCCTTATAAGTCTTTTTATTTTGTAAATTAGATGGTGCTTACTCGTTCATCCCAGCATGTCACACCTGAGAATGGCACGCTCCCCATCCAGTCAGCTGACCAGTTGACTGATACACCTCCACCTTCACCTACCACCTTCCCCCTCTCCACAGATCCACAAACCCAGATACCACAACCACCTTCCACATCAAGGCCCAGCAGGATCCGATACTTCCACCACCCCCTATCACTATACCTACCCAGGCTTCCGTCACCCTCGACGGGAACCAACTGCTCATTCTGATCCAGGGGTTCCTAGCAACCCATCAGGAGCAGACCACCCTACTCCGCCAGAGCATGGAGCATTCTGAAGGACGTACCTTGGTCCCACCACCTGTAGAGCCACGGCAGAGAGCAGGGACGATCAAGGACTTCATGGGTCTGAATCCCAAGGAGTTCTTAGGGACTGAGGGCATAGTAGTAGCAGATGACTGGTTAGACTCGGTAGAGAGGAAGCTCATTGGAGTTAGGATGCCGGATGACCTCCAGGTCGAGGCAGCGGGATTTTTGCTGATAGACTTGGCAGGAGTTTGGTTCCGGAATGAGCCGTTATTCGCGAGAGGGACAGCCACTTGGGATCAGTTCAAGACCCAGTTCAAGAAGAAATTCTTCTCGACCACCGCTAGGGTAGCCATGGGGCTACGATTCCAGAACATCCAGCAGAGGAACCGTTCTGTTGACGAGTATGCAGCAGAGTTTAGTCGCTTGAGCCATTTCGCTCCTAGTCTGGTTGCAGATCCAGAGGAGATGACGCGTAGGTTTTGCCGTGGTCTAGTTCCAGACATTGGCATTCTTATAGTGGCAAACGGTATGACTGGCTACTACCAGAGCTTAGAGTTAGCCCGGAGTATCGAGGAGCGTCTTCTATCTTGCAAGAGGCCGGCTTCTGCACACATTGAGGGACCCTCCAAGCGTCAGGCTTTCCAGCAGAAAGTACCGACGCTACACCAGCAGATATATCATCCTCCCACACCACATCATTTGACCTCGCCAGTTAGAGCCCCGGGACCCCGACAGCAGCAGAGGCTATTTCAGCAGGTGCAACATCAGTATAGAGGTCAGGACCCGAAGACGATCAGTTGTTCATACTGCAGGAAGCAGGGACACATCAGAGAGCAGTGTAGGAAGAGGCTGAAGGTTTGCTATAACTGTGGGTCTGATACCCACCAGAAGATGGATTGTCCTATTGCACCTCCTTATATGGGGGCTAGGCCACATGTAGCTCAGCACCAGAGGGGTGGAGCTTTTGCGATGACGGTCGAGGAGACCAACGCTGCAGGTGACGGGTTAGCAGGTTTGTCTTTCCTGTCCTTCCTTTCCCATCTTGTTGTATGATTCCATTAGTACCTGTCAGGATATGCTTGTGATATGCTAGATAGTGTAGTTACCCTGTTCAAGACTGTGGAATCACGACCAGTAGGACTATGATTGCATGTTATCTTTTTGACTTTGATTGACTGGGGGTTTGACCTAGAAGGAGTACGACTATCTTAATTTCGAGGACAAAATTTCTCTAAGGAGGGTAGACTTGTAACACCCAGTTTTCTGAAATTGGGATTTTTTGAAAATTTATTATTTTTATTATTAAATAATGGTGTTTTAGTCATAATATGATTTTTGGTGATTTTAGTTAATTTAAAACTATTTTCTAAGTCATGGCTTATGACTTTGTGATTTGACTAGTATAACCCTAGTGTAAACCCTAGAGATTTCATAACCTAGAGACTAACCATGATCATGTAAGCCTAACCATGTGATTAGGATATCAAATTACCACTTTTTAGTCAAAAGGGTATTTTGGTAATTTATTAGAATTTATTTGGATTTATGTAGTTTATTATTATTTAATTAGTTGATTAGTGTCATGTTAGTCCCTAACCTATTTTACCCTAACCTAGAGATTAGTCACTAACCTAGGAGGCTAATGTTGGATGTTAACCTATGTGTAAATATCTTAGGTTGGAAATATCTAAGATATTACTTTCTTAGATATTTAGAAAACCTAGAAATATCTACCTACTTGGTCCAAGACTTAGAAGCTAAGTTTGCTAGGTGGAAGAACCCTAAAATATCTACCCATGGCAGCCCAACCCTACCCCCATCCTATATAAACACCCCCCTTCATTCAAGCTTCTTTCATTACACTTAAAACCTATTTTTCTCTCAACTTCAACCCTTCACCATTTAATCAATTTGACTCTAAATTGAGCCTAGTTTCTTGCATTAGACTCCCCTACACTAGAGGATACCAATTGTGGCTTGCTAGCAAGGATTCGTGAAGCTTTGGACATTAGGAGTTGAAGGAGGATTTCATTCAAATAGGCCTATATTTGAGGATTTTGCACTCATAGGTAAAAAATCCCCAAACCTAGTTATTATTGTGATTTTTCTTCATAAATACATGCATATAGGTGTACCCTAACTGTGGGTCAAGTTTGGTAGGAAATAGGCTTGGTTTGGTGTCCTTATCGGACACGTATCTGTGTGTTTAATTAAGTGTTTGGTGAAATGTCACTATGGTTTGAAAGTTGTTATTTTCCAAAACAAATTATATTTTTGGGTAGCCCTAGACATGTAGGACACAACCCTAGTTGACTGAGCACGAATCCGAGTCGTGTCCGTGTCCAAAACGGAAACGAATGCTCTGTACACACACATACACTGTGTCTTGTTGCTCGAGCCCCATTTCTCACTGTATACGACACTTCGACACACCAATTTTGGTGGACACGAAGGGGCCATGACTGACATGTCAGCCCCCAAGTGCCATGTCATCTCGTGTCGTATCGGACACGTAATCACACGCGCACTGGTTTGGTTTACACTGCACACAGTGTTAAAACACACACTGACACGGCCTTCGTGTCGTGTCTAGACACGACGTGGACACCAAGTGTCAGTCCTAAACCCTAGCCCTAGACCTAGGCTACACCCTGACACGAGCACAAGGCTCTACGTGCCACGTGTAGAGCGCACGACCCTTCGACACGCGTGCACGAGACTGTGCACGCTGTCCTGCTACCCGACACGGATTTCTTCGTGTCCATGCCACGTGGACACGTGCCACTTGGCACGAGGGTAGAGGCACCCTCTGACAACCTACCTACGAAGTTTCATGCGACCACGTGTCGTATCGGACACGTAGTTAGCTCTGCACTGATTCGTGCACTGTACTAACACGCGCACAGACCCTCACTGATACGCCTCTCTAACTCGGACACGACACGACCCCGACTCGATTCAGGGTGCTGGATACTTAGCCTGACCCTAGGCGAACCTAGACACGTGACCACGAGACACGAGGACACGTGTGCTGTGTCCTACACGCGTGTGCACCTTAGCACGACGCTGTGACACTGCACAGTGTCTGAATTTACCCGATTTGGGTTTTAGACTCCTGGACACGCCGTGTCGTGTCGTGGTGGACTCCCATGGACACACACGACACGTGTACACCTAGGGGCTCGATTACCAACCCTTGGTTTTAGGTATTAGTTGGGTTTTGTGTCGATTTTGGGATTTACATATATGTTCAGTTATGAACAGTAAATCCTGGGGATTTTTCTGTATTTAAAACGAATTTTAAATCGATTTATATGTATATATATACGTATATTGGTCTGTATATATACTGTATATATATGTATATAAGTATATGTGTATGTATGTAGGTGTGTGATTGTGTATATGTATGTAAATATGTAGATATGTGTGTATATATATATATGCATATATGCATGTGTGTGTGTCCCCCTAATCTCAGATTTCTGAGTTTTTAACCCCCCCTGTTGCTGTGCACACCAGTACACACACACACCACTGCCTCACCATCTCTCACTCTCCTTTCACTCTCTCTCTTTCTACCTATATATGTATATATGTTATGTATGTGTATATATATATATATATGTTATATAGTGATATATATATATATATATATATATATATATATATAATATATATATATATATATATATATATATGTGGGGTATATGGGTATTTATATATAGTGGCTATATATATAGGTTTTACATTATATAGTGTATGTATATATATATCTATATAGGTAAACCTAGAACTAGTTGACCTAAGCTACTAGCCTATGGGCTATAGCTATTAGCCTATGGCCATTAGGGCTAACCCTAATTGACCAAATATCCATGACTTAACTAGTTTACCCCTTGTTTGACCAAGTGTTGACCAAGGTCAACCTTAGGTCAAACTTGACCTAATCAACCTAGTTTGACTTGAAACTAACCTAGAATGACTAGTTTGACTAAACCCTAACTAGTAGACCTAGGTTGACTAGCAAGTTGACCAATGTTGACCATTGTTGACCAAAGTCAACTATAGGTCAACCTTGACCTAGAAATGACCTAATTGATCTAGAAATGACTTAGATGGTCTTAGAAGGACTAGCTGACTAAGTTTGACTAAACCTTAGCCTAATGACTAGTTGGTTTAGGTTTAACCTATATGAGTAAATATTAACCTAAGTTATATGGGTAGTCCTATGTAAATTAAGATATGTATGGGGTCAAGTGGGAAATTAGGAGTTGTTTCATGATCTAGGTTAGAGTTTAGGTTTATTTGTTAAAGACTAAGGTTTGGTGTTATATACAATATGGTGTTGTGTTGTTGTTTGTGCCTTAACCTTGGTATAGTATTTAGATAATCCAGACTTACCTAGACTTAACCAAGCTTAACCAAATTGACTAGTAATAGACTAATCTAACCCTTGTTGACCAACTTAGATAGATTGACCTAGACTTGACCAAGATTGATCATGTTGACTAATATTTGACTAGAATGCTGACCAAGAGTTGACTTTAACCTAGATTTGACTAACCTTGACTTGTTTAAACTTGTTTAATCTTGTATGACTTAGTTTAACTTCTTGTGACCTAGTGTGACTTAATTTGACTTAGTTTGACTGTAGTGTTGACCAAGTTTGACTTTGGCCTAGATTGGCTTAGAATTCATATAGATTGCATTATAGATTTTATTTACCTTTATTTTGGACATGTCATAACTGTATTGCTCTATTTTAGGACATTGTGACCCTGGTACAGACATCTGATATTACACTACTCTTTCCAGAGTAACAGGCGAGTACATTCTCTGATAGTTCTCTCATTTATTTGTCAATTACTGTATTTCAGTTCTAGTTAGTTCTATGTGATTCTCTGTATCAACACGTATGGATATTTCTGGATTCATGTATCGACACATACCTTACTTGCTGGCCTCTATTACTGGAGTCATTAGTATCATTCTGGAATCATTTCTGGAATCATCATGTATTGGCCAGACTCATCTCAATTCTTTTTGTCGATTTTGGATTCACTTGCTGGGCGGGGAAATATTGAGTAAGACATGTAGACATATCCCAAATCTGGAATCTCCAACTGGAATCTACTGGAAGCATAGCCATCTCTTGCCTGATCCGTAAGAGATGTGCCTGATACCTACAGCCGTTTGCATGTCGACCTCGGTATTTTAAAACACACTGTTAGATCATAGTTGGACTCACCCTGGATTCATTGATCACTGTTGGACTCATCTTGTACTGGAAATTATCTGGTATCAGATTATATGGACTGGACTCACACTGGGATTACATTAGACTTATATCGTACTGTCTGGACTCACACATGATATTCTAGTTCAGTTAGCTTTTATTACAGTCTTCATTGCCATGATTCTTCTCTTGTTTTAGTTACCTTTCTTTTCTTGTATCTTACTGTCCCTCTATGCCATCATTACCTGTATAAAACTGCCATGCTCATCAATAAAACTGTCTATAACTGCTTTATAGTTCTTTGTCATTTACTTGGGTTTTTCTTGATGAGTTGTGCTCGTACCCGTCCTGATTGGACCTGTTGAAAATATTACAGATGATAATCCTGAGGACACATGCCCTGCTTACCATGGACCTGGCGAGGGATTAGCTACCTTTGGTCCCGACTCTCAGGAGTGATTCAGGAGATTAGCTAGTAGACTACTTTAGCTTTCATGTTTTGGCTTGTTGTATTAAAGTTAAGATATTGAGTCTGTATAAGTTAGTTTGAGATATTGGTGTATTATTTTAGTAGTTAGTTGTTGTTATCTTTAATACCTTAGGTATAACTTCTGTGTTATCTTTTCGTGTTTAGACTGTGTGAGTAGATCATACCCTTTACTTGCCCTCCATTCGGAGCTGATATCTGGACAAGTACTTTTTATATTCACTGCATGAGATTAGTTAGCAACCTAGGACAGCTTACTACCGCCGACACTGCGGCGTAGGCTGGACGTAACCACTTCTCGTGCCCCTATACTGGGTGCAGGTCGTGACAGGCAGGGTCGATTTCAATTGCTCTTATATAAGAATTTACTGGATAGACTCGAATCCTTCTCTAGGATTTGAATCCCAGTTTGAAGCCCATTCAAATTAGGATTCAAATCTCTTCGAGTTTGGTCCTCAGCCTTAGCCGTTGAAGTTTGAATTTAAACAGGAGTTTTGCAGATTAGACCCTCTTCTAATCTTATTTATACACCAGTATTTCTGTTTTAGAGGCAAAAGGGAAAAAACCCCTCCCTAATCCTATCAGTATTTGCTTATCAGGGTGTTCAAGGCATTTACACTATTTGTCACTTCAAAAAAAAACTGTATGCTACTTAAAGGTATTTAGCAAAATATAATATTATAAATAATAGAATGGAATTTTGGGTCAAGGACTTACAAGATACTCGCCCAACTCAGAAGCATCAAAAGCAATATCAATACCGGCAACCCGGGAATAGATGTGGGTCGCATCGTGAGTCAAATTGCAATAAAACATTTGGATGGCGCTACGGTAAATGACAAAGTTTGAGGCAACTAACTCATCCAAACATAGATCACGAAACAAAGATTCATATTGAGAAAAGATTGTAAAATTTATAGGATGTCCCCCGAACACCGGACGAGTCCGAAAGTCGCTAAACCACTCGTTAGATGCGTCTAGCGACACAAACAATCGGTCGTCATATGTATTAGGATCGTGGGGACTAGGTGGGTTGAACAACGGATGAATGGGTTGTTGTTCAGCTACTTGCTCAATGGGAGGAGGAGGATTCGAATAGGAAGCTCCCTCAGTTCGAGTCCTTTTCCCACGATTGGGCAAGCGAGGAGCCATTTGCAAGAAAAATAGAGAACTTGAAATGGAGAGAAAGAAGGAGATATACCTGAAATCAACAACAAACAGTGGAAGAAAATGATGAGAAACCCCTTTCCCTTGATTTTGAGGAGTAATGGAGCACTCTTGATAGAAAACTAGGGTTAGGGTTTGTAGGAAAAAGTTTGGAGAGGTGGAGAAGAAGGAAAGAATGAAGGAGAGAGATGAAAACCCGAAAATAAAGAGAGGGTTTTCTTTGGTCGGAGGGAATCTGGACCGTACGATCTAAAATGATCAAACGGGTGAGGCTTGTCCCCAACGCTGGAACAATGGGACCGAACTCGGCCCGAACTCTGTTAGGGGCAGAGTTCGGCCCGAGTTCTGGATCAGTATTCCAGAACAGAAAAATGGGCTAGTAGATAGAAAAAATGGTTAAGTGTTGAAAAAGAGTTAGAAATGAGGATAAAAGTTTCATAAAATCAATCAAATAGATAGAGAGGTATACTAATATCAGAATGAACTTAGAAAATATCAAGTAGGCAATAATAAATCAAAACGAACCATATAATAAACAAGAAAATATATTATGATTCAATAGTTTGAATTTGCCATGGGTTAGCTGCAGGGGCCGGATCCCAGCTAGCGGTAGTCCTGAAGACTAGTGCACCGTGTCGCTTAGGCTTTTACGCCTTGTTGTCAGAAGGACCATTTCGGCTTGTACCCATACCAAATTCGTCATAAAAGAATCATACTATACTCGATATTTACGCAGGTGAGTTTCAATTTATGACAGCTTCATCTAAATTTCAAGTTCACGACAAAGAAAATTGAAGCGCTCTTCGGATAAAGGCTTAGTAAAGAAGTCTGCTAGCTGATGATCAGTATCAATAAATTCTAAGTTAATCGTGTCATTTTGCTGATGATCACGCAAAAAGTGGTGTCTAATCTCAATGTATTTAGTGCATGAGTGACAGACAGGGTTCTTAGTCAAATTAATGGCACTAGTGTTGTCACAGAATATAGGAATATGCATGAAAGATAGATTATAGTCTTCAAGGGTTTGCTTCATCCACAGAATTTGTGCACAACAACGTCCAGCTGCGATATATTCAGCTTTTGTTGTGGATAGTGCGACAGAATTCTGTTTCTTGCTAAACCAAGAGACTAAAGCCTTTCCTAATAATGACACGTGCCGCTTGTACTTTTACGGTCGACCTTGCATCCGGCGAAGTCAGCATCAGAGTAACCAATGAGGTCAAATGATGTTGTCTTGGGATACCATAGGCCCACTGTAATCGTACCCTTAAGGTATCGAAAGATACGCTTAACCGCGGTCAAGTGTGATTCCTTAGGATTTGCTTGATATCTAGCACATAGGCAAACATTAAACATGATATCGGGGCGACTAGCAGTTAAATAAAGTAAGCTGCCTATCATACCTCGATACTTACGTTGATCAACGGGTTTGTCGCTCTCATCTGGTTCGAGTTTGGTTGAAGTAGCCATTGGAGTGCTGATTGGTTTGACGTTGTCAAGATCGAACTTCTTCAGCATGTCCTTGGTATACTTCGATTGACAGATGAAAGTTCCATTAGCCATTTGTTTTACTTGCAGACCAAGAAAGTAGTTGAGCTCTCCCATCATGCTCATCTCAAATTCCGTCTGCATACACTTGGCAAATTCTTGACAGAGGGTTTCATCAGTAGAACCAAAAATGATATCATCAACATAAATTTGAATTAACAGAATAGTGTTTTTAAAAGATTTTATAAAAAGTGTAGTGTCAATTTTCCCTTTCGAAAAACCTTTCTCAAGCAAGAAACTGCTTAGCCTTTTATACCAAGCTCTGGGGGCTTGTTTAAGGCCATATAGCGCTTTCTTTAGCTTGAACACGTGGTCGAAAAATTTGTGATTTTCAAAACCAGGGGGTTGTTTTACATAAACTTCCTTCTTAATAAAACCATTCAAGAAAGCACTTTTCACATCCATTTGAAATAATTTGAAATTTTGATAATTAGCAAATGCACAAAGCATCCGAATGGATTCTAGTCTAGCAACAGGAGCATACGTCTCATCGCAGTCGATACCTTCCTCTTGGTTGTATCCTTGAGCTACTAGACGAGCTTTGTTGCGTGTGACTGAACCATTTTCATTCACTTTGTTTCTAAACACCCATTTAGTACCAATTATTGAGTGATTAGCCGGTCTAGGAACTAGTTTCCACACTTGGCTCCTCTCGAATTGGTTGAGTTCATCTTGCATAGCAGAAATCCAAAATTCATCATTAAAAGCTTCAGAAATGTTTTTAGGCTCTACTTGTGAAATGAAGGCAGTGCTAGCAACGGAGTCTCTTAGTGATGATCTAGTAGTTACTCCACGTGAAACTTCACCTATAACTAAATTTTCTGGATGAGAAGGTTTGAAAGAAAATTTCTTAGGCAAACCCTCCAGAGAATCAGTTTCGGTTGAAGTATTCATTGGAGTAGAAGTTGATGGCTCAACGTCATCATCAAGAGTACTTACTGCACTGTTATCTTCATCAAAAGTCACATTTGTTGACTCTTCCACAATTAGTGAGCGTTTATTAAAAACTCTATATCCCTTACTCTTGGCGGCATAACCAAGAAAGATACTATCGTCAGCTTTGGCATCAAATTTGCCTAAGTTGTCTTTGGTGTTAAGGATAAAACATCTACAACCAAAAACTTTGAAATAAGAAACATTGGGGGTTCTCCCAAACCAAAGCTCATAGGGTGTTTTCTTCGTAATGGGACGAATAAGCACCATATTCAAAATGTGGCATGCTGTACTGACAGCTTCTGCCCAGAAGTATTTCGGAAGTGAAAATTTATTCAACATGACTCTAGCCATATCGTCGAGAGTCCTATTCTTCCGCTCCTCAACACCATTTTGTTGAGGAGTTCTTGGACAAGAAAATTCATGATCAAAACCATTAGAATCACAAAAATTTTCAAAATCAGAATTTTCGAATTCGCCTCCATGATCACTTCGGATACGAGTGATCATGTAGCCTTTTTCGTTTTGAACTTTCTTAATAAAAACTTTAAAAACAGAAATAGCATCGCTCTTATTTGCGAGAAAGAAAACCCAAGTAAATCTTGAAAAATCATCAACAATAACAAATGCATAAAGCTTGCCACCAAGACTAGCTATTCTACTAGGACCAAATAAATCCATATGAAGTAGTTGCAGGGGTTTAGTAGTACTTACAGAGTTGATGGAATGAAATGAGGATTTGGTTGCCTTGTTTAGTTCACATTCGGCACATACCGTATCCTTTTTGAATGTGATGTCGGGCAATCCTTTCACTAGCTTCTTGGTCGATAGCCTGGATATAGCATCTATGTTGGCATGACCAAGACGCTGGTGCCAAAGTAGTCGTTCGTCTTTGTAGGCATATAGACATCTACCTGCATTGTTAGTATTTATAGAAAGATAGAAAATGTAGATGTTGTCCTCTCTTTTCCCTTCAAAAGCAATGTCTCCCGTTGACCTATCATAGATGTAGCAATTATTTTGTCCAAAGTTAATATCATATCCATGATCAGCAAGATGACTAATGCTGAGCAGGTTATGCTTTAACTCGGTCACTAGGCAGACATCCTTTATTACAGGAGAAGGATGATGACCAATGTTACCATTACCTATTATGTGCCCTTTGAGATTGTTACCGAAGGATACGTATCCTTCTCTCTTCATCGATAGTGATGCAAAAAGATTTGCGTCTCCCGTCATATGTCGCGAGCATCCACTATCGAGAATCCACTTACTCTCAGTTGAGGAGGGAAGGTCCACCTACATTAAGAGTAGATGTGACCTTTGGTACCCAAGTTCTTGAGGGTCCTGAAAAGTTAGTTTTCGGAAACCATGCATATATCTTTTTGTCTACCAGTCCTCTAACTCTACATTGTGGTAAAATGTGTCCATGTGATCCACAGTAGGTACAGATAGCATTTTTATTTATACTAGGAGCATGAGAATAATATCTATA
Source organism: Iris pallida (assembly GCA_029216955.1). NCBI lineage: Eukaryota > Viridiplantae > Streptophyta > Magnoliopsida > Asparagales > Iridaceae > Iris > Iris pallida. The sequence continues at coordinate 3,515,548 of JANAVB010005596.1, forward strand.
AGCAACAGGATGTGGATAGACATGATGTGAAGAGTTAGCATGGTGATGATGATTATGCATAGAATGAGTGGCATGGTGATGGTGTCTATGATGATATTGTCTATGATGTGTGACATGCTGATAATGTCTATATGGCATGGCATGTGGGTGTGGCATGGTATGATGATTTTGTCTATGTGGCATAACATGATGATTTTGTTTATATGGCATGGCATGATGATGATTTCTATATGTAGAGTGATGTTGGTTGTGTCTTTGTGCAGTATGATGAGGGGTATTCTTACGTGCACGTGGTTTATGGAAGTTTGTGTATATAAAAGCATGGTTACGTGCTGCATGAGGATGACGTGGTTGACTAGCATGAGTGGTGTTGTGCCCATGTGATTGGGTTTGAGGTTGAACAACCTGTTACCCAATTTGGTTTCTAATCTCTTAGAAACAGCTTGCAGTTCATCAACCTTAATATTTAAGCCATATATCTTAGTCATGGAAATCGTTGTGTCTACTCTTTTCTTCAGCTAGCAACGTGTTGAGTGTAGTAATTTCTTGAGTTTGTTGCTCAATACGTGCTTCAGCATCATGTAAGCTTATTTTAAGCTTGGATACTTCATTTGTGACATCAGTGGGTGACGTGTCTCTAACATTATCAAGAAGTAAAGAAATTCTTTGTATTTCGTCGTCAAGACTTTTGATTTTGTCCTTGACATGTTTGTATTTACCGATGACCTTTTTGTGATCATCGAGTAAATCAGTGAAGACATCGCCAAGTTCATCAAAAGAGAAGTCATCTAAAGTTTCGTTAGATACCTTGTTGGAAGTTGCCATTAGGCACACATTTGCTTTATCTTGAGGAGAGTCCTTTTCTTCCTCGGAGTCACTCGCTTCACTTTCATGCCAAATGCTTGTGTTGGCATATTTCTTTGATGAGGTCTTCTTGTATGGCTTTTCATAACGGTTGCTTTTCTTCAAGAATGGACAGTCTTTTCGGACGTGTCCAGTCTTCTTGCAACCATAGCAGGTTGGCTCTTCTTCATCGTCTTCTTGTGGTTCCTTATTTCTTCTATTGAAGCGAAGGAACTTCTTGAAGTTGCGAACCATGAGAGCTTGGTCTTCATCATCTGAGTTGTCGTCTTCGGTCTCATCGTGATCAGCCCTTCGTCGATGAGCTTTGAGTGCGATCTCCCTGGTCTTCGGAGCAGGCTCTTCGAAGTCCTTGAGGTCAAGCTCGTGAGTCATGAGCTTACCCATCAAGGCCTCCATTGACATTGTTGTGAGATCGTTTCCTTCTATGATGGCTGTCACCTTAGGGTTCCAAATCTTTGGTAACCCTCTGAGTAACTTACGAATCTTCTCGTGGTTTGAGTACTTCTTACCAAGCGAGGATAGAGGATTGATGATGTCGAGGAATCTTGTAAATATTTGAGTGATCGTCTCATTTGGCTTCATCTTAAATGCCTTGTATTCTTGCGTAAGACGACTGATTTTTCATTCCTTGACTTGGGTGGTCCCTTCATGCGTCACTTCTAGAAGCTTCCATACTTCATGGGATGTGGTGCATGTGGATACCCTGTTAAACTCATTCCTGTCTATAGCACAGAATAAAGCATTAATAGCTCTCGCGTCTAGACTTGCCTGTTTCTTCTCTTCGTCAGAATATTTGTCATGTGATTTCTCAATGAGATCACCGTTGACAACTATCCTGGCGGGCTTTTTGTAACCGTCAGTGACGACTGTCCACAGGTCGAAGTCTAGAGACTTGAGATAAAAACTCATCCTTGTTTTCTAATACGTGTAGTTAGTTCCATCAAATAGGGGAGGCCTATGAGTGGACTGTCCTTCACCGTGATTGGAAATCAAGGATTGTGTGGTTGCCATGGATCAGCTCTAGGATGTAAATCCTTGTAAAGAGAACAGAGCTCTGATACCAATTGAAGAACAGTTTGGCAACTCTAGAGGGGGGGTGAATAGAGTTTATATAGAAAATAATCAATTAAAAATTAATGCTTTCACGATCTATGAATAATCAGAGTAAAATGCGAAAAGTAAATGAAGAGCAAGAAAGCATACGCAAACACAGCGATTTTAACCTGGTTTCCCTCGTGGAGGACTAGTCCAGGCCTAAGAACTCTAGCTCAGGATTAAATCTACTATTTGTGAAATAGTAGTTTACAACCCGTGCCTTTACTTCAGAAGAGCATGTCAACTTCTTACAGAGGATCGCAGTGGCGATTTGCTTGGAATTGTCCAAGCGACTTCTTCAACTCTTGCACAAGAATCCTAACTGAGAGATGCTGAGCACTCGAGACTTAGGAGGCTTGTGGCTAGTAGATGGGAAGGGTATGGCTTATTTGAGCTATAAGAGAGAAGAGAAGAGAAGATTGGCTTATTTGAGCTATAAGAGAGAAGAGAAGAGAAGATTGGATGATTTGAAATGAGAGAATTCATGCCCTATTTATAGTGTTTTTATAGGCAGAATTCGGCCAGAATTCGGGTAGAAAAATTCAAATATTTGGCCGTTAGACAACTAGCAACCAGCTAACCCTCAAATTAGGGTTCCTGATTTCTAGGGGACAGAGTTCGGCCCGAACTCTGTGTGGAGGCAGAGTTCGGCCCGAACTCTGTCTCCAGAGCACAGAATGGTTCTAAGGGGACCATTGGGCAATTTCTGGTTTGGTGGAGCTTGGGATTATTGGGTAGGCTATAGTCTAAGTTTCAAGAGCTCAGCATGACTCAGATTACATTAGTCTAGACTCAAAGAAAGTGTAAAATACAGACTCGAATGCAACTGAGAAGCGGAGGCTGAGCTGTCGTCTGTCTTGAGCTTAATGCAGACGTCGTGTGTCGTATTGAATTATTACAGATATTATTTAGTCAATGTTGTCAATATTTGGTTGACTGTGACTTTGTGTCAACAGAAGACCTCCTGGAACAGTCGCTACTACTCCTGCCTGAAGGGCAGGAACTGAGGTGGCAGCTCCCTCGGCTGCTACTCCCGTAGCCGGAGGTGGAAGACCTCCCGGATCTGACCTCTCTGGAACTGTACTAGGCCCTGCTGCCTGAGAACGAGTAAGCGGCATCCTGAGGACAGATTGAAACAAGGAGATCAATATGGCACATGATAAGGAGAATCAAGGAAGGACAATTAAATTCAGTTACAAGAAGAGTTGTCATGGTAATCAAAAGATCAGAGTTTTTCCTAAAATGTGATTGAGTAACTCCTATATACTGCCTAATCCGATATCCTAACAGCTGGCTCGTAGCAGCACTCTAAGTCGAGCACCACTACGAAATCGTACTAGTTGCGACTCAGACCTGCATGGGCCACCACAAAACGTGTCACGATCCGCACCCTGGGGAAGGGCACGAGAACGTGGGTACGTCCAGCCTACGCCGCAGTGTCGGCGGTAGAATGATGTATAGTTCGTCTATAACATCTAACATCTAACAACAATATGATATAAACATATCATCTCCGTACGGAGGTATAATATAACATCTCAACTCTATGTCTCAATCACAAGTCTAGGAAAGATAGAGCACGATATGGAAATCAAATAAAAGAAAGGAACTGAAATATAAATAGAGTTATCATACCACACAAGTAGATGTCCAACACAAATAAATACAAGTCCTGAAATATAACTAGATCTCAACTAACAATCGGAACAATCCGATACAAACTGAAAGCTGTAAATACTAGACTAGACTAGACTAGGCTAGGCGCCCTCTACTGAGCTAGATGCTCCTCGGGCTCTTGAAGGTCACCCTCTTGTGCCCCATAGAAGGTAGGGAAGTCATCATCATCATCTGTAATATTTTAACAGGTCCAGTCAGGACAGGAACGAGCATAATACATCTCACGCAGTTCATAACATGTTAGAAAATATAAGCTTGGAAAAGAGTAAGATACATGAACTGTAAGAAGATATATATGAAAACGAGAGAGAATTTATAACTGAAATATATATATATATATATATAGGATAAGCAAAACTGCAATACTAGTGATTTAGAGCACAATATGGTTATGTAAACGGCTTAGGTTGCACAATAACAATAGGTCAAATCCATCATAACGTGAGTGTACAATGGAAGCACACAATAGTCGTACAATGGGATTTTATTACATAACCATTCCTACTCACCCTCCCAATCAATACACAAGGATCCAATCCAGTTACGCTACCTTGTACAATAGTCTCCATGAAGCTCATGTGATAATGAGAGTACAATATGCACAATGAGTATACATGAATGGGGGTGTACAATAAATACAATATGTTCGTGAAACGCACATAACAATATGTATCTGTTGAACACAATAGAGATAGCATCACAAGAGAAGATCCATATAGTACCAATCCGTGATAACGATCGTGCCAGTATCAAGTAAAGTAATCTAGAGCAAGAATGTAAATCCAGACAAGTATGAAACGGTCAGAGAATGTACTCGCCTGTCACCCTGAATGACTGGTATGAATGGATGTCCGAACTGGTGTCACAGAGTCCTATTTAGAGTAAAACAGGTTATTTAAGTACTCAAAATGAATGAATGGAAATCTACAATGCAAACTACATGATTCTAAGTCAACTAGGTCAAAGTCGACTCTTGGTCAACTTCCTAGCCAATTCTAAGTCAAACTAGTCAACTGACCTACCTAGTCAATATCTATTCAATGCTAGTCAACTAGCTATGATTAGTTATACCCTATATATTGTATCTTAACTTATACAATACTCATATTAGGATATTGCCTATAGTATGTATATACAAACCTATAATTCATTACCTATCCATGCTATAGATAACTTCTCCTAACTCCTACTTAATGGGTTACCTTAACTACCTAGGTATCTTAGTTATGTAAACATATTGCTCATGTATCACACAATCAAGGTATTTCTAATACATACCAAACTAACCAACATAATATATATATACATATATATATATATATATATATATATATATATATATATATATATATATATATATATATATATATACATATCTAAATAACTTATCTGATACCAACCCTTATTAATACTCTAACCACTCACATAATGGAGAACAAGGGGTTGCCTAGTGCAGCCCCTATACTGCTGCTGTTGGCAGCTGCCTAGCCAGTCAAGGCAGGCCATGCCAAGGCAGTCCATGCCAAGGCCAAATCAAGACAGGCCATGCCAAAGCCAAGTCAAGGCAGGCCATGCCAAGGCCAAATCAAGACAGGCCATGCCAAAGCCAAGTTAAGGCAGGCCATGCCAAGGTCAAATCAAGACCGGCCATACCAAAGCCAAGTCAAGGCAGGCCATGCCAAGGCCATATCCAATTCCAGGATTTAGATATCAAACCCAACTCAGTTCTAGGTAAACAAAACTCAGTTTTACTTCCCTTTCAATATTCAGTTTTATATTTCAATCTTAATCTCAGTTTATATCAAACAATTCAACACTATCAATCCACATCCCATTTATTCAAATTCATGTTTGAACCAATCAGTTTCTCAGGTATCAAACATAGTAAACCTCAAGTTTTTATTTCAGTCCTTATTTATTAACATTTCAGTTTTCTCATCTAATTCTTAGTTTACATGGGATGCACTGTTGTAACATGAATCGAAATCTAACACACATTCATTGTAACATGAGTTGAAACATGAAATGAACTATTTATTCTCAGATTTACATGTTTAACCCAGGTAGAAATAGGAACTCATTTGAATTTAACAGTTAGCATATACCTATATTCACATTAAATTTCAGTTTTCTATATAACCCATCTCATTTTGAAGTATCAGTGAAACCAATTGACAGTTTGATAACCAATCGAATTCGAATAATCTACTACAATGCAACCCAGGTTATCATCACATGTATTCATAATTAATTTATCATTCAAAAACCTGTTAATGTATTCGAAATTACAGTAAATTAATGTATCAGAGGAATAGAGGAAATTGAAACTAATTTTCCAATTTCAAACTCGAAAACCCAAATAAACCTTCAATTCTAATGTGCAGTCATAAAAACATATTTAAACATGCAATTGGGATGAGTTCGTGTCCACGAACTGGACACGAATCGTGTCCAAATCACCACACAAACACAGACTCAAAACTGTGTAAAAACAGTGTTGTGCACACGTGCAAGTCGAGCTAGGACACGACACACGCAACCTTGGGTCTCGTGCACGTGTCAGTAGCTAGGGTAGGTTTAGGGCTTCGTGTCTAGTACCCTGAAATAAGTCAAAGCCGTGTCGTGTCCGAGTTCTTAAACCGTATCAGTGACCCAATGTGCGCGTGTGTGTGTGTTTGTAAAACCATGCAATCCCGATTTCTCCCTAACCACTCGATAATTTCACCCCAAAATTTGTGTGCAATGTGTCAGTGGTTGCCCGCACCCACACACAAAGTTTCGTGTGTCGAGGTGCTGTGTCGTGTCCGCTAGGACACTCGAGCAGCAGGGCAGCCGCACGGTGTCCTCGTGCGTGCGTGCGTGTCCAAATTTGGACACGAGGGTGCACAGAATTCAACTCAGTCAACTTGGGTTGTGATCTACACACCAAGAGCTAAATTATTGTTCAATTAGTTTTTGAAATTAACACCACTAAATTCTAACAAATATTTCATCGAACACCTATTTCTACACACCGATATGTGTCCGATACGGACACGTAATGGACACGAATTCCTACCAAACTTGGGCTAAACCTAGGGGGACCCTAAATGAATGCATCCATAGGAAGAAAACTAGAATTTAATAGGGTTTGTAGGGTTTTACCTATTGAGGGTGAAACCTCAATTTCAAGCTTTTTGAATGGGGGCTTCTTTCGATCTTGCGACGATCCCGAGCCTCCGAATCCTTGCTAGCTACCCACAAATAGTACCCTCTACTGTAGGGGAGTCCAATGCAAGAGACTAGGCTCAATTTGGACTTGTTTTGGATATTTGGAGAGGAGTTGAGAAAGAACACTAAAAGAGGCAAATAAAAATGATTAAAAAATATGCTAAAGGTTAATGTGTTGTATTTATAGAGGGGGGATATTTGATGGCTGCCATTAGGTTAGGGTTAGGGTTTAGGATGAGTGGTCAAGGCTTCTCCAACAAATTCTAGCCAATCTAAAGGCTCACAATTAAAGTAACCATTCTTAACCTTTAGCCTAAAATATCCTATTAACAAATATCTAGATATTAACCTAAATGATTACTTAGTTGAAACCATCTAACTTAGTCTCTATGGTCATGACTATCATCTATATTAGGCTCAATTTCTAGGTCAAGTCCTAACAAATAGATTAGCACAATATTTAATTAATACAATTTACAATTTTACAAAATTGTCAAAATGACCAAAATACCCCTAGGCTAAAAAGTTATAATTAGTCATCCTAATCACATGACTAGGCTCCCTTGGTCATGGTTAGTCTCTAGGCTCAGCAAACTCTAGGGTTACACTAGTCAATCACCAAAATCACAAGTCGTGATTTTAAATAGTTTTAAATTAACTAAAAATCACCAAAAATCATAACATGGTTTAAATATTATTATTAAATGATTATAATTATAAAATTTCAAAATTACCCTCATTTTAGAAATTTGGTGCTACAGATAAGCCTGAACCGCCGGGGAGGGATGACTGCCAGAGTTGCGCGGCCGGCTGGGCTGGGGCGGAGACCCAGTACCACCGCAGGGTGGTCGGGTCTTGCCAGTAGACCCCTGCCGAAGAGGAGAGAGGCTGGGCGGGTGGGCGACGGGAGGCGGGCCCAGGGGGGGCGCGGAGGAAGGAAGCTCCGGGATGACGCCTGCGGCCGAGGCGGGAAGAGGTGCCGGAGGGGAGACTGAGACGGAAGGAGCCTCTACGGAAGGGAGCTCCGGAAGAAAGGCAGCGTCCGGAGGAATGGGGGGCGCCGACGGAGGAGCCAAGGCGGGAGGAGTGGAGAAGGAAGGAGATGGGAGTTGGGCAACTACTAGGGCGGGCGATCCGGTCGGAGCGGGGGAAGGCTCCGGGAAGCCGAGCACCAGGGGAGAGGAGGGTGGATCCGGGACGGGCGGAACGGAGGGAATGGCTGCCGCGTGGGGCGGCGCAGTTGCGGAGACGGCAGCAGCTCCGGCGAAGGTCGACAGACCTAGGCCGAAGAGTGAGGGGGCCGAAGAAGTCGGAGGTCGCCGAGCTCGGCGACGCCTACGACGCCGAGGGTGTCGGCTGCTCCGTAGAATGGGGGCGAGGGAGAGGGGGACACCGCACCACTGGCATCCGCCGGAAGGAGATGCGCCCCACGGGAAGAGCGATCGGGGGAAGCTCGGCCATCCGCCGAGACCGGGATGGCCTGGGAGGACGGGGGGCCGCGGCGAGGAGTGGGATGCTGAAAGGCGTCCGGCCACCGCCCTGGCGCAGGGGGGACTCGAGGATCGGGCGCGCTCCGGCCAGAGGGAGCCAGGCCCAGATCCCGCTCTCCATGCTATATATATATATATATATATATATATATATATATATATATATATATAAATATATATATAATATATATATATATATATATATATATATATATATATATATATATATATATATATATATATGAAGTCAAGTACTATAATAGTTTCTAAAATTAGTAAAAGTACTTATCTCTAGAAATTCTCTTCGAATTATCCCCATTGCTCACGACTAATATATATATATATATGAAGTCAAGTACTATAATAGTTTCTAAAATTAGTAAAAGTACTTATCTCTAGAAATTCTCTTCGAATTATCCCCATTGCTCACGACTAATCGTGTGTCCTATTTTCTCGTGACTTCGAACCCCCTACATACTGGCCTTGGCAATTGGACCGAACAGGACTTTTTGGATCATTGCACCATACAAGATGACACACCAGGCAAGATACCTTGCCATCTTTACTGCTTACATTTAGTTGCATTTTATTTCATTTATTGTATATATATTCCTTGTTTATTATTTTCTTTTTTTTCTTGTGGACCTAGAGTTAAGAGACTGCCGTCAATAGAGTGCATATCATTGACTTTGTCACGATTGTATCACGAGTTGTGTGTGAGTGGTGAGTACCATGTAGTGGTCACTTGCGTGTTGGCTGATCACCCGTGCGCATGCGTAGGAATAACTGTCAATAGATGCATGTTAGAAGACTTGACAGTTATCTATTATAAAATTGTGTTGTGAAAACTATACGTGTTGGTGTGTCGTGGTTACGATGCATGTATAGTATTATTGGGGGGAGGGGACAGCTACTAGCGTAGGGGCTACATTTACTTTTTTACACATTTATAGGTGATAGTGACTCGGATGAGCACTACGTGCTGCCCGGCCGATAGTGTCTCGGATGAGCGCTACTTGATGGCCACTCTTTATTACTTGCTTGCGTGAATCCGTTACAGCCCCTGCGTAGAACGTTGTCCTCTAAAGTGCATATCACATAGATGGTTAGGAACCCTGTTGTGTTGTAGTTTATAGTATTTTTACTTATGCAGTTATAATGGCATGTTCTTCCTGTATCTTGCTACGTCCCTTTGAGGACCTGGTGATCTCTCCAGGTGTGTGTTTTGTGATTTCTTGTAGGTGCTCTAGCTAAGGCCATGTCTTCCTTCCTTCGTGATGGTTGCTCTTGGACTCGTCATTTGCTTCGCTCGACCAAATCAGTTATTTGTATATTCTTTCTTATTCAATCTTGTTGGTAGTGGATATGTCTCCGCCCAACGTTTGTACAAATGACTATTTGATTATATCATTAAAACTTCATATTTGTGGATGAGAGTTAGTTTGAGCATGGCTTTCTATATTTTACAGCTTATGTATACATACGAGTCTTTCATTTACTCGTATGTATACAGCTGGCATGAGACGTTTCTAGTCCTACGTATTTTGGGACTGGGTCGTTACATATTTTTGTGGTGGCCCATGCAGGTCGAGTTTGTCACTTGGGTTACGTAATTGTACCGATGTGAGCCTGCAATATTGGATTAGAATCTAGAAATCTCATCCGTACAGCTTGACCTCTTTCCTTGGTTCAAATTCCGAACCCTCGTTCGACTTTCTTGAATTGCATCTCGCTTGATTCATTTCTACCGTTGATTCTTATTTTCGTGCTTAGTGTCAACTAGGAAGATGACTACACTAGTATATGCTCATAGGTCAAATACATGGCTAAAATGGTTATGTTGGCAATTGGAATACACGGAGACCTTAACTAAGTTATAAATGCATTTTTCTAAAAGTATAATTTTTTTTATAAATAGTAAATTCTAAGTTTTGTAGTAGCGATATTACCAGCTTCGAGAGATAAAGATTTTTTTTTTTGAGATTTCCAAGTAGTGATCATCAGAGGATTGATAGGATTTTATTATACTGCAAGAAAATAGTTGGAATCTATACACAATTGAGTTGATTTTCGAATTTTGATATTTATGATCTATTGGATTATAGCTATACATCTTTGAGCAAATATAAAACTGAATTGATTTTCAAGTTGTGATATTTATGATTTATTGAGTTATAGTTATACGCCTTTGAACAGTTATAAATTTGGTTTGAAAATGATCTTAGATTTTAAATGTAACAGTAGAAATTATTCTCGTACAACTTACGATTAGTATGTTTCTTAAATTTCAAATTTTAAGTGGAAGCAGCAATTTTTTAAATTTTGGTTTAAAATATTTTGGAAGATATAAAATAAAATTGTTTTCGAGGAAGATTTTCAAATTTTAAATTGTGTCATGTGATCTATGATTTACAAATCTATTTAGATTTTGAGTTAAAAAGTTTTGATTAGGATTATCAAAATTGGTAAAAATAAAAAAAGGGGGAAAGAGTTTTATTTATGAAGGTTTTAGAAAATATGTATGGTTTATTGAGAAAAAAATTCGATGTGATAAAAATCGAACGTTTTTAAATCATGTGGTCGGATTATGGTTGATAAGTGCATTAAAATATTGAACTTCAATTTTGAGATTGCTTTTAATATGCTAAGAGTTTTTCTAGAGTTGTTTGAAAATTTTGGGTTTTAAAATTTTGATTGATTATGATATTTTTATGGTTTCGTGAATTATGTACTCTTGTTTTAAATAGTTGGATTTAAATGTTAAGTTTTGAAAAAAAGTTAGTAGTAACATGGTAAAAGTTTACTTTGAGATTATTAAAGAAAATTAAATTGTTAGCCATGATTTAATTGAACAGCTACAATTTTGGTGGTCTATATTTTTTAAATTTTATTAAAGAACTTTTGGAGGAAACTCCTGTTAAATTTTTTTGTTGTAGGCCACTAAGATAACTCTAATGAGTTAGGAGTATTCCATACTAATTGCCATATCCCTCATGACTATGGTACTAGTATATACTTTAGTCATCTACCAATTACATGACTGTATCTCTATCTTGACACACTCGACCTTCCCCCAAATCTAGATCTTTTATGGTACCTTCCAACCGTTTAAAATAGGGAAGATGATATGATTGTTCAGTGACTGTATTCATCTAATGGACTATCTTCTCTCTAGAACTGTGTCCCTAAATTATTTTAGCTGGAGACCTTAATTAATTTTATTCCATGCTTCAACGTGATCTATTTTATTTTCGTATGAGTTGTCACCTTAATGAACTCCCACTTTCTATTTGTTGACCTTTTGACGTCCCTTACCATGACTTGGATATTTGGAGCACAACACTAGACTTTTCCTTCCAACAAATTTCATATGCAAGACCTAGACGAGCCCACCTTCATGTAGGTATATCATGTCCCACTAAAACACACCCCTTGTACTCTATTTTCTTGACACGACTTTCGGGTCATAAAGACTAAATTATATCCCTACCATGGTACCGATATGCTTTTCGACCACAGATAGGGACTCAATCTCGACTAAATTCTTTCAACCCGATATGTGATGATGTTCTACTCGATTTCATTTAATGCTTAATTTTGTGCCTTACCTTGATTGATTAACTCGTTGTCCCATCACACTACTAATTTAACTCTTGTAAGTTGGGTAGAATACCTCACGACCTAACCAACATTTTTGTGGACCACATTGATAGGTTCACTTGGACCATAGAATTCAGTGGACCTTAACTTATCTAGTCAACCAAGCCGACTATATAAGCCCAAACTTTGGGCAAGACTTAGATTTTAAAGGATCTTGGACTATTTAATTTCTTTCATCATCCACTACTTATATTTTGACTATCTTATGTTGCTATTATAGTCTAATTTTGAAAGCTGACTCTTTATCGAGCTTGTTCGTGACATATGTTTATTGTAGGCGCCCACTAGTACATTGTCTAATCAGAACCGACGTATTATGGTCTGATCAACCATAGTACACTTGGTTCGCTTTTGTATATTATTCAACGTGGATGGAGACATAGTTAAACTTGGCCCTAGAGTCTCACCCGCGACTGCCTTGGCAATTCATTTTGGAACTTATTCAGTCGTCTTTGAACCACTCATTCGAATTCGATAATGTCTTCTTCGAACTCTTTGTTTTTGCCTTTCGCCTGTTTTAGAAAGAGAAACACCCGTACTTGATATTCTCTTAGTTGTCCACTGCCTATTGCCAAGATAGTTAGCCAGTTACCAACCGATGTAACTGTAACCCTCCTCGTGACACTAGATTCATTATCACGACCTTAATCATTCTTGAGACTTAAGAATGATTCAAATCATTTCCTTAATCAAACCTAAACCCAGACGTCCATATTTTCTCAAGGAACCATACCTCCAAGTCCCTAAGTTATTCTCTTTGACCCACCCAATGCCTTATTATTTCTTGAATAGTGTTATCATGATTGTCTTAGCTAGCGACCCTCGTCCATTACCATATTCGTGAATTATTTCCCTATTTAATGAATTCAAGACTTTCTAATTGCACATTTATGTTAAACACCGCTTCCTTGCCTCGCCAAATGAATTGTTCATACTTTTTTATCGTTAAACTCTTGTACCCTACGTCTTCCTAAATTTCGAGGATAAAATTCTTGTAAGTTGGGTAGGATGTAAACCCCCTAAATTTCTACTACAATTTTTTTATATAAATTGGTATTTAATGATATTTACTAGTACTTCGTATTTATACGCCGCGTACAAGTTCGTATTCTCGTAATGTACGTCGCGTGCAAGTTTTCGGTTCGAAATTGCTCGTTGAGTGTGAATATGTGCGAGGTACATATTTTTGTAAAAAAAATTTATTGGAGATTTTATAGAAGAATTTTAGTTTCAAAATAATACGTGATAAATGTTTAATCACATAAAGTTGTAAAAAAAAACGTCACATCGAGATGTGCCACAACTTATGTTTTATTGAAATATAAGTAGTAATTTAAAAAACTATTATTTTATGTAAATATATTATTTGTGTGCAAGTGACATGCAATTTATTTCTTGTCCCCTTTGATTTTACGAAAACAAGTATAACTATTATTTTTGCAAAATGATATTATAAATATTTAAACTTCTAAATATTTAAACATTTATCATAATTTTCGAAATTAATTATTATTATTTATTAAAATGATGTTTGAAATATTGTTTGACTTAATATTTAATTAATTATTATGATTTAAATTGAAAAAGATTTTATTGACCTTATTTTAAATAGCTTTTAAATTAAAGATAGTTTTATCTATATTAAATTGGATTTGATAAATTAATTTTAAGTCGATTTGAATTAATAGGGAATTTATCTCTTGGGGAATTTAAAACATTCCAATCCTTATCCGAATAGGAATTCCCACCTCATATATATAGGTGTAGGTCCTAAAATTCAAGTTGCACCCATCAAAAAAGCAATGAAAATCAAATTGCGCACCCTTCAAATGAACTGCGCAGGAGACAGATTGTGCAACAACTTAACCGCGCAAGCTGAACTGCGCACACATCCAAGCGCGCTTGCTGACGTGGCAACGTCATCATTACTTGACACAAATCAGATCTTCTGACAACTGACAGCCCGAAGAACGAGAAAACTCTCCGTTTCTTGTGCCACGCCGCCATGACAGCTATCTAGCGCGGTCCAACTGCCAAAAGCCAACGCGGTCTGACCGCTCAACCTCAGCGCAATCCGAGTCTTAGCGCAACCCATTGGGAGCGCGGTCTGATGCTAGCGCAGTTCAAGTGGCGCAATCCATCAAGATAACTGACATTTTGTACGTGGCATACATGCCATCAATTGCTCACCACGTGGCAACCGTTTGTACACGACCAAGCGCGTTTCAATCAAACAATGCCACGCGTCTCATACAGTTTGCCCACGATCGAGTAACTGCCAGCGCAGTTCGCTGCTTGTGCAGTCCAATGCCTGCGCAATCCATCCTGCACAATCCAGAGATAACTACTAATTAGTTATTTTCCAGAACTCAATAAATAGAGTTTTCAAATCCTTCATTATCAAGCCCAGATCATTCAAGATCATCACCAGAGATCAGGAGTTCTTGCTAAAGTGCTGCTACATTCTTCAGAGGCTACCGTCTTCAAAGTTCACATCATCCAAGGGATAAAGCGATCGTCTTCAGATCGGATTCCTATAGTTGTACTTTCCCAGAATTCAATTGTAATCTTCTTACTAAGTTTGTGAAATAAACAACACTTTTGTTTTTGCAAACAAAATGGCGACTCTGCTGGGGATGACTTTCTCCTCCGACGAGGAAGTGACAACTCAATGTGACGTTGCGTCTTTCGGAAAGACGCAGAAGACGCTGGTTGTAAAGGTCAACCAGATGGCCTACGAGGCGATGATCAACTCCGGGACTACTCGTCGCACTGCAACTTCTGCCAAGAGCAAAGTCTGTTCAGTGTGGACACCAAAGTCCTCTGCACATTCCTCTGCGCAATCCTCTGCGCAGTCTGCTGTCTCTGCTCCCAAAACTGCTGTGCAGTCTTTTGCCTCTACTGCTCATGCGCAGTATACTGCTCCTCTTGTCATTGTACAAACCACTTCCTATGCTGCTCTGACAAAATGCAAGACTCCTCTTCCCCTGGCGCAGTTGGCTGCAACTCTTCCTGTGCAGTCCACCACTCCATCAATCAGAGTACAACTCAAGCACTCTGAAGTCAAGACTCCTGCTGCGCAAGCTACAAAAAGGCCATCTGTCAAAGCTTCTCATGCGCAACCAGCCAATGCGCCAACTGCCACTTCAACCCCTGCGCAAGCTGTTCCAGCGCAGTCTAAGAGGGATAGCCTTTTGGCTAATCTCCCTTCTTCTCACAGCAAGGGGAAAAACTCTGCTCCTCTTTCTAAGCACCCTGTTGCTCCAGCGCAATCCACTGGGGGTAGTTTGTTGACTATTCCTCCTCCTCGGAACAAAGGAAAAGGCCCGTTGGTCTTTTCTCAAACTTCCTCGTTCCACGACTTGGAAGACAACAGAGGGAAACGCTTTTTAGCTAACCCTTCCTCACAAAACAAGGGAAAAGTTCATTTGGTCTTTTCTCAATCTTCCCCAGTTTTTACCTCGGAAGATCAATCTGACCGTGCCTCGGCACCAATCAATACAAGGACTCTCTCAAACAAGAGTTCTTCTCTTCCTACCAAAGAGAAATATACTGATCAAAGAGTTATTCTGCCTACTCCGGTAGCAAAATTCCAAGATCTCCCAACTCTCCGGATATCCCGCTCAAAGCAAAGAAAATTACGGGTGTCTCAGACAAAAACCCCTGGAGGTAAGTTTGCAGATCTACGGGATTATCTCAATAGACCTTGGTCTACATCAACTTCGATGAAACGCAAGCAGCCAATGCCGAAGACGAACCAGCATCAAAGGCAAACTTCCAGGATCAAAAATCCTGACACCTATGCTAATGAAGTGAGTACTTCCCTGTATACTCAAGGGACAAAACATCTGAAGAACCGGAACCATGTTCCGAATGTTGTCAAAGAACATATTCCTCAAACTTCTTCTCGTCCCGTCGTTGTTCCTGACCTCCGAGAGCATCTTAAGCAAAAACGGGACAATATTTCAGCATCACCAGTTCCACCACTTGAACACCATTATAATCACAAGGTTGTCATCAAGTGCTGTTGCCAAACAACAAAGCGATCTGTCTTCGATCGTCTGAACTTTGCAAACTCTGAACCAATGTCGAAAGACGAGGACGAAATGTTGTATGCTCCAAACACGGCAAGCCTCGTAGACCCAGTCAAAGATATCTGGATCTACTCCAAGAATCTTCTGAAGGAGTATTCCAACATACTCGATCCCGAAGTCGAGATACAATCGGTCAAAAGAATCTTCTCCAAGATCCTTACAATCATCTCCCTCTTTCTCATTCAGGAGATGATTCCTTCTCTGATTATGATGCATACAGCAAAAGTTCTGAACAGACAGTGTCCTCCACTGTACCTAGAGAAGTGACAGGTTATGTTGTCATTGAAGACCCAGATGCTTCTAGTTCGGCTAGTCAAGAACAACGAATAGTTGTACTAGAAGACAAGTTGAAGACCATGGCTGAAATGGTTGTAAATATGCATTCTATCATCGTGGCCCAACATACAGTACCACCGACCGTACCTACTGTAAATCCTGAGATCATAGCATTGTCGGTGCCTGTCAATACAGGGCTGGGGGTAGTATCTCCTCATATACCCCCTGTACAAATTCAACCCACACCCAGTCAGTCAGGTGCTGGGGGTAGTGCTTACCACGATGTTCCTCCCCCTAACACTCTGATTCAGCTTGCTCCTTCTTCATCATCAGAGGATGCTAATGAATCTGTCAAACTCTTGTGCACTCAATTCGAGACTTTCAAAAAGAAGGACAATTTGCAGAGATTATGAATCAAGCAACCTTATCCTATTGAATGGAAGGAAGTTCCGTTTCCTCCTAAGTACAAGATTCCAAAAATCACCCTGTTTGATGGTAGCATTTCTCCTAGTCAGTTCATTAACCACTTTGAGGTAATGACTGTCCATCTTCAGCCAAATGATGCTCTTCTTACCAGGATATTCGTCGGCTGTTTAGCCGGTGTGGCATACGATTGGTATAGAAGCTTGCCTGATGGCTGTAATCACCTCTTTCTCGGATTTCAAACAGATCTTCTTGGAAAGATTCTATGAGGGGATCAATGACATATAGGGGTGAGCATCGGTTCGGTTCGTTTCAAACCGAACCGAATATGTGAAAACCGAAATAACCGTAAACCGTATTTCTCAAAACCGAAAACCGAACCGCTTTTATAAAAACCGAACAAAACCGAACCGAATTAATTCGGTTCAGTTTTCGGTCGGTTCGGTTTCATGGGCCAATGTGCATGGCCTTCAAATTTTTAGCAAAATAAGCCTATTTAAATAACAAATTTTTAAAAAATATATGACATTATTGTATTTATGAATTATTATATTACATAGAGTAAAAGATATTAGTATATATAGATTGATGGTAGATAGAGAGAGTGCTCAAAGAAGCACCGACATAGAATAAAAGAAGAGAGTGCGCTCAGTTAGGGGTTAATAAACATTAGTATATGTATATTGTGGATAGTTTGATAAACTACTAAATCTAAATCGGTTTTCGGTTCGGTTCGGTTTTTCGGATGAAGAACCGAAAACCGAACCGTTATTTCAAATTTTTAAAATTTTAAACCGTAAACCGAACCGATAACAGAAAAACTCGAACCGTTTGTCATATTTCGGTTCGGTCCGGTTTTCGGTTTTCAACCGTTATATGCTCACCCCTAATGACATGACCATGTCAGCCCTTAATAAAATCAAAGAAAGACATAATGAAACCGGTGAGAGTTTCATTGAAAGGTTCCGCCGAGAAGCTTTAAAGATGCCTCTTGGGACTCCGACCGCTGTAACTATAGACACCTGCAAGGCAAATCTTTTGCCTATTATCAGCATGTGGACGGGGTCAACTCAGTTCCAAGATTGGTCATCCTTCATTGTCAATGCTAAAGCAGCTGAAGTTAGTGCTGGCAAGTTCAAGCAGCTAGGGGTACACATGTCTAACCCCGACCGGGACGAACATCCGACATCGAGTAGCGGTAATCGCCAGAACAACCGCAAGGGAAAAGAGACTTTGAATATCAATTTGAAGAGCAAAGAATCTCTGGCTGTTAATGTGGCTCCACCTACGTCTACTTCTACTCCTTCTGCCCCTCCACCAAGAGAACCTCGTCCTAAAGTGGAGTACTCCTTTGACGAGAACGACACCGTGAGCATCTTTGATTGCTTAATCAAAGCAATAAGCTCCAACTCCCAGACCCGAAGAAGCCTGATGAGGTCGGTAAGACTGATCATCCCAAATATTGTGTCTATCACAGGTTCATTGGGCATCCCACTCGAGCATGTTATGTGCTCAAAGGCAAGATTCAAGAGCTAGTCAACGCTGGTGTTGTCACTCTGCAGCAAGACGAGAAGACTGTTACCGCGAATATGGTCGCAGTACAGTTTGGTAACTTCCCTCCACAGATGGTACAACATGGTGTCATCCCTATCCCCAAGGCCACTCTCGAGATTGAGAATTTTCCTCCTCCACGAAGTGAAGGTCTCGTCCCCTTATCTCTTGACAATGGTGAGATTATGTGGATTCACCCTGATCTTGCTTCGGAGTTCGAAGTTCCTTCTTCCTCCAAGAAGAAAGAACGCTCCAAGGGCAAGACAAAGACTTGCAATATGGTGTCTTTTGACCCCATAGTTGAGGAGGAAATCCTATTGGGTACCAGATCAGGAAAAGCCTACCTACGGGAAGTTCCTAAAAATCAAGAAAACCCTGCTTCTTCTGAGTCCGCTCCAGTGCAACATGTTTCTACTGAGGACATCCCTGCTGCATCCTCACCGGTTGTAGAACCTACTCATCCCAAGCCGACGGTAGCCGACAAAGGCAAACAACAAGTTCGTTTCGACAAGCCTTTGAAGAAGTCATCTCCTTTTGAACTTGAGAAACCATTCAACTTTGATATCTTGGCTCAACTAGCCAATACACCGGCCATGCTGTCAATCTTCGAGCTCTTGCGTCTCTCCAAAGAGACTCGAGAAACTTTGAGTATAGCTCTAATGCAGGCAGAAACTTGCCTAACCCTTCTGAAGAAGCCGAAGGCAGAGCCTGTCTCTTGCCTCCATTGTCACAGTGTGTTGGAGTTAATGCCAAACATTACCTTCACACATGATGATATGCTGATGGAAGATAATAGGCATGACCGTCCTCTATACTATACAGGATATGTCGACTCGGTGAAAGTCGATCGTATTCTGAAAGATCCCGGGTCAGCACCCAGCATCATGTCGAAGACAATGCTAGACGCACTGAAGATCCCAGTACATTGTCTTTCTGGCACAATCACCACCATCTTGGGTTCAACCAGGGAAGAAGTGAACCTCTGGGCAAGATTCGCCTAAAACTCCAAATAGGCAATCTCCGCACAAAGGTAACCTTCTACATCATAGACAACCATGGTTGTTCTTACAATGCTCTGTTGGGGAGACCATTCCTGCATGAACACAACATTGTTCCTTCGACTCTCCATCAATGTTTCAAATACGTTAATGACAATGGAGAGGTTCAAAAAGAGGTTGCGGATCTCTATCCTTTCAAAGGTGTTGAAGTATACTACAACGATGCTCGCATGTACAAAGATGAGTTCATGAAGGTTATACTGGCTCTAGACACTGAAGAAGAACAAGAAGCAGTGCCCAAAGACACCCTCATCAAACCTGTCAAAGGGCGTGTTTCTCATCCTCGGTCCTCCAAACCACTGGCTATTCACTTGCCAGTCCAGAAGCAACCAACCGATGGTGGTCAAGATCAAAGGGAGCTCACCTCTTCTGAGCCACTTGTTATTGACTTACGTCGTAACAAGGATAAAAGGCAGCTCATCTCTTCTGAGCCACTTGTTATTGATTTATCTCATAACAAGGATAAAAGGGAGCTCACCTCCTCTGAGCCACTTGTTATTGACCTTCATCGCAACAAGTCCAATCCTCCTCCACGTTCTTCTTCTCCCCCTCTTGTAATCAATCTGACCAAGCCTGCTAAGGCTACAGGTCCTATTGTAAATACATATGTATAAATCAATGAAAAAGCATTTCTTTTCCAGTATACTGATGTCATTTATCATGCTAAGTGCTATTTGGATATGTTAGATAGCTTTCAATCATTTACAATGGGAGTTGTACAGTCTCTTCAAACAGAGGTCTCACTCGAACATCCAGATGATTCATATTTTGTTGTCCCTTCTCGAAAGAGAGGCGAGAGTCTAATACTATTTAGTAAAGGACCAGAATAAAAATTCAGCTATACGGATGATAGCAAAAGTAACGATACGGAGCATCTCCAACTTCGTCGTTACAGTCAACAATCAAAAGATATCATCCGAAAGATGGGTTATGATTTCAAGAATGGCCTCAACTACGGTAAGGGTAGACGAACTCCTATTCGTACGGCTATGCCGAAAGGAAAGTCAGAGATGTATTACAGCAGAACTAAAAGAGGTCTCGGATATGCTTCACCTCCCGTCTTATCCCCAACAGTCTCCGAATCCGATAGTGAAGAGCGCTCTAATTCTTCTGATTCCAGATCATGGGACTTTGACACCAGTATTGGTCAAATTTATCGGTTGATCGTATCTTCTAACATGGTCTCTGCCGAACTTCCAGAAGGCTATGACGAGGATATTGAAGAAAGTCCTTAAACAGATCCTTGGGCTCAACGAATGGATACCCAATGGGAACTCCGATTTGAACAGCGAGAACCTCCTACCGAAGATCAATTAGTTCAAATTGATGTAGGAGAAAGCGGGTCACCTCGTCCAATATTCATCAGCAAGAATCTTCCAGAGGCAGATAAGCAAGAATTAATTCTTCTTATTCGAGAATATATTGATGTCTTTGCTTGGAGTTATAAAGACATGCCAGGTTTAGATCCCAAAGTTGCTACTCACAAATTAAATATCTTGCCTAATGCAAAACCAGTCAAACAGCAACAACGGTGCTTAAAGCCAGAAATGATAGACACAATCGACAATGAAGTCAAGAAGCTCATCGCTTGTGGCTTTATTCGAGAAGAACAACATCCTGATTAGGTAGCCAACGTCGTTCCAGTCCTGAAGAAAACCGGCAAAGTTCGAGTTTGCATCGACTTTCGGAATCTTAATGAAGCATGTCCAAAAGATGAATTTCCTCTCTCTATCACAGATGTCATGATCGACAACACTTGTGGGTTCAAGCGAATATCCTTCATGGATGGATTCTCTGGATACAATCAGATTCGGATGAATGCTGAAGATGAAAAAACACTTCTTTCCGCACTCCTCGTGGAGTCTACTGCTATACCGTAATGCCATTTGGTCTCAAGAACGCTGGTGCAACTTACCAACGAGCTATGAGTACCATCTTTCGAGATCATCTTCGCAAGACTGTCGAATGCTATGTCGACGATATTGCTGTCAAAAGTCGTCTAAAGGAAGATCACATTCAAGATCTAAGAATAATCTTCAATCTGATGCGCCAACATCAACTCAAAATGAATCCTAGCAAGTCATTCTTGGGTGTCTCTAGTGGCAAATTTCTTGGCTTCGTCATTACCTCTAAAGGTATACACGTGGATTCCGAGAAGATCAAAGACATTCAAGAGATGCGTCCTCCACGCAACCTAAAAGAGCTACGAGGATTCCAAGGTCGACTTGCGTACATCAGGAGGTTCATTTCGAATCTGTCTGGACATTGCAGACCATTTACTCAGCTAATGAAGAAGGGTGTATCTTTCATTTGGACCGAAGAATGTCAACGAGCATTTGATGACATAAAGCGATATCTCATGAACCCACCAGTCTTGGTGCCACCGATCTCAGGCATACCATTCTTAATGTATATTCGTGCTATAGACCATTCATTGGGTGCTTTACTTGCCCAAAAGAACAAAGAAGGTCATGAACATGCCATCTATTATCTCAGTCGTACTATAATTGGTGCTGAACACCGTTATAGTCCGGTCGAAAAAGAATGCTTAGCTCTTATGTTTGCTGTTCAAAAGAAGAGGCATTACATCATTGGCCAAACTATTCATGTCATATCCTGAGTTAATCCTCTTCGGGTACTGATGAAGAAACCAAGCACACTCAATTCTCGGTTAGCTACATGGGCCATTCTGCTAGCCCAATATGACATGGTATATGTTCCACAAAAGTCTGTCAAAGGTCAAGTGCTGGCTAACATTTTAGCAGCTCATCCTGTTCCGGAAAGATCTAAGCTTTATGATGAAATTCCAGACGAGACATTGGAATCAAATATGATCTCTGAAGAATTTTCTACTTGGCGTCTATTCTTTGACGGTGCATCTAGGATCGGGCCGAATGGTGTCATTATCGTAGGAGTTGGGGTTGTTCTTGTTTCTCCAGACGGGTCAACTATCCAAAGAGCCTACTCCCTAGATGAACCCTGCTCCAACAACGTGGCAGAATACAATGCTTTACTCATTGGCCTGCAATTAGTTAAACAACTAACCAGGTTAAAGGAACATATGAAGTTCGTCATCACGATCTAGTGCCTTACTATGAAGCGGCAATCAGTATGGCTACATCATTCAAAGCCTTCTTCATCGAATATGTTCGTCGAGCTTGCAATACTAAAGCAGATGCTTTGGCCAATCTTGCAGCAGTCTTAGCCATCCCTATCAAAAGACAGCAGGTGGTGGTTGTCTCTAATCGGGAATTGTTTTGCATCGAAAACAATCGTAATATTGAGTTCAGTAATCTTACTGAAGCCAATGTTATCAGTGAAGATTGGATAACTCCTTTTATCGACTTCGTGGTTCATGATATACTCCCTAAAGATCCCAAGGAGGCTACGAGTATTCGTCGATGGTCTCTTCGATTCTACTACAACCAGACTACCAAGACCCTTTATCGACGAACTTATGACGGTCTTCTCTTACGCTGTCTTGCTGGTGATGAAGCAAAGCAAGTATTGCGTGAAGCTCATGATGGTGTCTACGGAGCACATCAACCTGGTCCTAAACTACAATACCGTATCCGACGCATGGGTTACTACTGGCCCTTTTGGTATCTGATGCCATCGAATATGCAAGAAAATGTCAAGCTTGTCAAATCCAAGCAAATTTCATTAACCAACCGTCAGAATTTCTGCATCCGAATGCCGCTTCCTGGCCTTTCGAAGCTTGGGGCATAGATATTACAGGTCCCATCAACGCTCCTTCTTCTAGAGGACATCGGTTCATACTAGCAATAACCGATTATTTCTCCAAGCGGGCTGAAACTATACCTTTGGCTGAAGTCAAGACCAGTAGCGTCATCAACTTCGTCAAACATCATGTCATCTATAGATTTGGTGTACCTCGAAGGATCATTCATGACAATGGACCACAGTTCATCAGTCAAAAGTTCACAAGGTTCTGTGACGATCATCGGATTGACAATGTCGCTTCGACAGCTTACAATCCTGCTGCGAATGGCTTGGCCAAAGCCTTCAATAAAACTATCATCAAGCTCCTTAAGAAGTTTGTATCTACTAACAAACGAAACTGGAGTGAAAAGCTTGGAGAATGTATTTGGGCCTATCGTACTACGGTCTGCAACTCCACAGGTTGTACACCCTTTTCTCTTGTGTACGGTTGTGAAGCAGTTCTACCTTTGGAACTTCAGATCCCGTCCTTAAGGATTGCCATCGCTAATGAGCTAACAACAGAGAATAATGATCTTCTTAGACTTCAAGAATTGGAGGTGCTCGACGAGAAGCGGCTATTGGCTCAACAGCATATTGAGTTATACCAAGCCCGCATCTCGAAGACTTTCAACCGCAAAGTTAAAGTGATCAGAGCCTTTCAGAAAGAAGAGCTCGTTCTAACCGTCAGACGTCCTATGACTATGACTCATATGAGCAAGGGCAAGTTTGACGCAAAGTGGGAAGGGCCTTACATTGTGAGCAAAGTCTTTTCAAATGGAGCCTATCAACTCTCAGAGCTGGACGGTCGAGTTGCTATGATGCCAATCAATGGCAAATTTCTTAAGAAATACTATGTATGAATGTAACAGGGATTTTATGTAAATATGATCAGACAGTTCATAAATAAAGTTTGATTTTTATTTCATCATAAACATTGTTACATAATATCAAGGACGGGAATCACTATTGTCCTTCTTGAAGACAGGACGAGGACCACTACCGTCCTTTTCAAAAATATAATCGACAAAAGAGCTGAGAACATCCTTGCTGCTCGAACCCACTAGGAACTTGCAAGCAGCCATCCTCATGGCCTCTTCTTCCTCTGTCGTCCCTGGTTCAAGTAGGAAGTCCAAGATGTCCCTTGGTGGCTTGTGTGTAGACGAACCTTCATCCGCTTATATCTGCTTTGGCTGGCTGGGATCGGCTGGATGTTCCTCCGAGAGTTCTTCGACCTTCGGGGCGATCCTAGCCTTCTTGGATGCATCTCCAGACGACATCTTTGTGTTAAAAAGTGAGAGTGATCATTCCATCTAGATTTCTGTTCTATTTATAGGTAGAGATTCTTGAAACAATGAAGCGACGGTTCGCCCGTTCATTACATTCATCCGACGGTTCGTCCGTTCATTCCATCCATCTGACGGTTCATCCGTTCATTACATTCATCCGACGGTTCATCCGTTCATTACATTCATCCGACTGTTCGCCCGTTCATTACATTCATCCGACGGTTCGTCCGTTTATTACATCCATCCGACGGTTCGCCCGTTCATTACATCCATCCGACGGTTCGTCCGTTTGTTACATTCATCCGACGGTCCACCCGTTCATTTCATTCATCTGACAGTTTACCCGTTCATTCCATCCATTTGACAGTCCATCCGTTCATCCTGACGATTCATTTCGTTCACACATTTGACGATTCATCCATTTCGTTCACATCAGCAACTTGTCATGTATTTGTTACCTTTGATTAAGTTGTCTACAGAAATAATGATATTCGATAAATTATATTCTGCCATGTCCACATTACCTCTGAGCAGATATAATAAATATAATTATTTTATAAATAAAGAAATATATCATGTCTCGGACCTCTGAATAAATTTTCTATCGCTATTATTTATATCCGAATGAGATATGCAATAAATAATAGAGCCACAAAGAAAATGTCTTTTTATTGATCAAAATTAAAAGGCATTACATGTCACAAAACAGAAGATACAAAAAAATCTTCCTATTCAGCTGGTGGAGTCATCAAACTAGCCATCTGTTGCTTTAAAGTTTGAAGTCGCTCCTCACGAGAATCCATCACTCGCCTCCTAGCTTCCTCCATTCCAGACTTATCATCAAAAGTCGCAAGGTTACTAATCGGCGGAAGATTTCAGCTTGATGAGTTATGACATACTCATTTCTTTCTTGGGTCAGAACGTCCAGTTGCTGAACTGCAGCTTGATGTTGTGTGACCTCATCTTCCAGAGCAAGCTGAACAAGTCTCAACTCTTCTTGAAGACGGGCAGATTCTGCTTTTAGCGCAGCAACTTCTTTTTCTTCTCCCCGGCAGCAGATGCTATTATCTCTATTTGAGAGTTACACTCTGAAGACTTGGTAGTGAAAGTGTCCAAGAGAACCTGGAAATAAACTTTCGCAACTGCAGCCTCTTGAGACATCCTCTAAAATTCGGCATGTACCAAAGGCTCCATCTCCCTCCGATTCGGATCTTTGTAGATCTTAACTGATTCCTCCAGCTCATCTAGTATGTGTTCAAGATAAACCGCTGAGCTTCATCACCTTAATGTCGGATGGCACTGATCAGATAAGAGGTTGGACCTCTAACGGTGATGAAACCAACATCTTCTTTATCCATTACCCTCTCTACTAAGGGTCCCAATGAATTGAAGCAAAGGTTGGTGAAGGAACCAATTATGAATCTGTTAGTAGCTATGGCACCAGGTGTAGCATCTACTCCCATGGACGTCGAAGCAGCAAGTGCCTGTACAGATGGACGTTCAGCTTCTTGCACGTGAGTGGAGGTCTCCTTGGACAAAGGAGCCATGGTAGAGCTAGTCGCTCCTCCCAGATGTTCCTCTGCGAAATCAAACAAATACCATCAGTTGGCTATCATTAGCAACTATCGAGAAGGATCAAAAGTAACAGCAATCTTACCATTGCTGGGTCCAGTGACAAGTTTGTCATCTGCTGACACGGGTTACAAGCTCGCAGAAGTAGCTTCAGACATTACTGCCTGGCTACTACCCGCTTCGGAGCTGCCCGAAAAATGTCGACTACTGCTGGCTATCGCCTTATTGGCACTATATCAGTGCATATGGAAGAAATTGGTGAAGATTCAATTTCTGCATAGATAAAATTTAGATGTCAGTCATTTAATCTATGAAGAGAAGATTGATAATATCATTCAATACCTTTGGGATCAGCAATAGTAACTTCCTCAGGTGTTACTTCTTCAACCGCATTCTTCTCTGCGGATGCATATACATCAGCATCCTCTTCTGGATTCAGAGTATCATCAATAGCCTCTGTTGATGTATCTTCATCACTTGCACTTTCTTCTGGTGCTTCTTCACTATCAGTTGCGGCAACCGGATCTACATCATCATGGAGGCCAAATTCGCAGTCATTCAGAGCATCGATCATTAATCGATCTTCTTCATCACGAAGTGTTCTCGGTGTAGCTGGAAGCTGGGTAGTTTCCACTGCAAGTGTAGGAGATCGCAACACTTCATCCTCTTTCTCCACGACTTCCTCTCTGTCTCTACAACCTCATCCCTCTTTTCTGGACTGAAAGCTTCGGGCTCAGGGACAGGTGTAGGAGACGACATTGTGATTCCGACGACAGCACTAGCCACGACCGATGACAGGATAGGTCTTGGAGGACTGTCAACTTCCTTCTGACAACTATCTTCTTTCTGCATAGAGGTCTCTCCGGACTCTCCACATCTACAACATCTACTTGTCTTTGAAGAGAGGTTGGAGTTGTCGCTTCTTCTCTCTGAGTCGACTCAGCCTGCTGCCGAGATTGCGACCAGGTAGTAACTTTCCGATGATTCCAAGACAAGCTTCTTCTTAGCGACTGGAGAAGAAGGTTCTTCTATCCTCCTCTTCCTCTCTTTGGCTGGAGATCTGACAACTTCAAGGAGACGCGCAGTGGCTCGTTGACTTCTTCGGGGAAGTTGGCTTCCCTCGAAGCTTCCAACGGTGCATCGGCTGGCTCACGCTCTTCATCATTGCCAGGAGCCGACACAACAGATGCTCCCTTCTTTAATCGGGCCGCTGTCGCAAAGCTGTCTGCGAGACTGAAGTTCTCGGCAAAGGTATTCGCTGATGTATAGAAGAGTAAATATGTATACAGCATCCGAGGACCATGATCGCCCTTCGTCGGCATCGAGAATGTTGTTCTTGTGTCTCGAGCATTATAGTATGCCCAAGCTCGGGCTCCATCGATCAGATAACCTTTTCCTTGTAGGCACGTGATGGCGTTGCCTACATGAAACTGGTCATAGCCGAATTAACGCGCAAAACGGCTGGGAAGATAGGGCTCCAAATAACATTTGTCTTCAAATTTGTAGACTAGGTGTGATGGCCGGATTGTCCTCAGCCAATCAAAAACTGTATGACCCAAAAGCTGCCTTCCAGAATCGACCAGATTTGTAGACATGTGCTCGTAACTAGCTGGAGGAGGAACACAATAGAAGTTCCATCCTTTTTCGAGATTCAGAGCGCGTCTGCAATCTCTTAAACTGGTGTATATCCATTTACTTTTGGAGAATCTCCTCAAGAAGTTGCCGCTTACCGCTCCCATATTGGGGTTCATCAGTGAAGGATAATGCAGAAGCAGCCATCCGAACAGATACGTGTATGGTAGCTCCAGCCGAGGGAAGCTTCCTTTCTCGCCTTTCCCTTTAAGCATTTGATCGACAAAAAGGCGTAGGCCAGCATTCACTCTGTAAGTCATCACTGACAATAGATCTATTCGATAGCCGAAGACTAAGCGAACGACAGCAAATACTATGCCTCGATGAAAGCGATCGACGACGCTGGCTCCAGGGACGACGAATCGTCGAAGCCAGTAGGTAAGAAAACCCGCCAGCTGGGCTTCCTTTGACATGGGCTATAGCCCATCCTCATGAAACTTTAAATAATGTCTCATATCTTGAAAGGAGGATATTGAAGATCATCATCGATCTTGATATCCATCTCCTTGTTCTCCTCCATCAATCCTATCACTTCACTGCTGCTAAGTGGTCTGAAGAAGTTGGGTTTGTAGTTATCGTGCTCCTTAGTCTTCTTCTCCATGATGTGGTTGAGAAAGAGATATGGCAACCATTTCGTCGAGTAGCAGGTGCCTGATGAACCACACTTGTAGTACAAGGAACAGATCTTGTAGTGGCACAACAGCTCTTCAAAGACGACCACCATGTCAGCATTCTCCTGACGAAGTTTGTCCAACTCGTCATTGGTCGGAACAAACTCCTCATAAGCGATATTCCCTATTGGCAGGCTCGAGATGTACTTTATCTCGTGTAAAGCCAGTCCGATCTCTCTGCAGGGCGTCATAAAAGTCTATGTTCTGTAGTTCTACCTCTCCGCCAATGCAAGGAATAGGTGAGGATTGGGGTGGAAGCCGTAAACGGTAGAGTACACCGCTTGATATAGCTCAATCTCCTTGAGCTTCTCTTCGAATTGAGCCAATATCCAATTGGCTATACAATTCCATCTCTTGTTATCCGGATTTACCAGACCTGTCAATCGGATATCTTGGTCTGGGTATCTTCCCTCAATCTTCACAAACTCATTTGCGAATATCGGCGTTCTGACTGGTAGCAGCAGGGAGGAGTTTTCCGGTGGAATGCAGCCGGGTTTCAATCCTCTGAGTAGGGAGCTGTGACGCTCAGAGGAACTGTAGAACATGTCCTTGTTGTTTGGCCCCTTCTTCACACAAATATTCCCCGTTCGGGCTTGCTGAAGAGGAGTTATATCCCATTCCATCCTTCTGGGATAGCTTGCAAAAGCATAGCGAGATAGGGGAATGCATCTGGAAATCTCCGGTAAAAGTATCCTTCTCTCGCCTCTCTGAAAAAGTCTCTGTTGAACTCGAGGTCTGGGCTGAGAACTCTTGTCAAGAGCCTCACCGAACAGAAACAGAGGCTTCTTATGAATAACGGCGTCAGCAGTTTGCAGAGGCTGTCCGTTCATCAGACTCAGCAATGTTTCATTATCCTGTGCAGTCAAGATGGCTTGTCGAGATGACGGCAAGGCATACTGAGAAAATGTCACATGGAAAAGATCCTCCTTAAATTCAGGTTCAGCCAAAGTCCCTGCAAAGATCTCATAATTGGGGTCTTCTCTGAGGTTAACTGCATCAAACAAAGAGACAAAATTCAGTACATACAAAATCAAAGAGTCTGTTCAAAAGTTCAGCAAAATTGCGCAAGTGTCAGATTGCGCTAAGTGCATAGCATCAGATTGCGCTAATGCAGCCTACATGCGCAAAATATCCAGTTGCGCCAACACATCAGGTTGCGCTAACCTACTTGCGCAAGGTATCAGTTTGCGCTGACTCAACAGACTTGTGCAAATCAATAGATTGCGCCAAATATTTGCCAGTACTTTCAACCGATTGCGCAAGAATATAGTTTTCATAAAAATAAAAACTATTGTGTGTGTGTGCAACCAAAACCCTAAACAAGGCGACGCAATTCTATCAAATCTCTAAAAAGAGAAAGGTATGAAGAACCCTAAAAAGGGTTTTTGATCGAGTTCATCATCTACCTTGCAGCGCGGGGTGGCCAATCTCATGGCGAGAGATTCGGGGCGCAACCCGAGTCGAGGGTTCGGCCACAGCCTTGCCCTTCTCGGTGGCAGTTCGCTTAGGGGCCATTGACGTCGACGGCGAAGAGAAGGAGAAGTAGTCGGAGAAGAAGAGTTCTTGTCTCTTGAGAACAGTTGAAAACAAGTAAAGAATGAAAGAAAAAAGAATGGAAACTATTTATAGTTTTTCAAAAGTAACAGTCACCTCAGATTGCGCCGAGAAATTAGGAGCTGATTCCTCCAAACGCTCAGTCAAACCATCATTTGCGCAACTTGATTTTAAATTCGAAATTCAAAGTATTTCGAAACTTTGAATATTTTCAAATTTCGAAAACTTTGAAGGGGGTCTTGTAGGTCCTAAAAATTAAGTTGCACCCATCAAAAAAGTAATAAAAATCAAATTGCGCACCCTTCAAATGAACTGCGTAGGAGACAGATTGCGCAACAACTCAACCGCGCAAGCTGAACTGCGCACACATCCAAGCGCGCTTGCTGACGTGGCAACGTCATCATTACTTGACACAAAATTAGATCTTCTGACAACTGACCGCCCGAAGAATGAGAAAACTGTTCGTTTCTTGTGCCTCGCCGCCATGACAGCTGTCTAGCGCGGTCCAGCTGCCAAAAGCCAGCGCGGTCTAACAGCTCAACCTCAGCGCAATCCGAGTCTTAGCGCAACCCATTGGGAGCGCAGTCTGATGCTAGCGCAGTTCAAGTGGCGCAATCCATCAAGATAACTGACATTCTGTACGTGGCATACATGCCATCAATTGCTCACCACGTGGCAACCGTCTGTACACGACCAAGCGCGTTTCAATCAAACAATGCCACGCGTCCCATACAGTTGGCCCACGATCGAGTAACTGCCAGCGCAGTTTGCTGCTTGCGTAGTCCAATGCCTGCACAATCCAGAGATAACTACTAATTAGTTATTTTCCAGAGCTTTATAAATAGAGTTTCAAATCCTTCATTATCAAGCCCAGATCATTCAAGATCATCACCAGAGATTAGGAGTTCTTGCTAAAGTGCTGCTGCATTCTTCAGAGGCTATCGTCTTCAAAGTTCACATCGTCCAAGGGATAAAGCAATCGTCTTCAGATCGGATTCATATAGTTGTACTTTCCCAGAATTCAATTGTAATCTTCTTACAAAGTTTGTGAAATAAACAACACTTTTGTTTTTACAAACAATAGGAGAGGTACTCCTCCATATTTTTACCCCATTGTGCATCATGTCCGTGCCTCCCATCCATTATATCCATATTAGTACAAATACAGTTATCTCTACCGTGTCCGACAACCCCGGACACCGACCCGTTCTGTGTCTCGTAGGACACATGTACAGACCCCATCCACCTCGTGTCGGGACACACCTCGGACACGACGGCAGCCTACAACCCAGCAGATTCTACGCCACAAACACCCCAACCCATCCATCTCGACCACTAAATCCCTCACTGTCTTTTCCTCCGAAGATAACCGCAGCCATCGAGATCTACCCCAACTCCGACAACCACCTCACTGGAGCCCTGTTCAACCCAACCACGCCATCCTCTCCGACCTCACCATCACATCCACCGTCACCATCATCGCAACAACCACCGCCACCACCATTGTTACCATCGGAACACCACCCCACCATCAACAACACCGCTGTCACCGTCAACCTCCCACGCCACTCACCGGAAACCCAAATCACCATCATCATCATTGTCCACCATCGCCCCAAACAATGACAAGGAAAGAGAACTTGGCAAAACCCTTACCTAACTGGAGTCTCCGCCGACGCAGCCTCCCAACAAGCGTAGACGCGCCGCCAAACAATGCCTCACCCTGTCCCGTCGCCGCGTTCCAGCGCCTCCGCTCCTGGCCTCGGCCCACAGGCCTTCTCGGGAGCAACGTCGGAGCAAACGCGCGGATCTGGCCGCGCCGCCCCTTCCTCAGGTGGTCGCGCCAGGCCGCCTTCCCTAACCGACGCCGCACTGCCTCGTCAGCTCCGGCCACCGCCTTCTCCTCTCAGCCGCCGAAGTCCGGCCGAGCTTCTCCGAAACCCCTTCCGCGCCGCTCCTCCAGACCGCCGCCTCCCTCGTGTCGGTGGTGACACCATCCTCCGCCGATCACCGCCTTCCCGTGCGACGCCTCCACCGTGTCGCCGCTTCCTTCAACTGGCCGCCCCCTTCCGACCCGGCTCCGTCCTGGCCTTCGCGACCTCGGCCGAGCGCGGTCGAGCTCCGCGCTCATCCTCCCCTGTCGGATCCCGGCGCCTCCCAGCATCGCTGGCGCGTACCCCGCCGAAAACCGCCGCCCTTTCCGCCGTCCGGTAAACCCTCTTCCCCCTCTTCTGCCTACCTCTCTCTCTCTCTCTCTCTCTCTCTCTCTCTCTCTTTTACTGAGTAATTTGGGGGGGGAGAAGAAAGTATAAAGTTTATATTATTATTATTATTATTATTATTATTATTATTATTATTATTATTATTATTATTATTATTATTATTAAGTGCTATTCTGTTTGTTTTAATAATTCAAAAGGAAAAGGACAACAAAAGTCTATGGGTACTTTATTATTATTAGGATTATTGATATGATTATTATGATTTTTGGTAAAATATATAAGTATAAATTAAAAGGGTATTGTAATATTTTTCCACAATTAATATTAGTAGTAATATTTTGGTAAATTTATAAATAAGTATAGTAAGATATTTGTGAAAATATTATTACAAGGTATTACATAGACGATTTTTTTAACTATAAAACTTTTTCTTGCCAAACTTAGTTTGAATCTAAAATTATTTTTTAATAACTAAAATATATTTCTTTATCTCAAAAATTATATTTTACAAAGTTAGTCTAAAAACTATCTATGATTTTCAAGTATTTTCCTAGAAATTATTTGGATTAGTATATATATATATATATATATATATATATATATATATATATATATATATATATATATATATATATATATATATATATAAAAAAAAATATATATATATATATATATATATATATATATATATATATATATATATATATATATATATATATAAAGTCAAGTATTATAATATTTTCTAAAATTAGTATAAGTACTTCTCTCTAGAAATTTTCTTCGAATTATCCCCATTGCTCACGACTAATCGTGTATCCTATTGTCTCGTGACTTCGAACCCCCTACATACTGGCCTTGGCAATTGGACCGAACAAGACTTGTTGGATTATTGCACCACACCAGACGACACACCAGGCAAGATACCTTGCCATCTTTACTGTTTACATTTAGTTGCATTTTATTCCGTTTATTGTATCTATATTCCTTGTTTATTATTTTCTTTTTTTTTTGCTTGTGGACCTAGAGTTAAGAGACTGCCATCAATAGAGTGCATGTCATTGACTTTGTCACGATTGTATCACGAGTTGTGTATGAGTGGTGAGTACCATGTAGTGGTCACTTGCGTGTTGGCTGATCACCCGTGCGCATGCGTAGGAATAACTGTCAATAGATGCATGTTAGAAGACTTGACAGTTATCTATTATAAGACCGTGTTGTGGAAACGACACGTGTTGGTGTATTGTGGTTACGATGCATGTATAGTATCATTGGGGGGGAGACAGCTACTAGCGTAAGGGCTACATTTACTTTTTACACATTTATGGGTGATAGTCACTCGGATGAGCACTACGTGCTGTCCGGCCGATAGTGTCTCAGATGAGCGCTACTTGACAGCCACTCTTTATTACTTGCTTGCGTGAATCCGTTACAGCCCCTGTGTAGAACGTTGTCCTCTAAAGTGCATATCACATAGATGGTTAGGAACCCTGTTGTGTTGTAGTTTATAGTATTTTTACTTATGCAGTTATAATGGCATGTTCTTCCTGTATCTTGCTACGTCCCTCTGAGGACCTGGTGATCTCTCCAGGTGTGTGTTTTATGATTTCTTGCAGGTTCTCTAGCTAAGACCATGTCTTCCTTCCTTCGTGATGATTGCTGTTGGACTCGTCATTTGCTTCGCTCGACCAAATCAGTTATTTGTATATTCTTTCTTATTCAATCTTATTGGTAGTAGATATGTCTCCGCCCAACGTTTGTACAAATGACTATTTGATTATATCATTAAAACTTCATATTTGTGGATGAGAGTTAGTTTGAGCATGGCTTTCTACATTTTACAGCTTATATATACATATGAGTCTTTCATTTACTCGTATGTATACAGCTGGCATGAGACGTTTCTAGTCCTACGTATTTTGGGACTGGGGCGTTACAATAGTCGTCCCCCGGACGTGATGCCGTGCGAACCTAAATTGCGATCGCACAAGGCATAGTCATAAGGTTATCTGAAATACAACAACAAGAGAATGCGTAGAGTAAATTGAACACACATTATAAAGAAGGAAACTTAAGCTTTATTGATAATAAACATCACTTTACAAACTCAATACAAAGGCGCCGAACGGGCTTTTTACAAACTGACTCCATTACAAAATGAACGTCGATGAGATAGCCGTTTCATACATTTCATACATTAGTTGGTACAACCAGCATTACAAATCCACCTGGGATGGTGGGGAGTCGCTCCATCTGTCTTCTGGTCTTCGACAACGGAGTCTTCAAAAGATTTGGATCTAGGCTTCGACCG
This sequence comes from Iris pallida, assembly GCA_029216955.1. Classification (NCBI taxonomy): domain Eukaryota; kingdom Viridiplantae; phylum Streptophyta; class Magnoliopsida; order Asparagales; family Iridaceae; genus Iris; species Iris pallida. The sequence continues at coordinate 3,549,914 of JANAVB010005596.1, forward strand.
TACGGACGAAACTTCAAAACACACGAGCGTTGCCTTCAGTCACGCGGCATGCTTCTACTGATTTATAGCACTTGTGGAGAGCAAGGATCAGTACAATCAACGTGTACTAGCAAGTGGCTAATTATTTTTCATGCTCTCATTTGGTTCAAGAATTTAGATAATACATACAACTTGTTTTAATGATCTTCCTAGCCATCCTAGTCAGTTTCATGCGAGCAGTTGCATGCAACATAAATAAGAAGAATTTACGCTAGAACTTACCCACGTCATAGCGTGTCGTGCAACATAAAGCTTACCATGTTCTTCCCTGTCATATTGCATAACATAAGTTTAACTAGTACATAATTTCGGAGGTCATTGGCATGAGAACTATTCTAGACGTAGCTTGGTTTAGACGGTGCGTGTTCAACGCAGGTAGCAAGCCCCGTTGAAGGAGCATCGAATATATGCGGTACAATCCAGTATAGCTATCGTGTTTCTTCCTAGGCCGGATCGATCCCGTAGCCCCGGAATATCGTCCAAAGAAACAATCACCCTTGTATACAAGTTGTCCATGACCGTGCTATGTTAACGAGTGATTTAAGGCACGTTTTTATGGTAATATTATGACAACTTATAATTGATTCATTTCTTGACTTTGAGATAAGGTCGAGGTGAAGGAAGTCAGCCACTCTCCTTGAGTTTAATTCAGACGAGAGAACTTGTTGGTCGTGCTAGACGTCGCCTATACGATTACCTGAAATCGTCCAAGCAACCGATTAGAACACTGTATTATTCAAGAAGTTCGATAGGAAATGTGAGTTCGAAATACAAGCCATGAAAACCATCGAAAACATTCACGAAAACGCATTCAGAAAACTAAAGCCAAAACCAATGCAAGCGGCGTGAAAAACAGAGCAACGGGTGGTCTCTCCCGACTCAGCTGCAGAGTCAATCCTTAAGGCGCAACCCGCTGAATATGGGACTTGGTTCCGAAGAAGCCATTCCATAACGGGGAATGGATCTTAATTCAACCGTTCTCGTTCGACTGATTCGATCGATCCCGACCTATTGGTCCCGACCGAATCGATGGCGACAATGTTCCTTTCTCGCGCACCCCGTGGACGGAGAATGGGGCACGATGTAGGGACGGGGCACTACACTTTTGGAATCCTGCTTTTGAGAAGTAAGCATCTATATGACTGTACCAAGCGGAAGTCGCTTGTTTCAGTCCAAAGGAAGGAAGAGAGGGGAGAGAAGAATGGTTTTACATGCTTGAAGAGGAGACAAAGTAAGACAGAGAAGAAGGTGTTTGAGGCAAGAGTCTATAAGTGTCTTTAACCTTATAAAGTAGAATGTAGACTATCACATGGTCCGAATATATAAGAAAACCTTTTTTTCTCCCAGAGAAACTACAAGATGCATGTAGTTATTACATTTGGACCATAAACAAATATATTTACATACATGTAACATTACATATATACATGGTCCTCGTATATACTTGTTCTTTTACAATTCTCATTTTCATGTTTGAAAGCCTTATATGTTAGAGACGTTAGTAACTTTGATGTTAACTTTACTAATGAAACAAGCCATTATCCTCGAATAAGAATGATCGATGATTTTGCATGCGGCATTACCATTTTTCCATGACTATTCTTTTCTTAATATATACGAGTTATCCATATACATTTGTAACTTGTATGTACTCATGTGTATAGTTATGCTATTTCAGAACAAGTTTATAAGTACAAGAAAAATTTCCACACATGATGAGCTTTGAGACATATAAGGAAACTCCATTGTGTACTCCTAAAGCTACTTTGTAGAAGTAGCTTTGAGACAAGGAGGAAGTATAAGTAAAGGATGCAAGTTTCCATACCAAGGAACTTTAGGAAACTCCATCATGTACTCCTAAACCTACTTGTAGATGCAGCTTTGAGACATATAAGGAAGGTGAAGTGGATGTTTAAACTACTTCAAATCCCGCATTTTATTGCTTTGTTGTTCATAGTTTTTCTACTTTATTTTTCTTTTTCTTTTTTGGCTAGGAAATGTATATTTTAAATTACTAACTAGCCTAAATTTATTTGAACCATATAATTAGTAAGAGATAACAGATAGATATGCATACCATTTGTAACTATATATTGTTGTTTCAACGACAGTTTTATGTATTGAAATATTATGTCTCTTTTTAATAATTTTTTAAAGACATAGAAGTCCATATGGAGACATTTAAATTAACAATGTGTTTGCATACTATTAATTAAGCTTCCTTAATAGACTCCGACAATTATTCTCTTTGTTTAAATTGTAAGTAGGGAATCATGATAGATTTACTAATCTGAAAATTTAGTGTATATATATATATATATATATATATATATATATATATATATATATATATATATATATATAGGAAACTTGATTTCATTTAGATCAATAAACATGCATATATAGTGTAGCAAAGTTACCTAGATTTTGGTGTTCTAGTTAAAAGCTAGTTCGTTTTCGGACAAATTAAGATAAAACTTGTGGCAGAAATTAATAAGAGAACTACATATATAATTAGTGTAGTATTATTACACATAAGCAAAATATACAGGCAGATCACAAATTAAATATGCACATATATGTATATTACTAGTAATTGGATGCAAATTTTCCTAAAAGGAAAAGATGAGTTGTCTGTTCAACACAAGGCACATAACAAGCAAGAAGCCAAGCATACTAATTTGACATAGGGATACTACATATTTACCTATTTTACCAACATGCATATTAGAATCATTAAATGGTATAGTGAAGATCCAAAGCATTATGAATGTCCTTTTAAACCACATTTTTCGGAAGGTATTATGGAAATCATCTGGTAAATAGAAAGGAGAAGCACAAGTTTCTAAATGCAACTTTTCAATGTAAATCTTGAAGTACTTAACAGGCAAGGCTTCTATAGGAAAATTTGGTTTCCAAGATAAGAGATTAGGGTCTTATGGGTTCCATAGGTTTCTGTTTACATTTAATAATCAAAGAACAATTGATAGGTACTATTATTTGGTTCCAAGTATTTGTCCAAATAGCAGGGATTTGTATATATACAGCAAAATTGAAGAGGTCTTCTTCCAATTGTTCACCCCTAGGGTTTTGGCCGCCTCTAGGGTTTTGGCCACCTCATATGAATTTTGTTTGTAGTAAAAGCTATTGGTTCTTAGTACTGATGGGATTTCTATGATTGGAATAACTCAAGAGACTTGCAAGACCCACTTGGTTAGGGGTAGTTGTCAGTCCGCAACAAGCTCTTCTGTATCGAACTCAGCTTTCTATATTGCACGGGTATAACTCCTATATATCAGTTTTCTATACTGCATTGGTTTTTGTATCAAATTCATCTTTATCAATAGAGGGGATGGATTCTTCTGCGGCTACTTTGATTCATGCTCCTTCTTCTAGCTTGGTTAGGGGTGGTGCTTTAGTTGCTGGAGGAAGACAGAGAGATCCGAGAAGAAGCTCTGTTGTTTCGCAATTGGCCAAGAGGATCATATGTGCCATTTTGGGCTGTGTTTTTGCTACAAGTTTTGCTAGTTTTTGCTCACCTTCTAGTATTAAGCTACATGGTTCGTGATTAGCATAGTTTTGATGGTGGGTGCGTGTTCATGTGATCTGATACCTGCAGTGGGTTCACTTGTTGGAGCCGTGACCGGTGCTTTGATCGGGCTGGCAACCGAGAGCGGGTTGTTCCGAGGTGCCAGAATCTGAGCGATCTCCAATGCAGTTTTCTCCATCGAGGTCATCGAGTCGTCTCTTACTCTATGGCATTCTAATGATTCAGGAATTTGGAGCATCCTTTATGTGGTAAGTACAATTGCAACCATTTTTTTCTTTCGAAACTCATAATTCTACATTAACTTATTAATGCCATCCTAATTCCATTCGACGACAAAAACTCCAATAAGAACTTGTAATATGTGTATATGAAATATGGATTATGCTAACAATGGAAGTGTACTAATTTTTCTCGGGTGATCCTAATTCTATATGTAATTGGCTTACAGATCGACGTCATCATCACCAGTCTACTGAGAGGGCAACTAGTCCACGAGAAGGTCGGGTCGGCTGTTCAGAGCGCAGTACAGAGCCAGGTATAACTAGCCCTCTTGCATTTTTACATCACCTGGGCAGCTGAACTTAGAAAATCTTAGAAACCCGCTGACCCGATTCCCGAATCATTAGAATGTCATAGAGTAAGAGACGACTCGACGACCTCGATGGAGAAAAGTGCACCGAAGATCGCTCTGATTCTAGCACATTGGAACAACCCGCTCTCAGTTGTCAGCCCGATAGAGCACCGGTCACGGCTCCAACAAGTGAACCCACTGCATGTATTAGATCATATGAACAGGCACCCACGATCAAAACTATGCTAACCACGAACCATGTAGCTTAATACTAGATAAGCAAAAAAAATAGCAAAACATGTAGCAAAAACACAGCCCAAAATGGCACATATGATCCTCTCGGCCAATTAAGAAGCAGCAAAGCTTCTTCTCGGATCTCTTTGTCTTCCTCTGGCAACTGAAGCACCACCCCTAACAAAGCTAGAAGAAGGAGCAGGAATCAAAGTAGCCGCAGAAGAATCCATCCCCTCTATTGATCAAGCTGAGTTCGATACAGAAACCAGTACAGTCTATAAAACTGATATATAAACAAAGGGAGTTATATCCGTGTAGTATAGAAAGCTGAATTCGATGCAGAAGAGGTTGTTGTGGATTGATAATTTCCCCTGACCAAGTCGGCCTTACAAGCCTCTTGAGTTATTCCAATCATAGAAACCCCACCAGTAATAGGAATCAATAGCTTTTACTACAAATGGAATTCATGCATATGAGGTGGCCAAAACCCTAGAGGTGGCCAATTGGAAGACCTCTTCAATTCTCTTGTATATATATTAATCCATGCTATTTGGACCAATACTTGAAACCAAATAATAGTACCTATCAATTGTTCTTAGGTTAATTAAATGTAGACAGAAACCTATGGAACCCATAAGACCCCAATCTCTTGACTTGGAAACCAAAGTCCACCTATAACATACTTACAAAAAAATTATATATGCATGTTAAGTACTACAAGATGGAGCTTCTCCTTCCTATTTATTTACCATATGATTTCCATAAAACCGAACTCGAGTCGCTATTGTGGTTACCGAGGAGAGGTATAAGACCCCGGCTGGATGGCGGAAGATCAGTGGATCGAGCCGGAGGCTTATTATTCCTTTCATTTAGTTGGTGGGAGTTGGGGGGGCAGTAGGCCCAACAGACATGTGTTTCACTTAACAAAATGCCTAAAATGGGCTTTTGAAAGAAAACGAGAAAAAGTACAAAATTACAAATTGTTTCTGGGAAGTATTGCTATGGAAGTCTAATCTGAAGGCGATCACTTTGTCCTTTGGACCACACGATGATGATGAAGAGAACTGCTAGAAGATGAACAGCCGGAAGAACTAAGTCACCAGAAAGGTATCGACGCACTAGGCACTGATGACGAGGTCGAATGCTTTCCTGCTTTGCTTCACTCTGTTCTTGAAGAAAAGTTGAAGAAGAATGCTCTGAAAAATCAAAGTCTCTGGGCTCTGATCTCTATGTGTTCTGTTGATCCCGTTATGTTGAAAAATAAGTCTATTTATAGACTAAACTCATTGTGCGTAAAAAGCAACCAAATTGAGTCTCTACGCAAGTAACTATCCTCCACGATGAAAAACCAACCTCTACGCATGATGACACGTGTCCCACGTAGAGCTTTGACCTCTATGCATGGTGACACGTGTCCCACAACTTCAACAATTTGAGGAGAGCACGTACACACGTTCCTCGATAAGTATGGCATGGGAGCCACGTAAGCAGACCATGTTCTCATGTGGTCAAAAAAGATCGGGCATAAAAATGACCAAAAATAAACTTCCTGTGTAAAGTAGCTGAAAAATAGCCTTGAGCATAAAATTAGCTCAAATAAACTTTACGCGTACAACAGCCTTGAGCGTAAAAAGCTTAGATAGCTTTCGTGCGTAAAAGAAGCAATCTCTTGAGCGTAAAGTAGCCCTATCTGCACACTAAACGCCAGTGTTGAGTTTGGTGTAAATCAAATCTTTTCGACTTCTGTGTTGTAAGCTGTCAGAAAATCATTACGTAAGAAACAGTGTCACGTGCATTAAATGCAACGATTTGACAGTCTGTCCCTCGCGCAAAAGCATTGAGGATGGTTCTCGCGTAAAGTAGCTCGCGTAGAATCTTACTCTGCGTAAAATCCGAGTTTGACTCTGTTTGACTTGCGTAAAGCTCTCAACTTCTTTGACTTGATCTATGAAATACTTTTTACGCTCCTACAAGACCCCCTTCATAGTTTTTAAATTATTTTCAATTTTTGAAATACTTTGAACAGAAGCGTAAAATTCGGATTTTCAACAGTCCACGTAGAATTCAGAATACCTAACGGTCATCCGCGTAAAGTTCGGGATACTCAACAGTCCGCGTAAAAGTTGAGATATCCAACCGTCAGTGTAGATTTCGGGAATTTGAACCGATTTCAAAAATTTTCTATAAATAGAACTCTTCGAGTACATAGAGAACTTTACTCGTCCTTTGCAATCCCGAACTTCTTTACTCTTCTTTCTTTGAAATCTCAACTCAAATCCATGGCCCCCAAGAGCAAGACCGTCGTTGGCAGCAAGGGCAAGAAGCCCGCCACACCTTCGTCAACGGCCGACCGCGCAGAAGACAATGTTCCATCATCGGCAGCACCCCGACAGATCAACCCCGCTGTGGCTCCGGCAATGAAAGGTAGAATACTACCTAACTTCGACCGTGAGTTCGCCGGAGAAGAAGATTCAAGCTTTTTACCTCACGCCCACGTTATACGTGTCAGCGTAGAAACTTGGATGACAAAATACGCCCACGTTATACGTGTCAGCGTAAGAGTAAAAACATACGCCCACGTCTATACGCGTCAGCATAAAAATCAAAGTATGCTCACATCAACATGTGCCAGCGTAAAATCTAAAATACGCCCACGTCAATACGTGCCAGCGTAAAAATTAAAATACGCTCATGTCAACACATGCCAGCGTAAATTTCACAATACGCTCACATCGATGTGTCAGCGTAAAAATCAAACTACGCTCACATAAACATGTGCCAGCGTAAAATTTAAAATACGCTCACGTCAACACGTGCCAGCGTAAAAATCAACTACGCTCACATCAACATGTGCCAGCGTAAAAATACGCTCACGTCAACACGTGCCAGCATAAAATTCATAATATGCTCACATCAATATGTGCCAGCGTAAAATTTACCAGTGAAAGACTTTGCGTAAAAAACAAAGAACTTTTACACTTTAAAATTTGAACTTTAATTTTTGTGCATAAGCGTAAAGTTTGCATGGTCATAGTTGTTTCACTTAACAAAATGCCAGGAAAAATTGGCTTTTGAAAATAAAACGAGAAAAAGTACAAGAAGTACAAATTTGATTCTGGAAAAGTATTGCTATGGAAGTCTGATATGTAAATGATCACTTTGTTCCTTGGACCATATGATGATGATGAAGATCGCTGCTTGAAGTTGAACAACCGGAAGAACTAAGTCACCAGAAAGGTATCGACGCAGTTGGACACTGATGGCGAGGCTGAATGCTTTCCTGCTTTGCTTCACTCTGTTCTGGAAGAAAGGTTGAAGAAGAATGCTCTCGAAAATCAAAATCTCTAAGTTCTGATCTCTGTATTCTCTCCTGTCTCTCTGTCCCGTCTCTTGAGAAAAATAAGTCCATTTATAGGCTTGGGCTCTTGTGCGTAAAAACTCAGCGAAAGTTACGTCTTTACGCCAATAACCGCCACCCACGACCAAAGTTATCCTCTGTATATGTTGACACGTGTCCCATCATTTCATTAAGAATAGGATGCACGTACACACATTCTTCGGGATGTGTGGCATGAAAGTCATGTAGGTAAACCACGTTCCAAGCTGGTCAGAAGAATAGGGCGTAAAACAACCCCAATGTACTCTGAGCGTAAAGCAGTAGACTAGGCGTAAAATAGCCTGACATAGACTTCCAGCGTAAAGTGGTTGTTAAATAGCCTTGAGCGTAAAAATAGCTCAAATAGACTTTACGCACACGTCAACTGTTGAGCGTAAAAGCTCGTATAGTCTTCATGCGTAAAAGAAGCCATAGTGTGAGCGTAAAGTAGCTCAATCCACATACTAAACGACAATATTGGTCTCTGTGTAAAAACAAATCCCTTTGAATTCTGTGATGTATGCCATCATTAATATTTCCATGTCATAGTTTGCATTAAATGCGAGACTTGACAGCTTTGTCCAGCGTAAAAGTGGCTGATCTGTCATTGGCGTAAAAGTCATGGGTGTAGACCCGAGCGTAAAATGATCTGCCTGCTTTAGGCGTAAAGTGATTAGCCTTGTCTTGGGCGTAAAGTATTTAGCCTCTCTGCGGCGTAAAGTAGATCAAATTGGAGTGGAATGATCTATCACTTTGACTCTTTCTTTAAAGCACTTTTTACGCTCCTGCAAGACCCCCTTCAAAGTTTTCAAATATCTCCAAAATTTGGAACACTTCGAACAGAAGCATAAAAATTGAGTTTTGACCAGTCAGCGTAAAATTCGGGATGCGCAACAGTCATCCGCGTAAAAGCGGGGACATCCAACAGTCGGCGTAATTTCCAATAGTGTCGGTCAACACTTAACCGTCACAATGAATTTCTTTCTTGGAACTTTCGAATGCCTTTTCGCTTCCCCGAGTTTGCATTAATAATGAGCAGTTTCCAACGAGGAATATGAAGAGTTGATTTAATTGTATAAATAATAAGAAATTCTTCACTCTTGCCATTCATCCTCATAGTGACATGGCACCAAAGAAGGAGATTAACAATGAAGAGGCTTCGGGCTCAAGGATTGACTTTGAGCGAGCACGCAACTTTGTAGAGTGCTTCGGATTAACTCCAGCAGTCTTCAATCGCATCGATGGTGGTCCCCCAACTGCATATGAGGGCTCAGGAGATGCAGAGGCATTTTTAAATCTGATGTGTCGCTCTGGGATTCGCAACATGCGCGAGTTAGGTGCCTCCCTTCGTCAGCCCAATGAAGGAGAGAGAAAATAATATTCCATGTATTGCGACTCTCTTATATGTAGGGGTCCACTCCCCCCTTTTTATAAATAAAGTCTGATGTTAATCCCATCTTTTGGTACATAGAACTGTTCAACACTTATTTTGACTGCTTCTATGGTTGTTCATTCCCAAGAAACAAACCGACATGTGGCGTCTGTCTTGTGGTCACGAGAGCTTTTTAATAGGATCTTTTCCCGAAATAGACTCCCAACAGTTTCTTCAGTCTTTATAAATAGCCGAGAATGTTTCATATATTCTCATTCTCATTCCTCTGAAGATAACTTTTTGCAATGTCGTTCTCCAACAAATGACAATGACGATGCTTTCCAATGGCGTTCCTTTGTACGCCTAATCACCAGATGTAGATTCATCCACTATTAGAGCCAAACCATTTAACCTAAGTGGTAAGTCTGATCGTAAGCAATTGTCTGCCTTTCGAATTTTTTTGTGAGCGTAAAAAGCCTTGCTAATGAAGTGCACATGAAGCAACGGCGTAGAAGCCTTGTTGAATGGTGGTACACCTGAAGCACTGGCGTAAAAGCTTTGCCGAATAGTGATACACCTGAAGCACTGGCGTAAAAAGCATTGTCATCTGTTTTTAGTTAGCATTTAATACGCATCTGATGATACTTCTGTTGTTTTGTGCAGAAGTTTGGCTGAAGAGTTTTTTTAGAACCGGCATTGGTGACTTTGACGCTGTGAAGAGCGTGCTTCTGGCATCAACATCAGGGAGCTCATGCGCTTTTGACGCGCAAATCAGACAACTCAGAACTCTTCGTGAGATAGAAGGGTCTTCCTCTGTTGGTAGGAAGAGCCTTTATACACGGAGAGTTGGATGGTGGAGTCAACTCTATCCCGAGAAATCGGGTAGTAGAGTTCCTTTCACGGCAGGACTAGGAATTGTATCCCAATGCTGGATACATTCCTATCTTCTTTGAGGGGCTGCCACTCCTCCACCAGTTGTATTGGCAGCAACACGTCTTCGGGCTGCCATACTCTGGGATTCTCCTCTCGTCTGAGAGAGAAGACCAAAGTTTGATTCCTACTGCTCTGGTCGCCACCAAGGCTCGGACAGCAAGGAATTGACACAAACAACGAATCCGACGTAGAAGATCCAAAGAAGAAATAGATCTCCATTAGGTTATCGTTGTGTGTATAGAATGAAAATCCAAGATGTAATAGATTTCCATTATGATTTCTAAGAAAGTCTAAGAAATGTAATAGACTTTTTATGACATGAGAATGGAAATGATAATTCTTCTATGCTCAATGATTTGTATCTATCTGGATGAAATATGGACATGATAGATAAATGAAATCTTATTTTCTGTTTTAGAGTATATAATACTATCAGAGGTAATATGGACATAATAGTATATATGAACTCAAAAGAAAATTAGATTAATATCTATGCAGAGGTCAAATAGAAATGATAGATAGGAAAAGTAAGTAGATTTAGTATTTATCCAGAGGTCATGGAAATATGATAAATAACAAATCCCACTTTCTAATCAATTGATAAAATAGAAGATATAAAATCCCTTTCCCAGGAGACAAGAAATCAGCTTAACCAAAACTTGGTAGCTGGGGAATAACGAGACAGATGTCATGAGCATATAGGTCCATATCAATGTATGAATGAAACAACATAACTTTATAAAAAAGAAAGCATTGATTTAATTTCATAATTAAATAAATGAACCTGATAGAACGAACGGACAGGTCTTTTCGGGAATGAAAGGTTATTCTCAATTTCAAAGACCGGTTCATTTATAGTCCTCTTCTATAAATAGGCGAGAACTGCTTGTAACATTTCATTCTTATTTCTTCTCCTCTATTGGAAATGTCTTCCGAGGATGTACAGCAAAAGAATGAAATCTCCAAGAAAATTGAGGACATCATTGAGACGTGCCCCGTTGAACCCACTGTATCGGGTTCAACCGAAATAGATGGAAGCTCTTCTACTCCCAAGCCACCCCAAGACATCCTTACTTTCTTAGTAGAGCCAGGGAAAACTCCTGAAGAAGAAGCATCGAGGATGGTTGTCTGCAAATTTTTCATGAGTTCAGAAAACGATGCCTTCTATGCATTGGTTGACTATGTATTCAATAAGGAAGGGAGTGGCCCTCGTTCTTAATCTTTTGTCTTGAACAAAAATAAATATAAAAGTAACTTTATTTTCATTCTGTCTCTTTTTTTATACATAGTATTTCTTAAGAAATTTGCCATTGATTGGCATCATGAGTAGATCTCCATTAGGCTTTGATAACCGATAGGCGTCATTGGAAAATACGGTCTCAATAACATAAGGACCCTCCCATTTTGCTTGGAATTTCCCTTTGCTTTTGTGAGTCATCACCATCGGTCTTCGAACAGCTAATACCAGTTCGCCAATCTTGAATACCCTCTCTTTAACTTTACGATTGAAAGTTCGAGATATACGGGCTTGATATAGCTCAATATGCTGTTGTGCTTGAAGACGCTTCTCATCCAATCCTTCAAGTTCTTGGAGTCGTAAGCGATCATTATTCTCTGTAGTTAGCTCATTAGCAATGGCTATTCGAAGGGATGGAATCTGGATTTCCAATGGGAGGACAGCTTCGCATCCATAAACCAATAAGAATGGTGTAAAACCAGTAGGAGTTCAGACTGTTGTTCGATAAGCCCATAAACATTCTCCAAGTTTCTCATTCCAATCACGTTATTAGAAGAGACAAACTTTTTGAGAAGTTTGATGATCGTTTTATTGAAAGCTTCGGCTAAACCATTAGCAGCTGGATTATAAGCCATAGAAGCCAGATTCTGAATTCGATTCTTATCATAGAACCGATAAAATGTCTGACTGGCAAATTGTGGACCATTTTCATGAATTATTCGTCGAGGAATCCCGAAGCGATAAATGACATGGTGCTTGATGAAGCTGATCACATTAGATGTTTTCACTTCAGCAAGGGGAACTGCTTCTGCCCACTTAGAAAAGTAATCAGTTATAGCTAATATGAATCGATGTCCCTTGACAGAAGGAGGGTTAATAGGACCAATGATATCCATACCCCAAGTTTCGAAGGGCCAAGAGGCTAATGTAGGATGTAGAAATTCAGACGGCTGATGAATAAAATCAGCATGAATCTGACATGCTTTACATCTTCTGGCATAGTCTACAGCATCTGCTATCATAGAAGGCCAATAATACCTCATTCTTCGAATACGGTCTTGTAATTTAGGGCCCGGTTGATGAGCACCACAAATACCATCATGAGCTTCTCGCAACGTTTGTTTAGCTTCACTTTCTGAGAGACAGCACAGCAAGAGTCCATCATATGAACGACGGTATAGCATATGTCAAGACGAATCATAATAGAATCTAAACGAACGTCTCTTTATTGACGCAGCTTCTTTAGGATCTTCAGGCAAAATCACATGAACTGTATAATCAATGAATGGAGTTCTCCAATCCTTCTGTTGGGAACTTGACTCTGTGACATAACTTTGTTCAATATGAAGATTATTCTTCACACAGAACAAGTCTCGATCCAACAAAGTAATTGTATTTTGCCTTCGGATTGGGACAGCCAAGTCTGCTGCTAAGCTAGCAAGAGCATCAGCCTCCACATTCTGAGAACGTGGTACAAATTCAATGAAGAATCCTTTGAATGAAAGGACCAACTCGACTACCACCTGATGATAAGGAATGAGATCAGGATTTCTGACTTCATAAGTCCCTCTGACTTGATTAACGATCAATTGAGAATCTCCATAAGCCTCTAGGAATTCAATATCCAATTGTTTTGCTACTTGGAGACCGATCAATAGAGCATTATATTCTGCTACATTGTTGGAGCATGGCTCATTAAGAGAATAGGCATGGTATATGACCATTTTGACAGGAGAAACCAAGACGATTCCTACCCCAGAGACAATATTGCCTTTAGGTCCCACTCGTGACGCTCCATCAAAATATAATTGCCATATGCCATTCTTCAAAGTCATATTACAATCCACGACTTCATCTGGAATGTCCTCATATAACTTCGATGTTTCCGGTATAGGGTGAGCAACTAAGAAATCAGCTAATGCTTGACCCTTTACTGATGTTTGAGGTATATAAACCATGGCATAAGGAGTAAGTAACATCGTCCAGGTGGCTAACCTGGAGTTAAGAATGCTTGGTTTTCTTATCAATACCCGAATGGAATTTATTCTGGAGATGACATGAATAGTCTGTCCTGTCACATAATGTCATGTCTTTTGGACGGCAAAAACCAAGGCTAGACATTCCTTTTCCACAGGAGTATACCTGTGTTCAGCTCCAACCATCATTCTACTCAGATAATATATTGCTTGTTCATTACCCATATCACTTTTCTGTGCAAGAAGAGCGCCAAGTGAATGATCCAAGGCTCGAACATATAACAAAAATGGTCTTCCTACTACTGGAGGTACCAGAACAGGTGGATTTGTAAGGTATTGTTTAATATCATTGAAGGCTTTTTGACACGCTTCATCCCAAACAAATGATACACCTTTCTTCAATAAACGGGAGAAAGGTTGGCATCTCCCAGAGAGATTGGATATAAATCTTCTGATATAAGCAATACGACCCTGAAAGCCACGGAGTTCTTTCAGATTACGAGGAGGACGCATTTCAAGAATTGCTTTAACCTTATCGGGATCAACATGGATATCCTGTGAGGTAATGACAAATCCTAAAAACTTGCCACCAGAAACCCCTAAGAAAGACTTAGTAGGGTTCATTTTCAATTGATGTTGGCACATCAATTCAAATACTGTCTTCAAGTCCTGAATGTGATCATTCTTTGACCGACTTTTAACAGCAATGTCATCTATGTAGCATTCAACTATCTTTCGTAGATGTTCTTGAAAGATATTGCTCATAGCCCGTTGATACGTAGCGTCGGCATTTTTAAGGCTAAACGGCATAACCGTATAGCAATAAACCCCAAGGGGTGTACGAAAAGCAGTATGCTTCTCATCTTCTGGATGTATTTTGATCTGATTGTATCCTGAGAATCCGTCCATGAAAGACATACGTTCAAAACCACATGTATTATCTATCATGACATCAGTAATTGGAAGTGGAAATTCGTCCTTTGGACAAGCTGCATTAAGATCTCGATAATCTATACAAACTCGGACCTTTCCGTTCTTCTTCATAACAGGAACAATATTGGCAACCCAATCCGGGTATTGTTCTTCACGAACAAACCCACATGTAATCAACTTTTTGACTTCTGTTTCAATTGCATCCATCATATCTGGTCTAAAGCGTCGTTGCTGTTGTTTTACAGGCTTGACATTGGACAAACTATTGAGTTTATGAGCAGCAACTTTAGGATCTAACCCCGGCATATCCCCATAACTCCATGCAAAGATGTCAATATATTCTTTGATAAGTTTTATCAACTCTTCCTTTTCAACTTCGGAAAGATGCTTACTGATGGATATTGGTTTGGACGTAGTTTCATCTCCAACATCAATCTGGATAACCTCATCTTCTGCAGGTGGCTGTCGCTGTTCAAAACGGAGTTCCCACTGAGTATCCATCTGTTGAGCCCAAGGATCATTCTCAAATGGTTCTGATCCACCATCAATTTGAACCATATTGACTGAGAATATTTGTCTAGATTCATCATATGAAGAATGAGATATATCGGATTCGACGAATTGGATTTCTTCCGAATCTGATGACTGCGAGGAATTAGAAGAGAATTCTTCTTGTATATCGTCATTAAACATATGGGATGGATCATATCCCAATCCATGACGAGTCTTCTGACAAAACGGATCACCATATAATGGGAGTCATCTACCTTTGCCTTGATTGAGACCTTGCATAGTCTTCAAATCATATTCCATGTTCTGGATAATCTTGATAGATTGTTGACTATACTTGTCAATTCGGATTCTTCCTTTGTCTTTATCTTTCAGCTCATCTGCCTGAGCAACAGGGATATTTCTAGCCAGCCCAAACACAATTTGGCGCTTGTTTTTTTTATTAGACGGAACCACGAAATAAGATTCTTCGTGACGTCTAAAAGTTACACAGGCTTGTGATGAAGCGGCTATAGGTAGAAGATAGGGAGAAGATGTCAAGAACCTTTGAGCATAAGGTCCAACATCTACATGAGGAGGAAAAGAATTTTCCTTATGATCAATGTATAAAGTATCTTCTGGCTCTATGTCGCCTTTATATTGATGACTTTGTTTATCCGAAGATAAAGTCATTCTTTCAATAAACTTGACAGCCATATACTCGAAAAGGAAATCTTTATTGATATCAAAAAGTACAAAATGATCAATATTTACATCATTTATAATCTGATTACTATGCTTTGGATTAATCAACAGTGGACCATTATCCATCTTCTGCGTAGATTTGTCAAGATTGACAATCAATGGTGGTTGTGAATCATTCGTACAAGAGGTACGCCCTTTGACCTTGATCACAAAAGGTTGAACTTGGTTCTTAGCAGGAATATTTATTGATTCCTCGGATGAAGTTTGAGTTCTTCCTTTAACCTTGATTATCAAAGGTTGATCATTGACAGGTTGGGATTGGATTCGTCCCTTGACTATGATCTTCAAAGGTTGCTCTTCTGGCGGATCTTCATCAAGAGACTGATTCTCAGTAGATGATTGATCCTCAGCTATGTCTGATATCTCTTTCATATGCTCTTGTTTATAAAGCCTTTAATCAGAAAAATAGGCTTCGACACCCTTGAAAGGATTGATATCAGCAAACTCAGTCTTCACAACTCCTTGGAAATCCACATACTTGAAGCATTGGTGGAGAGTTGAAGGCACGATATTATGCTCATGTAACCATGGTCTTCCAAGAAGGATATTGTAGGATACGTCTGAGTTGATAACATAGAAGGTTACCATAGTTCGGAGATCGCCAATCTAAATCTGCAGACGAATCTTCCCCAGTGGTTTACTCTTGCCAGAGTTAAAACCGACTATTGTAGTACTAGTGTAAGTCAAATCACTAGTAGGAATCCTCAGGGGTCTTAGCATACTCTGAAGAATTATGCTAATTGAAGACCCAGGATCAATGTAGATCCTGTCAATTTCAGTAGATCCAATATACCCAGTATAGCACAGAGGACTGTCATGTTTGTTATGCTTCAACAGCATATCTTCTTGTGTAAAGGTGATGTTGGAAATTGCTTCCATCACACTATGACATTACGGACATGAAACTGGAGTATTATCAGGACTCTTGAGTTGAGCCAAGCATGAATCTGCCTGAAGTAGAGCTTCACTCAAAGTCTCCCTGCTTTCTCTAGAAAGGCGAAGCAGTTCAAATATAGATAGTCTAGCCGGAGTATTGGCTAACTGAGCTAGAATATCAAATTTGTAAGGTTTCATCACCACCCCCTGACTGGAAGCAGACTTCAATGGAACGTCGAAATGTACTGCTTTCTGTTTCCCCTTTTCAACCACCGAGGGTTTAGCAGGAACAGGAGAAGGTTGAGCTGGTAGTGTTTCCACTGCATCTTCTGTTTCTTTAGAAGATCCTTCGTAATCTTTGTGGTACTCTTTTCCAGATCTTGTACCAGCAAAAGTTTCTTCCTCAGACTCAAGAGAAGGAAGTACCATATTACAGGATTTAGGCTTCCTCCCTTTAGCCTTTTTCGTGTAAGGTTTGTTGTGAGGAATTTCAGAACCCAGTCCAACAGTGGATTTTTGATTTTGAATTTGTAAAGGAAGTCGTATTCCTTTATCATAATTCAAACCTTCTGCCTTCTGAAAATCATAACCCATTTTCTTTATGAGAAGAACAGATTGCTGACTGTACAGATGAATGGGCAGAAGACTTTTAGCAAATGGTTCCACAGAGGAAGAAGAAGAGATCTCTGTATCCACAGGAGAATGAAGAATAGATGTCTCTGTAGCCACAGGAGGAGAAGGATTCGGGATACGAGGAAAAATCCCTGTCGAAGCTTTTTCATAAGCAGCGAAGACTTGTTGCGCCCGGTATAAAGGAACACTATTCATTGCTAGCCACTGCTGGTGAGTAAGCTTGAGCTTGGTAGGAGGAGCTAGACTTGGAGGACAGATGTTCAGTCCTCTCAATCTATCTTCTAAAGGAAAGCCATCCCATAGCCGATCCAAGTCATCAGGATCTGGAATATCATGAGAAATCATGTTGCAGGTTTTGACTTTCTTACCCTTCTTGGATTTTCAAGTTTTACCTTCATTTTCCAATTGTTTTGCTACTTGGAGACCAATTAGCAGAGCATTATATTCTGCCACATTGTTGGAGCATGGTTCATTAAGAGAATAAGCACGGTATATGACCATTTTATCAGGAGAGACCAAAATAATGCCTACTCCGGAGACAATATTGCATTTAGGTCCAACCCGCGATGCTCCATCAAAATATAGTTGCCAAATATCATCCTTCAAAGTCATGTTGCAATCCATAACTTCATCTGGAATGTCCTCATAAAGCTTAGATATTTCAGGTATAGGGTGAGCTGCTAAAAAATCAGCTAATGCTTGACCCTTCACTGATTTTTGAGGTACATAGACCATATCATAAGGAGTAAGCAGCATCGCCCAGGTAGCTAACCTTGAGTTAAGAATGCTCAGTTTTCTCATCAAGACCCGAATAGGATTTATTCTGGAGATGACATGAATAATCTGTCCTGACACATAATGTCGTGTCTTTTGAATGGCAAAAACCAAGGCCAGACATTCTTTTTCTACAGGAGTATACCTGTGTTCAGCTCCAACCATCATTCGGTTGAGATAATAAATTGCATGTTCGTGACCCATATCACTTTTTTGTGCAAGAAGAGCACTAAGGGAATGATTTAAAGCTCGAACATATAGCAAAAATGGTCTTCCTACCACTGGAGGCACCAGAACAGGTGGATTTGTAAGGTATTGCTTGATGTCATTGAAGTCTTTCTAACATGCTTCATCCCAAACAAATGATACACCTTTCTTCAACAAACGAGAGAAAGGTTGACATCTCCCAGAAAGATTGGATATAAATCTCCTGATATAAGCAATACGACCTTGGAAGCCGCGGAGTTCTTTTAGATTGCGTGGAGGACGCATTTCAAGAATTCTTTGATTTTATCAGGATCAACGTGGATACCTTGAGAAGTAATGACAAATCCCAAAAACTTGCCACCGAAAACCCCTAAGAAAGACTTAGTAGGGTTCATCTTCAATTGATGCTGACGCATCAACTCAAATACTGTCTTTAAGTCTTGAATGTGATCACCTTTTGATCGACTTTTGACAGCAATATCATCTACATAATATTCAACTATTTTTCGTAGATGTTTTTGAAAGATATTGCTCATGGCCCATTGATACGTAGCACCAGCATTTTTCAGACCAAACGACATAACTGTATAACAGTAAACTCCAAGAGGTGTACGAAAAGCGGTATGCTTTTCATCTCCTGGATGCATCTTAATTTAATTGTATCCTGAAAATCTGTCCATGAAAGACATGCGTTCAAAACCACATGTGTTGTCTATCATGACATCGGTAATCGGAAGTGGAAACTCGTCTTTTGGACAAGCTGTGTTAAGATCCCGAAAATCTATGCAAACTTGGACTTTTCCAGTCTTTTTTCATAACAGGAACAATATTGGCAACTGTCACTTCCCGTTCCCAGAATACGTATTTATTTAATATTTATCATGTATTGTTCTGTATTTAAATTCCTTCAATTTTCTGCAATTTTATTTCTGCATTTTATTTCTGTATTTTATTTTCTGCTTTTAACCTCTCTGTTTTGCTTTCGGGTTGGCCTTGGATGGATCCGCATAAACCCGACCCAATAAACCCCCCCCTCCCCCCACCTACCACAACCCCTTCATTTAAAGCCCCAAACCATTTCTCTCTCTTCATTACTTCTTCCCATTACACTTCTTCTTCCTCATAACTCTCCCACCAACCTAGAAGAGATAGGCAAGTGCCAACTTGCTTGTTGATGGATCCCCATTTTTATTGTTCCATCATCTTCCTCATTTGATTCTAAGTCTCTTTAGTACTTAGCATTTTCAATTTCCATGGCTTATTTGTTGTAGATCTAAGTTTGATATATTTTCGGATTTCTTAGGTTTTGATCTAGTAAACTTTGTTATCTTCAAGTTTCGATGGTTCCATGTTGTAGAGAATTTCGTTCTACCCAATTTTGACCTATGGAAGTCCATATTTGGGCTTGGGATAAAGGATTTATGAAGCTTGGAAGCAATGGCTTTCATGGTTCCCATGGTTCTGTTCTCAGAAAATTCGGAGAAGAAGAACAGTCCCAGCGCATCAAATCTTCATTCCTCAGCGCATGAAAATCTTTATTCCCACAGCGCATCAAATCTTCATTCCTCAGCGCATGGAAATCTTTATTCCCACAGCGCATCAAATCTTCATTCCACAGCACCTGAGATCATTTATTTCCCAATCATTTCCCTCAGGCGCATGAGATTGTTTATTTTCCAACCATTTCCCACAGCGCATGAGATTTATTTCCCACAGCCGCATTCCTCAGGCGCATGAGATTTATTTATTTCCCAATCATTTTTCACAGTGCGTGAGATTATTTATTTCCCAATCATTTCCCACAGCGCATGAGATCATTTATTTCCCAATCATTTCCCTCAGGCGCATGAGATTTATTTATTTTCCAATCATTTCCCACAGCGCATGAGATTATTTATTTCCCAATCATTTCCCACAGCGCATGAGATTATTTATTTCCCAATCATTTCCCACAGCGCATGAGATCATTTATTTCCCAATCATTTCCCTCAGGCGCATGAGATTATTTATTTCCCAATCATTTCCCTCAGGCGCATGAGATTATTTATTTTCCAATCATTTTCCACAGCGCATGAGATTATTTATTTTCCAATCATTTTCCACAGCGCATGAGATTTATTTCCCACAGCCGCATTCCTCAGGCGCATGAGATTTATTTATTTCCCAATCATTTCCCACAGCGCATGAGATTATTTATTTTCTAATCATTTTCCACATCCGCATGAATCTTTATTCCTCAGGCGCATGAGATCATTTATTTCCCAAATCATTATTTATCTCCCAATTTTATTTTCCGAATTTGGCATTAATTAACATTGATTGTTATCTTGATTAATTATTGATCATGCGTTCCTAGATGGAACTAAGAGACTGGCTAGTCGTCTTATTGAATTGAATGGAATAAGACACGTTCATATTAACTATGAACTATTGAAATCGATTGGCCAAACCCAAATATTGACATATAGATACATGCAGGCTACAATTTATTTAATTTACGAAAGTAGCATGTGTACTTTATGGTCAAGACATGATTTTTCCGTGGTTAGTTTTAATTGTTGTATTACGCTATGTAAGACCTACAACCTAACCGCACGGGTATCGTTGTAGAGTTGGGCATATCGTACTCTGGACGGAAGTACTCATTCTGAATGACCATGATCCACGGCATGGAATTTTACTTAACATAGAAGCTACTAAGTTAAATAAAATAATGATTGCATGGAGAGTATGGATTTCCGAGTTCTTATATGGCAGCCCTCTTGGGACTATTAGTGCCCGACAGGCCGGCTGGTTCCCACAGATACTACAAATCTGCCACACGGGCAGGGAGCGGTATCTGCTTATATTATTGTATATTGTATAATGATGACGGGCGTCCCGCTGGGACTCGTCTAATTCATGATTGGCGCAATTGATTGATTGGATAGACTAACCTTGCTTGTCCATAGTAAGAACTGAGAAATCCTTATTGCATAATTCCAAGATAACTTGGGATTCACAGTAGTAAGCCGTAGTAGTTGCATGGCCGTTTAAATTGACTTGTTTGTGTGCTGTACCTACTCTGTTACCTAACTGAGATAATCAGAATGTCAGGACATGACGGGCCAACTTCTGTCCTTGTTTGGTTGGGAGGTTGGTTCGAAGTGTCGTGATATTATGTGAATCCCAGTGGCAAGCAGAGATCTAGGGTTTCATCTTGAGCTCTTGCAATTGATAGAGGGGCACAATTACCAGACTTTTGATGAAGTATTGACGGCAACTCGAAGGCATGAGATAACCATTCAGAGGCTTGCGGCAAGGACTGGAGGTCAGAAGAGATCCCACAGTCAAATTGAAGGAGGAGGGGGAGCAGCGCCCCGAACAACAGCACCATCCCGTGGCATCCGCATTCATGATGTGGCAATGCGAGGGCCAGCACCACCACCCAGGCAGCAGCAACAGCAACAGAAGAAGAACCAGCAACCCCCAGCGGGCTGCACTTATTGCGGGAAGATAGGGCACACTAGAGATGTGTGTCGGACATTGAATAGGTAGTGTTTGATATGTGGAAATCCAGATCATCGGGTTACCACCTGTCCCATGAATTCGAGGTCAGGAGACGGACCAGTACAACAGTTTCCTGCTCTGCTAGCACCAGGGGCAGGACAGTATCGAGGACCAGCGGTAGCAGTGAGACCGTTGGCCCAGCGTCCGTTGATGCCACAGGCTCAGATGTTTCGGCAGCAGGGACCGCCGATGCAGCAACACCAGCATAGACCACCCCAGCATCATCATGGAAGGGGCCAACAGCAGCACCAGGCTAGGCTGCAACATGGGAACCACAAGGAGGTCGAGGGCAGGCATTCACTCTGTCCTTAGAGGAGGCATTAGCATCGGGAGATGTTGTGGCAGGTAACATTCTCGTCGCCTCTTATCCCGCAGTAGCATTGTTTGATTCGGGAGCATCCCATTCATTTATATCTGCACAATTTGCGACACGGCTAGGAATGGAGTTCGAGGCATTGCCAGGGAGGTTGAATATACTCACTGGTAACGGGCTCGTAGGAGTTAGTAGAGTCATTCTAGCATGTAGCGTTATAGTTTGCGGGCATTCCTTACCCGTCCGGTTGATAGAATTTTCTGTTGGAAATTTCGACGTTATCTTAGGCATGGACTGGCTGAAAGACAGTCATGCGACAATAGATTGTCGTAGAGGGAGTGTATCTTTTGATATTCCAGGCGTGAAACGGTTTACCTTAGTCAGATCAGTGGCAACTCAACAAGAGCAGGGAGTAGTGACGGCAATGGAAGATGTTCAAGTTCCGAAGGTAGTTGAAGAATTTCTGGACGTATTTTCCGAAGAACTTCCAGGTCTACCACCGGTTAGAGATATTGAGTTCAATATAGAATTGGCACCTGGAACTAAACCGATATCAGATCGGGTTTACGGAATGGCGGATTCAGAGCAGGCCAATGTATATCAGCACATAGAGGAACTGAAGGAGAAGAAGTTCATCCAAGCTAGCGTGTCACCATGGGCAGCACCAGTAGTACTTGTGGGGGAGAAGGATGGGTCATCCAGATTGTGCATTGACTATAGGAAGCTTAACGCGGCAACAGTGAAGAACAAGTACCCACTACCCAGGATCGACTACTTGTTTGATCAGTTGAGCAAAGCTAGAGTTTTCTCCAAGATAGATCTTCGTTCAGGGTATCATCAAGTGAGGGTTCGGAAGGAGGACATTCCTAAGACAGCATTCAGGTCGAAGTATGGACATTATGAATTCTTGGTAATGCCTTTTGGTTTGACCAATGCTCCAGCTATATTTATGGATTTGATGAATCGCATCTTTATGCCGTACCTGGATCAATTTGTCGTTGTGTTTCTCGACGACATTCTTGTATATTCAACTAGTGAAGAGGAGCATGAAGATCACCTCCGGAAGGTGTTACAGGTCCTGAGAGAGAACCAGTTGTATGCCAAGCTCAGCAAGTGTGAGTTTTGGTCGGATCACATTTCATTCTTGGGTCATATCATATCAGGAGCTGGAGTAGCAGTGGATCCCAAGAAGGTAGAAGCAGTGGAAAGTTGGCCAGTACCCAAGACCGTAGCCGATGTGCGGAGTTTCTTGGGATTGGCAGGATATTACAGAAGGTTTGTATCAGACTTTGCGAGGCTTTCAGCACCCATGACCCGCTTGACACGGAAGGATGTGCCATTCGTCTGGTCAGCAGAATGTCAGGCATCATTTGAGAATTTGAAGCAGAAGTTGATATCAGCGCATATTCTTACATTGCCAGTTGGACCCGGAGGTTTTACAGTAAATTGTGATGCGTCAGGTAAAGGACTTGGATGTGTCCTCATGCAGCACGGGAAGGTGATAGCGTATGCATCTAGGCAGCTTCGGGACCACGAGAAGAATTACCCAACTCATGACTTAGAGTTGGCGGCAGTAGTATTTGCTTTGAAGCTATGGAGGCATTACTTATATGGTGATCGAGTAGACATGTACACGGACCATAAAAGTCTGAAGTACATCTTTACTCAGAAGGAGTTGAACATGAGACAGAGAAGATGGTTGGAGTTGATCAAGGATTACGACGTGGAGCTTCAGTATCATCCCGGCAAGGCTAATGTGGTAGCAGATGCTCTCAGCAGGAGAGGCGGCGCATTTATGTTAACAACACAGAGGCATATCTTAGAAGACCTTCAAGAGATGGGCATCGAGGTTATACTTCCTAGTGATGTAGGAGTTCTGGCGAGTCTACAAGTTCAATCCAACTTGGTAGATAGGATCAAGGCAGCTCAGGCACAAGACCCAAGGATTCAGAAGCTTAGGACAGAATGTGAGTCAAGACTCAGAAAGGAGATGCAAATCCATGAAGATGGTACACTTAGGTTTGGGTCACGCCTATGTGTGCCTAGTGGAGATATCAGACAGGAGGTTATGACTGAAGCTCACAGTTCCCAGTATTCTGTACACCCTGGAGGGACCAAGATGTACCAAGATATCAAGCAACACTTCTGGTGGAACGGGATGAAGAGGGAGATAGCTAGGTTCGTTTCCCGGTGCTTGATATGTCAACAAGTGAAGGCAGAACAACAGAGGCCAGCTGGATTATTGCAACCGCTTCCTATCCCGGAATGGAAGTGGAAGCATATCACAATGGACTTTGTGACCGGTTTACCGAGATCACCAAGTGGTAAAAATGCTATTTAGGTGATAGTAGATCGGCTTACAAAGCTAACGCACTTTCTCCCTTTCAGAGTAGGGCAATCTAGGGAGAAGTTGGCAGAATTATATATGCAACAGATAGTCAGACAGCATGGAGTCCCTGTCAGTATTGTGTCAGACAGAGACACCCGTTTTACATCACATTTTTGGAAGAGCTTACATCATAGCCTGGGTACCAAGTTAAGGTTTAGCACGGCTTACCATCCCCAGACAGACGGGCAATCAGAAAGAATAATTCAGACTTTGGAAGACATGTTGCGAGCTTGCACTCTGGATTTTGGAGGATCTTGGGAGAGCCACCTGCACTTAGTCGAGTTCTCGTACAACAACAGTTATCAAGCCAGTATCCAGATGGCGCCATTTGAAGCACTATATGGTAAGAAGTGTAGGTCGCCACTAGCGTGGGACGATATCGGGGAGAGAAAGATGCTAGGCCCGGAAATGATTGTCCAGACCGTTGAAGTGGTTAAGGAAATTAGAGAGCGACTTCGAGTTGCGCAGGATCGTCATTGTCATTGGGAAGACCAGCATCGTAGGCCGCTAGAATTTTCTGTTGGGGACCACGTATTCTTGCGGATCTCACCTACCCGTAGGGTCATTAGATTTGGCATTCGCGGGAAGTTGAGTCCCCGATACGTGAGCCCGTTTGTTATCCTTGAGAGGGTAGGCGATGTCGCTTATCGTTTATCCCTTCCATCTTCGTTACGAGAGGTGCATGACGTATTTCTTGTATCTCAGTTGCGAAGGTATGTATCGGACCCAAGCCATGTCATTGATCATTCTGAGCTGGTTATTGGTACCAACCTGTCTTACGAGGAACAGCCTGTGTCTATTTTGGACCGAAGAGAGAAGATACTCAAGAACCGAACAATTAACCTTGTCCGGGTTGCTTGGGGTCATCACTCTTTAGGGGAGTCAACGTGGGAACGTGAGGATGATATCCGATCACGGTATCCGCACCTGTTTGACTCACAAGGTATATTTTCTTCTATATACCTTGATTGTCTTAACTCATCATGCTTGTCACCTTATGAGTAGAATTACTTAATGTTGTAGATTGTTAAATGTAGATACATTACTTGTTATTATCATTGTAGGATGATTGTTTACTCAATTGTTTATACTTAGATTAGTTTAGCTTCGACATTTCTATCATGCTTGGATCTGAAATTCCGAGGACAGAATTTTTCTAAGGAGGGTAGAGATGTCACTTCCCGTTCCCAGAATACGTATTTATTTAATATTTATCATGTATTGTTCTGTATTTAAATTCCTTCAATTCCTGCAATTTTATTTTTGTATTTTATTTCTGTATTTTATTTTCTGCTTTTAACCTCTCTGCTTTGCTTTCGGGTTGGCCTTGGATGGATCCGCATAAACCCGACCCAATAAACCCCCCCACCTACCACAACCCCTTCATTTAAAGCCCCAAACCATTTCTCTCTCTTCATTACTTCTTCCCATTACACTTCTTCTTCCTCATAACTCTCCCACCAACCTAGAAGAGATAGGCAAGTGCCAACTTGCTTGTTGATGGATCCCCATTTTTATTGTTCCATCATCTTCCTCATTTGATTCTAAGTCTCTTTAGTACTTAGCATTTTCAATTTCCATGGCTTATTTGTTGTAGATCTAAGTTTGATACATTTTCGGATTTCTTAGGTTTTGATCTAGTAAACTTTGTTATCTTCAAGTTTCGATGGTTCCATGTTGTAGAAAATTTCGTTCTACCCAATTTTGACCTATGGAAGTCCATATTTGGGCTTGGGATGAAGGATTTATGAAGCTTGGAAGCAATGGCTTCCATGGTTCCCATGGTTCTGTTCTCAGAAAATTCGGAGAAGAAGAACAGTCCCAGCGCATCAAATCTTCATTCCTCAGCGCATGGAAATCTTTATTCCCACAGCGCATCAAATCTTCATTCCTCAGCGCATGAAAATCTTTATTCCCACAGCGCATCAAATCTTCATTCCTCAGCGCATGGAAATCTTTATTCCCACAGCGCATTAAATCTTCATTCCACAGCACCTGAGATCATTTATTTCTCAATCATTTCCCTCAGGCGCATGAGATTGTTTATTTCCCAACCATTTTCCACAGCGCATGAGATTTATTTTCCACAGCCGCATTCCTCAGGCGCATGAGATTTATTTATTTCCCAATCATTTCCCACAGTGCGTGAGATTATTTATTTCCCAATCATTTCCCACAGCGCATGAGATCATTTATTTCCCAATCATTTTCCTCAGGCGCATGAGATTTATTTATTTTCCAATCATTTTCCACAGCGCATGAGATTATTTATTTCCCAATCATTTCCCACAGCGCATGAGATTATTTATTTTCCAATCATTTTCCACAGCGCATGAGATCATTTATTTCCCAATCATTTCCCTCAGGCGCATGAGATTATTTATTTCCCAATCATTTTCCACAGCGCATGAGATCATTTATTTCCCAATCATTTCCCTCAGGCGCATGAGATTATTTATTTTCCAATCATTTCCCACAGCGCATGAGATTATTTATTTTCCAATCATTTTCCACAGCGCATGAGATTTATTTCCCACAGCCGCATTCCTCAGGCGCATGAGATTTATTTATTTCCCAATCATTTCCCACAGCGCATGAGATTATTTATTTTCTAATCATTTTCCACATCCGCATGAATCTTTATTCCTCAGGCGCATGAGATCATTTATTTTCCAAATCATTATTTATCTCCCAATTTTATTTTCCGAATTTGGCATTAATTAACATTGATTGTTATATTGATTAATTATTGATCATGCGTTCCTAGATGGAACTAAGAGACTGGCTAGTCGTCTTATTGAATTGAATGGAATAAGACACGTTCATATTAACTATGAACTATTGAAATCGATTGGCCAAACCCAAATATTGACATATAGATACATGCAGGCTACAATTTATTTAATTTACGAAAGTAGCATGTGTACTTTATGGTCAAGACATGATTTTTTCGTGGTTAGTTTTAATTATTGTATTACGCTATGTAAGACCTACAACCTAACCGCACGGGTATCGTTGTAGAGTTGGGCATATCGTACTCTGGACGGAAGTACTCATTCTGAATGACCATGATCCACGGCATGAAATTTCACTTAACATAGAAGCTACTAAGTTAAATAAAATAATGATTGCATGGAGAGTATGGATTTTCGAGTTCTTATATGGCAGCCCTCTTGGGACTATTAGTGCCCGACAGGCCGGCTGGTTCCCACAGATACTACAAATCTGCCACACGGGCAGGGAGCGGTATCTGCTTATATTATTGTATATTGTATAATGATGACGGGCGTCCCGCTGGGACTCATCTAATTCATGATTGGCGCAATTGATTGATTGGATAGACTAGCCTTGCTTGTCCATAGTAAGAACTGAGAAATCCTTATTGCATAATTCCAAGATAACTTGGGACTCACAGTAGTAAGTCGTAGTAGTTGCATGGCCGTTTAAATTGACTTGTTTGTGTGCTGTACCTACTCTGTTACCTAACTGAGATAATCAGAATGTCAAGACATGACGGGCCAACTTCTGTCCTTGTTTGGTTGGGAGGTTGGTTCGAAGTGTCGTGATGTTATGTGAATCCCAGTGGCAAGCAGAGATCTACTTATCATATTCTCTTATTACTGGTTTTAATTCCTCATATCGTGCTTCCTTGTGGTACTTGCTATTAGAGGTCTAACCTCTCTGGTTTTGCATGGCCAAATTTAGAGCCAGTCCCCGAGGACTCAGCTTACTTCCGCCTCCAAGATGGTCAATACTAGAGGGATGATCGCAGGAGGACTCGAGTGGGTTCCTTACTTCCCCGCTCGTTTTGTTAATTACTTTACATTTTGCCGCTTGGCACCGACATGTTAGTCGGATTGTCTTGTACTTGCTTTTACATAATTGTAATTAAGTCAGACTGCAGCTGATAACAATTGTGTATATGTTGCTATATCATCTGGCTATGTTTTGTAAAGCCAGATCTTAAGAACATTTTGACTAAGCGTTTGGGACGCCTTATTGCTTTATCTTAAATGTTCTCTGTTATTGCTTCTTGTTTGAATGATTGAGACAATAGATGTGAAGTGACCATAGCGAGACTTTCATGTAGTATGCACCCCCTTGTCTTTTAGACAGCATTGATCGTATTATACGGTATTCATCTACCCGTAATACGTAGCTGGCTGAGTCATTCCCCCGCTCTCCAGTAATCTGGTTCTGGGGCGTGACAGCAACCCAATCTGGGTATTGTTCTTCACGAATAAAGCCACATGTGATAAGCTTTTTGACTTCTGCTTCATTTGCATACATCATATCTGGTCGGAAACGCCGTTGCTGTTGTTTGAAAGGCTTGGCATTAGGAAGAATATTGAGTTTATGAGTAGCAACTTTAGGATCTAAACCCGGCATATCCTCATAACTCCATGCAAAGATATCAATATATTCTTTAATCAGCTTTATCAACTCTTCCTTTTCATCTTCAGAAAGATTTTTACTGATGAATATTGGCTTGGACGTAGTTCCATCGCCAACGTCGATCTGGACAATTTTATCTTCTGTAGGTGGCTGTCGATGTTCGAAACGAAGCTCCCATTGAGTGTCCATTTGTTGTGTCCAAGGGTCATTTTCAAATGGCTCAGTTTCACCATCAATTTTAACTATATTGACTGAAAAGACACACTCAGATTCATAATAGTTTCCTCCAGAATATGAGGATTGTAAAAAACTGGAAGAAAATTCTTCTTCCTTATCGTCATTCAATTTGGGAGATGTATTAGATTCGACGAACTAGATTCCTTCAGAATCTGAGGATTGTCGATAACTGGAAGAAAATTCTTCTTCCTTATCTTCATTCAACTTGTAGGATGAATCTGATTCGACGAACTGGATTCCTTCAGAATCTGATGATTGTAAAGAACTGGAAGAAAATTCTTCTTCTTTATCTTCGTTCAACTTGTAGGATAAATCCGATTTGACGAACTGGACTTCCTCAGTGTCTGAGGATTGTGAAGAACTGGAAGAGAATTCTTCTTGTATATCTTCATTAAACATGTGGGATGGATCGTATCCCAAACCATGACGAGTTTTCTGGTAAAACGGATCACCACATAACGGTAACCGTCTACTTTTGCCTTGATTGAGACCCTGCATAGTCTTCAAATCATATCTCATATTCTGGATAATCTTAAGAGATTGTTGACTATATTTGTCAATTCGGATTCTTCCTTTATTTTTCTCTCTGAGATCATCTGTCTGAGTAACAGGGATACTTCTAGCCAGGCCAAACACAATTTGGCGCTTGTCATTCTTATTAGACGGAATCACAAAATAAGATTCTTTATGACGTCTATAAGTTACACAAGCTTGTGATGATGAGGCTACATGTAGAAGATATGGAGAAGATGTTAGAAACCTTTGAGCATAAGGTCCTACATCGACATGAGGAGGAAAAAAATTTTCCTTATGATTAATATATAAGGTTTTCTCTGTATTTATGTCATTTTTACGTTGATGACTTTGATTATCAGTAGATAAAGTCATTCTTTCAATAAATTTGACAACCATATACTCCAAAAGAAAATCTTCATTGATATTAGAAAGTACAGAATGATCAATATTTACATTATTTACAAACTGACTACTACGCTTTGGATTGATCATTAACGGATCATCATCCGTCTTCAGCGTAGTCTTGCCAAGGTTGATAATCAAGAGTTCTAGATCATTTGTACGAGAAGTACGTCCCTTGACCTTAATCATGAGAGGTTGAACTTGACTCTTTACTGGAACTTCCACAGATTCCTCTGACGAAGTTCGAGTTCTTCCTTTAACCTTGATTACCAAAGGTTCGTCATTGACATGTTGGGGTTGGATTCGACCTTTGACTTTAATCTTCAAAGGTTGATCTTCTGAAGGATCTTCTAAGCTAGATTGATCTTCTGCAGGCGATCGATCTTTAGCCATATCTGATATCTCCTTCACATGCTCCTGCTTGTAAAGTATTGAATCAGAGAAATAGGCTTCGACACCTTTAAAAGGATTAATATCTGCGAATTTAGTCTTCACAATCCCTTGAGAATCTACGTACTTGAAGCATTGATGGAGAGTTGAAGGCACGATGTTATGTTCATGTATCCACGGTCGTCCAAGGAGGATGTTGTAAGATACATCTGAGTTGATGACATAAAATGTCGCCATAGTTCGAAGATCACCAATTTGAATCTTCAGACGAATCTTCCCCAGTGGTTTACTCTTTCCAGAGTTGAAACCAACTATTGTTGTACTAGTGTAAGTTAAATCACTAGTAGGAATCCTCAAGGGTCGTAGCATACTCTGAAGAATAATACTAATAGAAGACCCTGGATCAATGTAAATCCTGTCAATTTCAGTAGATTCAATATACCCTGTATAACACAGAGGCATGTCATGCTTATTATGCTTCAACAGCATGTCTTCTTGTGTGAAGGTAACGTTAGGAATTGCTTCCATCACACTATGACATTGTGGACACGACACTGGTATATTGTCAGAACTCTTGAGTTGAGCTAAACTTGAGTCTGCTTGTAGCAAGGCTTCGCTCAAAGTTTTTCGACTTTCTTTAGAAAGACGAAGCAGCTTAAAGATAGAGAGCCTAGCCGGAGTATTGGCTAATTGGGCTAGAATGTCGAACTTGTAGGGCGTCATCACCACCCCTTGATTTGAAGCAGACTTCAATGGGACGTCAAAGCGTACTGATTTCTGTTTCCCTTTCTCAACCACAGATGGTTTAGAAGGTCTTGCCTCAGCAGGAACAGGAGATAGTTGAGCTGGAAATGTTTCAGCAGCGTCCTCCGCTTCTTTAGAAGTTCCCTCATAATATTTATGGTACTCTTTTCCAGATCTCGTACCAACAAAGGTTTCTTCTTCAGACTCAAGAGAATGAAGCACCATATGACATGTTTTGTTTATGAGGGACCTCAACACCCAATCCAACAGTGGTTTTTGACCTTGAATTTGTAAAGGAAGCCGCATTCCTTTATCATAGTTCAAGCCTTCCGCCTTTTGAAAGTCATAGCCCATCTTTTTCATGAGATGGACTGATTGTTGACTATACATGTGAGTGGGTAGAGGACTTTCAATAGATAGTTCAACAGAAGAAGAAGGAAGAGAGACCTGTGTAGCCACAGTAGGAGGAGGAATAGAAACATCTGTAACCACAGGAGAAGGAGTATTCGGGATAGGAGAAAAAATCCCTACAGGTGCTTTCTCATAAGCAACAAAGACTTGTTGTGCCCTGTATAAGGGGACACTATTCGTAGCTAACCACTGCCGATGAGTAAGTTTAAGTTTGGAAGGAGGAGCCAAACTTGGAGGACAAATGTTCAAACCCCTCAGTCTATCCTCCAAAGGAATGCCATCCCAAAGATGATCCAAATCATCATGATCTGGAGTAACAACATGAGAAATTATGTTGCAGGTTTTGACTTTCGACCTTTCTTGGGTTTTGAAGTTTTACCTTCATCTTCTATTTCAGGTACTAAGTCAGGATGTACCCACATGATTTCACCATTTTTTAATATGAGAGGCAATAATCCTTCATTTTGCTCTCTAGCAGGCGGGAGATTCACAATCTTCATAGTTGCCTTAGGAATTAGGACAAATCCCATCTGGAACTTGCTGGGGAGGAAAACCTCCAAATTGAAGAGAAATCATATTAGTTGTAACTGTATGCTCATCATTGGTTAAAGCGATGGCATTAGCATTTATCAACTCTTGGATTTTCTTCTTTAAAACATAACAAGCCTTAGTAGGATGATTTATGTATCTATGATAGATACAATACTTAGGATTGTCAGTCAGATTCACCTCATTAAGCCTTTTTGGCACCGGAATCTGGAGTTTGCTACTCTTCACAAGACATTGGAATATCCCTGGGATATCACTGTCATCAAAAGAGTATTCTTTTTTGGGTTTGGAAGACTCCGGATTATTCGGTATCGTTTTGGGTTTTGAAAGATTAACCACTAGGGTTTCCTTACCCTTCCCATTACGATTGCCGGAATTATTACCAAAAGAGACTTTCTTTCCTTTGTCTTCTGAAGCAAAGATCATCCCGTGTTCACGAGCCAACCTGCCATTGGTCTCGGCTGAAACTGCTGCTATAATGAATGAGGCCCAATCTGTGAATTGAGAGCCTGTAAAGACAGCAATAGTTGATTGCAGATTCATCTTGCATGTATCAATCAGCTGAGTCTGGCATACCCAGAGGCATTTTCAAAGTTGCCTGTCGGAAACGTTCGATAAACGTCCGAGTATCTTCCTTCTCCTTTTGTTTGATCTCTATTAAGGAGGACATGTTCATGTCCATGCCTCCTTCATAGAAGCGGGAGAGAAACATTGCTTTAAACTCGTCAAAAGACGATATGCAATTGTCGGGTAGACTGCGATTCCAGTCATAAGCCGAACCTGTCAGACATTTGATGAAAACTCGGGTGAGAAGAGCATCATTCTTCTGTAGATGTACAGTCATAATATTAAAATAATTAATATATTGACTGGGAGAGGCCTTTCCATCAAATAACACCATCGATTGTGGCTTGAATTTTGGAGGAAAGGGTACATCATTCCAATGAGGAGGATAAGGTTGTTTAATCCCTAACCTCTGGAGCTGATCCTTGTGCTTCAGAACTTCAAACTGTGCTTTTAGCTCACGCACTGCTTGAATAGCTTCACTAGTTTGAGGAAGCACATTCGATTGAATAGTTGCTGGATGTACCGTAACCCCCACCGGAGGTGGTACATCTTCTGGAATGAGAGAATCTGGAGATGCAAAATTTTGATTGACAACATGCTCTTGACCAAGATTAGTCAAAGGTATATCAACCCCTTGACTATCTTGAGTTTGTGCTGCTACCTGAACCGGTGTACTACTGCCGGTTGCACAGTTTGCTGAGTCATTATTATTTGATGCATACTTTGCATCATGGTGAGCATGTCCTTCAGTGATTGTTCAACGGCGGAGAGACGTTGTTTTGTGTTTGCAGTTTACGTCTCCGGTTCATCTTCGATAGCATAGGATTCAACCTCCCTTGAACATACAGAGGGATTGGTGTAGAGGTATGAATCAACACTATCAGTTTCTGACTTAAAAGACTGGGTACCCCCAACTTCTGAATCTGAAGATTGTAACTGTCTTTGACTTCTTGACCGGGTATGCTGATACACCCCTTCAAAGGTATGAAGCAGTCGGTTGAATTGTTGTTGGCTCGGAGTCTGGGACGTGTTGCGTTTTGGATGTCGTCCTCTGTTGGTATGAGATGCCATATTGACTGATGCATATGACAACTCATGTTCTTGATCATCAACTTGTTGCTGAGGCACATTGTAGCTTAACCGGTCAAAAACTGACCGTTTAGAAGACGAACAGCAACATTTGATTACAATCTGGTGACACTCACAATGGTGATTGTCTTGGGGGAGTGTCACAGGAGATTTTCTGTCTTTACGCTTTTGTACGAGTATCTCGCATAAATCAGAATGAGTAGAAGGAGTCGTCTTCTTTGTTATATTTGGGACAGAGAAACGTTTAGTCCCTTGTGTATAGAGAAGATTACTGGCTGTATTAGCAGAACCAAATTGTACATTTTTACGCGCCTGGAGTTGCGTGCGTAAATCTTAAGATTTTTGGGCACAAAGGACTCCATCCGCATTACGCGTAATTTGAAGGTTTGGTACCTTGCGTAAAGCAGTGTAAGAAGGTTGTTGGTGAGAAATTGAAGTTTTACCAACAATAAGATTCTTGTTTTTATGCTGCTTGCGTGTAGGTAAACTCACTTTAGATGCAAAGGCATCATTGTGAATTTTATCTACTCTGCCATCGACAGGAGATTTACCTTTACGCGTAGAGCGCAAAACATGAATATCTGCCACGTCACAGACGGGACATTTTTCCTTACGCGTAGAGCGTAAAAATTGAGTGTCTACCACGTCACAGACGGGAGACTGATTTTTACGCACAGAGAGTAAAGCTTTGGTGTCTACCAAGTCACGGACAGGAGACTGATTTTTACGCACAGAGCGTAAATCTTGGGTGTCTACCATGTCACAGACGGGAGACTAATTTTTACGCGTAGGGCGCAACACTGAAGTAGAGACTGCATCGTCACAGACGGGAGCCCCAACAACAGGAGTGGGAAGAATTCCCTTGCCATCAGAAGCAACAGAGGGATCAGAGAGTGCTTTGGACTTAGGAATCCAAACTTTTTGCACTTTCTGAGATTTTTGCACGTTGGAATAGCGAGCACTACCCTCAGTTCGGAGCATTTCTTCGTAAGTAGTCTGGTCGAATTGAACGACCAGAGTCTTCTTTGTCGATCCGATCGACACATCATCATATTGAGCAATTACTTTCTGTCGGAGGAGAAAGTCGTCCCCAGTAGAGTCGCCAGTTTGTTTCACTTAACAAAATGCCTAAAATTGGCTTTTGAAAGAAAACGAGAAAAAGTACAAAAGTACAAATTGTTTCTGGGAAGTATTGCTATGAAAGTCTGATCTGAAGGCGATCACTTTGTTCCTTGGACCACACGATGATGCTGAAGAGAACTGCTAGAAGATGAACAGCCGGAAGAACTAAGTCACCAGAAAGGTATCGACGCACTAGGCACTGATGGCGAGGTCGAATGCTTTCCTGCTTTGTTTCACTCTGTTCTTGAAGAAAAGTTGAAGAAGAATGCTCTGAAAAATCAAAGTCTCTGGGCTCTGATCTCTATATGTTCTGTTGATCCCGTTATGTTGAAAAATAAGTCTATTTATAGACTAAACTCATTGTGCGTAAAAAGCAACCAAATTGAGTCTCTACGCAAGTAACTGTCCCCACGATGAAAAAACCAACCTCTACGCATGATGACACGTGTCCCACGAAGAGCTTTGACCTCTACGCATGGTGACACGTGTCCCACAACTTCAACAATTTGAGGAGAGCACGTACACACGTTCCTCGATAAGTATGGCATGAGAGCCACGTAAGCAGACCACGTTCTCATGTAGTCAAAAAAGATCGAACGTAAAAATGACCCAAAATATACTTCCTGCGTAAAGTAGCTGAAAAATAGCCTTGAGCGTAAAATTAGCTCAAATAGACTTTACGCGCACAACAGCCTTGAGCGTAAAAAGCTTAGATAGCTATCGTGCGTAAAAGAAGCAATCTCTTGAGCGTAAAGTAGCCCTATCTGCACACTAAATGACAGTGTTGGGTTTGGTGTAAATCAAATCTTCTCGACTTCTGTGCTGTATGCTGTCAGAAAATCATTACGTCAGAAACAGTGTCACGCGCATTAAATGCGACGATTTGATAGTCTGTCCCTCGCGTAAAAGCTTTGAGGATGGTTCTCGCGTAGAATCTTACTCTGCTTAAAATTCGAGTTTGATTCTGTTTGACTTGCGTAAAGCTCTCAACTTCTTTGACTTGATTTATGAAGTACTTTTTACGCTCCTACAACATGCAATCCAGCGTGCACAAACTTAAAAACTAAAAATTAAAAAATAAATAATAAACAAATAAAGAACAAATAAACAATCAAAAAACTAAAACATAAAAATAAATTAAAAAATTAAAAAGAAAAATAATAAAAACATCAAAAATCAAAAAGTAAAAAAATAAAATATATAAATATTTAAAAAAACTAAAAAATAAAATCAATAAAATCAATAAAAAAACAAAAAAACATAATAATAATAATAATAATAATAATAATAATAATAATAATAATAATAATAAATAATAATAATAATAATAATAATTAGTAATAAAATAATAAAATAGTTGAATAGTCAAATAATAAAAACATAAAATAATTAAAATAATATAACAAAAAGTAAAAAAAATAACAAAAAAATAAAAAAATTAAACAAAAAATAAATAAATAAAAACAAAAATATTTAAAAACTAAAAATTACAAAATTACAAAAAAAATTGAAAAATTGAAAATTGAATAACTGCAAAATTAAAAAAATTGAAAAAAAAATATAAATATATAGAAAAAACAAATAATAATATAGTAAAAATAAAAATAAAATAATAAAAAATAAAAGATTAAAAAATGAAAAATGAAACAGAAAAAATAAAAGTACAAAAAGATAAAATGATAAAAAGATAAAAAATACAAAAAAAATAAAATACACAAGAAAATAAAAGAATAAAAGAGTAAATAATATAAAAACATAGTATACAAAAACTAAACTAAAAAATTTAAATTTAAAAACTAAAACCTAAAAACTAAAAATAAAAATAAAAAATAAAAAACTAAAACTAAAAAGTAGAAAGTGAAAAATTAAACCTGATTAAGTAAAAATTAAATATAAATAAAAAACAAAAAAATGGTGAAAAAAAATTAAAAAATGAAAAGTTAAAAAGGTAAAATTAAAATATCAGAAGATGAAGAAAATAAATATTTTAAAGTAAAAATATAAAATAAAAAGGTAAAAAACTAAAAACCTAAAAAATTAAGAATATTAAAAAATTTAAAAACTAAAACAATTAAAACATTAATTTTTTTTTAAAGTAAAATTTTACAAAATTAAAAACAAATATCTAAGAAAATAAAATATAAAATATATAAATGAAAATTTTTAAAAATAAAAAATTGTAGAATAAGTATTTTCGAAAACAAAAAATTAGAAAATTGTAAAATTAGAAAAATAAAAAAATATATATATAATATAAAATATAAAATACAAAATATAAAATAGAAAATAGAAAATATGAAATAAAAAATAAAAAATTGCAAAATAGAAATAAAAAAAATAAATGAAGCAAAAAATATAAAACTAAAAATAAGAATGAAAATAAGATTAAGAATAAGAATGAAA
Organism: Iris pallida; assembly: GCA_029216955.1. Lineage (NCBI taxonomy): Eukaryota > Viridiplantae > Streptophyta > Magnoliopsida > Asparagales > Iridaceae > Iris > Iris pallida. The sequence continues at coordinate 3,586,955 of JANAVB010005596.1, forward strand.
TAAGAATAAGAATAAAAAGAATAAATTTTAAGTAAACATAGAAATAAAAATAAAAATAAAAAATAAAATTCTGAAAATAAAAAATAATTTACATAAAAGTAAATTTAAACTTAAAAATTAAAATAGAACTAAAATAAAAACAAAAAATAAAAATAAAAATAAAAATAAAAATTAAATTAAGTTAAACTAAGACTAAAATTAAAATTAAAACTAAATTTAAATTTAAATTTAAATTTAAATTTAAAATTAAATTTAAATTTAAATTTAAATTTAAATTTAAATTTAAATTTAAATTAAAATTAAAATTAAAATTAAAATTTAAATTTAAATTTAAATTTAAATTTAAATTTAAATTTAAATTTAAATTTAAATTTAAATTTAAATTTAAATTTAAATTTAAATTAAAATTAAAATTAAAATTAAAATTATAACATAATATATATAAATATTAATAAAAAATAGAATATATAAATATATTTAAAAAATATAAAATACAAAATATAAACAATATAAAAATAGAATATAAATTTAAAATTTAAAATTGAGTGTTTTTTATTGTACTGTTTTATGATTGTAGTATTTGGATAGGTGGTTATTGAGGGTGGTGAGGTATACTTATGTATACGTGCTATAGAACTGCTATATCATAATACTGTTACATACTTATGTTATGACTACTATTTAACTACGTTAAACAAAAATTGAATCGATGAATGAACTTTGCAACAAATATGTAAAATACAATCAAAATGGTTAGTTTCTTAAGAATTCGAAGACAATAACAATTGTCTTTCAATAACAGTTGACATGATAAATTTTAAGCAAAAAAACTAATTACCCAAAAATTTTAAAGTTAGTGTTAATGCTAATTTTAATAATGTTAATACTAATATTTTTATTAAAGTTAATGTTAATATTTAATATTAATAATACTATATTAATATTAATATTAATATTCATGTTAATTAATGTTAATTTTAATTCTAATATTATTTTTATTGCTAATTTTAATGTTAAATTTTGTCGTATCAGCTTTCATGTTTTATATTATGTATTACCCAAAATTATTGAAAGACAAAATAACATATTTGTTGTTGGAGAGAGAACATTATTTTTCAGTGTACCATCCCTGCCACCACAAATGTACAACATTTACTTCCATCTTCCAAATCGACAACCATATAAAGAAGTTTAACAAAGGACTACCACCCCTACCCCTACCCCCACCCCAAACATAATTCTGCCACCCGTCATTCTTCACTGTCGCAAAGAAGCCGCTGCCATTGGCGTATCGGGCACGTCTTGCGGGTCCATCGTGTCCTCGAGCAGCTCCGAGGGGTTCGCCTTGGGGTCATACTGCTTGATCACCACGACCGACGTGGAAGTCGCGAACGATGAGGACGGGTAGCTCCCCACGGGACTCAATTCAGGGAACTCATTTCTGTGATCGGCCAGAGACAATATCGGTGGCGAGCGCCCGACCAGAATGAGGTTGCACCTCGCCATCGCCTTGACTCCCTCGATAATATCCTCCTTGCTTCTGATTGGACGCTGCTACCTTGGTCTTGAACTGCTCAAGGTACTCGCCGTCCTCGAGGAACTCGGGGTTCGTGGCAATGACGACGCTGCCTGACTGAGTTGAGGTCTGTCCAGGCTGAGGAACAAAGCGTACCACGTTCAGTGCGATGCCCGGTTGCCCTGCCACCTCTCTGTCGTCTGCGCTGCCGAAAAAGAGAACCGATATGTGTACAAAACCTCGCTGACCAAGACCTGCACGGTACCGTCAAAGCCTCGGTCGATGAGGATCCCTACGGAACAAGGAGCAAAGCATAGGACATGCTGGTTGATGTGCTGGTACTGGTGCCCTAGTGCCCTATCGACTCCATGGAGTCGTCGACGTGTTGGAGCTTATGCAGGGGGGGGAGGATGAGGGCGGCCCACTTCGACTTGGTGTTGGGTTGTGGCCTCTTTTGTTTAGAACTTTAATCCCACATCGGCTAGGCCAAAACAAATGTATCTCTATATATTAGCTTTCCTATTTTAGAGATGTATATGTGGTGTGAAGGTGCACTGGGTGTGCCATGTGGAGTTATTTTTCTAATGAAAAAAAAGGCTAAATCAACAATAAAGGCATTCATGCTTTTTGCTCTTGGGAAATTCGACTCGTATCCGGTTATTCGGACTCGGGCTCATGGACTCATGAGGCGTAATGTAGCGTTTTGTTGGCGCAACTTGCAGCAGAACGTATGTTTGCATATTCTGGACGGTTGCTACATGTTCGGGGTAGTTTTTACCACATCCCTAACTTTGTGGCAACCGAACAGTTGCTGCAGGGCCTATATAAGGCATCCTCTCTCTCAAGGCTGAATATATACAAGTAAAAGAAGCCACCACAGAAAGTTTACGAAGTATTTTTTAACACAAGTAAACAGAGAATTCAGAAGTGTTCTTTAACACAGTTCTGATCGAAATTTGCTTGCGAATTCCAGCAGCCTACGAGAGAGAGGAAAGACGCCGCACCAGTGTTGCTTTTGCACGGGAGTTCGTGTCCATCCGAGGAGTCAAAGAGCAGGAGTGTTCTAAATTCTCCGACGAACTTGCTGGTTCCTGGAAGCTGTTCGTGTAGGACGAATAAAGCTTTGAGCAACGGTAATTATTCACCCCAACAGGAGTTCTTCCATCTTTCGCTAGTCATCTTCTTCATTGCTGCCAATAATTCTGATTGTATCTTCTTTTTAGACGTACTACGATCGATTGCTGTTGATTACGAAATCTTTTTAGATTCTCGTAATTCAGGATCACCTTCCTTGAAGTATTGATTTGGAACATTGTTTTTTACAATTGTTTCATTTTCTCAGTTTTCTATCGAAAAATTGTGTCCCGACACTAACAATTTCAAAGCTTTATTGCTACGATGGAAAACTTTAATGCTTCACTCCTCAATACTGACTTTTGTAAGTTAGAAAAGTTTGATGGAGAGCATTATCAAGTCTGGAAGAGGAAGGTTTATCTCACTCTTCAACTAAGAGACGTTGATCACGTGCTTCTTGAAGAGGAACCTATCGTTCCAGATACTGGGTCTGCTGCCACAATCGCTGCGGCTACTAAACTTCAGGCCAAATGGAGAAGGGAGAATAGCATTTGCAGGTTGCTTATCCTGAATGCTATGGAGGATTCCCTAGCAGAATCCTACAGTAAGAAACCAATTGCCAAAGACATATGGGAGTCTCTGGAGAAACTGTACGAAGAAGACAAAAACAGGAGAAAGATATTTGTGGTTGAAAACTATCACAAATGGCTCTTTGAGAATGAGAAGTCCATGCTGCCGCAAGTAAAAGAATTTCTGAAGCTGCGACAGAAGTTGGAAGACGAGGCGATGCCCCTCCCCGACAAGTTTTTTGTTGGAGGGATTGTCTCAAAGCTCCCCGCTGGGTGGAGTAAGTTCTATGCAAACATGCATAGGAAGAAGCTTGAGATCAGCCTTGAAGATCTCTTGCAGGAAATCTATGTTGATGACCAGATGCGGGCTCAACTGAATGTGGACGCACTGTCCAAGCAATTGGCTAACGCCAATCTGGTTCATACCAAGGAACCAAGGGAAAAGCAGACGGTTTCCCACAGCAAGAAGAAGGACCCTAACAATCTGAACGTGAAGGGAACTTCCTTCAAGCGAAAGAAGGCAAAGTATCAGATGCCTTGTTTCAAGTGTGGCAAGAAGGGCCACTTCAAGAATGAATGCAAAGCAAAGACCAAGCAATCAAAGCAATGAGAGCCTAATAAGGTATCTATGATCACTGACGTTGTTGCTATGATTGCACAGGTTGATGCGGTAAGGACTAACTCTGACTGATGGGTAGACACTGGAGCCTCCTGCCATGTCTGTTCCAGTAAGGAGTGGTTCGCCACCTACACACCTACTTCTGAAGTGGTTATGATGGCGAACCAGGCACAAGCTGAAGTGCTCGGGATCGGGACGGTGGTGTTGAAGCTGACTTCGGGGAAGTCTCTGACGCTTCAAGGTGTGAAGCACGTACCTGTTATCGCCAAGAACCTGATCTTAGAAGGCCTACTCTGCAATGCAGGCCTCAGAATGGACATCAATGCTGGCCAGATGGTGATGTCTATCAAGGGAACATATTTCGGAAAAACTTTTTATACCGAAGGAATGTTCAAAATTCAGCTTGTAAATCAGTCCAATGTAATTAATGTGATTAGTGAAATCACTCCTTCTGCTTATATACTTGAGTTGTGGCATAATAGGCTAGGACATGTTCATTGTAAACGAATAAACAGAATGTCTAGTCTAGGACTTATCTCCAAGTGTGGGGGTAAGGTAGAGAAATGTGAAGTTTGTGCTCAAACAAAGTGTAAGCCCACTTCCCAAATTTTTAATTTTATGGTCATTATGAGTCATACAAAAGCTTGTAGGTGGGCTATGACCATATTAAGGTTATATGACCTCTAGATAGCTTATATATGTATTATTTAGCTACTTTACATTTTTTCTATAATTTTTGGATATTTTTAGGTATTTAATATTTAAGGTTTTATTATTTTTAAGGACTTTCAGGATTTACTGTAAGGTCATACGGGGGTATTTCTAGACCAAATATTTTTATTTACCCAAAAATCCACCCTAGGGGGGGCCCACCTGTCGGCGATGCTACTGTAGCCGCCTCTCTCTCTCTCTCTCCTTTATATATGCATGTATATTCACAAACCCTAATTAAATTTCAGCCGCCTTTTGTGGGAGAACTCATCTAGGGTTTTCGACTTCCCGAAGCGATTTCCGCCAACCCCGACGTGCTTTTTGCGCGCCGTTTTTTTTGTTGGAAGCGTATTGAGGTATACTTTCTGAATATATAATTTATTTTCGTAACTTCTAAACCTAAATTTCTGGAAAATTCATAGAGTGTCGGTTGTCCGAAACTTGACACGTTTCGGTGTTTTTGAGATTCCGGGAGAATCAGAAATCGAAATCATGAACCGTTTGAAGTTTCGGAAAGCTAACACAGAGCTCTACGATATATATTTTTCTCAGAAATTATTTCATTTATCTAGTATTTTATTTATTCTGTTGAACTCAGAACTGATCGGTTGATCCTCGTTTTGGTCACGATTAGCCATAATGGCGATATCTTTTGACCAAAGCGTGATTTTGTATCATGGTTGATTCCAGCGCACTCGTGGCGCTGAAATCTACCAAGGTGCACTTTCAAAATCTAGTGTTCACAGCATTTGACTAAAAAGTCAACGACACGTCTTGATTTGCGTGCTATGGTTTCCAAAATTGAGAAACATGACTTTTGATGGCCAAACTTGCATGTTTAGATTATATTCAGATTATTATTAGGTTAAATTAGGTTTTTAAGTGAATTATTACAGAATTAATTATTATTAGATTAGTAACCCAACTAGCCACTATTTAGAACTATAACATTAGAATTGATTTGTGGTTTTCGTGCACGGTTCATGGTGCGATGTGTGTTATAGGTTGACAGCTTATAGATTGGCATTCCCTCATTCTCGGCTTGTGAATATGGTTTGTGCAAGGATTCAGGCAAGTACAGTATTATATTTATGTTTTAGTTCATTATAACGTTTACTCTATAGTTTTCTCGTTTGATATCTCGTTGAGTCATTGCTTGATATTCCATTGAGACACAATTGTGACACGGTAGTTATCGTATCCTTCTTAGTGTATTATTGACCGTTATTGATTGTTAGAGAGTCGGGAGGGAAAATACTCGGTAAATACGTGAACAAACCCAATTACCGTTACCGAATGATAGCTAAGTCATATACACCCACGTATGAGTTAGCCGTACCAATTACTGAATGATAGCCATCGTATGATGTGCCGTATTAGCCCAGCCGTTCACGTATTAAAAGGTATTTCACACACACATAGTGGTTCCTATTTTTCCTTCATCGAGTCCATTATCTTGTTAGTTCATATCTTGCTAATTTATATCTTGTTAGATCCCGTCTTGCTAGTTTACATTGCTAGTTCATATCTTGATCATTCATACGTGGCTAGTACTAGTTCTTTATATACTCTTTGTCATCATTGTTTCTCGCTTGTTCTAACTTATTTTGGACTAACAACATTAATTGCAATATGTTTGTACTCTGCTCCTTTCCTGACCGGATCGTTGTTATATGTGAGGTTGACGTGCCTACTCTTGCACTATGGACCATACGAGGGGGAGATAGAGACTCGAAGGCTAAACCATAGAAGACTAGTTAGTTGTGTGGTAGTTTTCTATATATGTAAAAGCTTACATTCTTCTTCAAATGTAAAACTTCTATATTTTGTAAAGTTAATTTTGTTGTTGTGAATGAACAGTTAGTATTTATGAGCACTTTATTTATTGCAGGCTAGACAGCGTACTACCGCCGATACCGCGACGTAGGCTGGGCTTGGACACGCACTCGTATCCCGAAAAGCGGGTGCGGGCCGTGACAAGTTTTTATGGTGGCCCGTTGTAGTGCCCCGTCCCGCTCAGTCAATCGGAGGAATCGAAACGCCGACGGCGTTCGAACTTGGCCTTGCAACGGCCGTTTGAAGACATCGCTCAGGTGGGGTAGTTTCGGTGAACTTGCCTCATCTTAGCCTTCACATAATAAATCGTGGTTTCAACTTGCACAAGTAGGCTTGAAGATAAAAGATACGAATCCACATAGCTAAAGGGAATTATCCCGACGAGTCGAATTGAGTTAGAATATGGAAAACATCAAATGGTCGGCTTAGAGTTGGTGCACGGCATGTTTTGAAAAAGACACTCGGTCCTTCGTCCCGTGGCTTGGGAGAAGGAAGTTGGTTGGGTAGACAAGTTATGATCGCAGCCTAAGTCATAGGCGTCGCCCTTCGTCCTACGGCTTGGGAAGAAGTAAAGTTGGCCTTGACACAAAAATTAAGAAATAGCCTACGTCATAGGCGTCGCCCGCATAAATGCTTCATAAAGCAAGCACGATTCCGTCGTCCAGGGCTTGGCATAGCCCTGGCTTGCCCAAGAGTTAAGTTGCGTCGCATGACTGCTGGCGTAAGTCTAAGCACCCAAATGACTTGGTCGTCCAAAGTTGAGTACGTGTACGATACGTTCCCTCGGAGCAAGGCTCGACGCAGCCTTTGCTTGATAAGTGTAGGCTTGAGTAAGTTAGGCAAAGTTATGCCGGTCGACCTAAGTCGTTCCAAGTACTGTCCCGCTCATTCTGCGGTTGTCAACTTAAATAGTCCCACGATCCCACGGCCCGTCATATAAAGTATGACTTGGGCGATAGCGCCGCGTAGAGCGGAAGTCGAGTTGAGGCACGATTGCACGATCCTAGAGTTTTTAAAGGCACGGGCCACGATTGATTAGTTGAGTTTTGGAAAGTGTCTAAATAAGTTGTTGTCTTGAGTTAAAAGAAAGGAAGAAAGAAAGAAATGCTCACGACTGGGTCGTTGAGGCAAGAAAGAACAATGCTCGCGACTACGGGTCGTCGAGGCAAGATCTCAGATGTGAGAAATGGCACTAAAAGAGAGGAAAGGCACTAAAAGAGATGGTAACACCAGAAGTAAATGACTATGTGAGACGTCAGTTTGAGTCGGTCTTGCATGGTCATGGACAACTTGTAGACAAGGTAGAGTTTCCCCGAATCGGCAACCTGTGGCGCCACGGGACCGATTGCGGCCTAAGGAAACATAAGGCTCTGGGAGCCAAGCTGCGCCTGGGGCAATGTATTCGGTGGACGCAGAATAGGGCTAGCTACCCAAAGAAGGTCCATCCTATACTCAGCAAAAAGGAGCCCACTATGGCTCTGGGAGTCAGTGACCAAATCATATAGATGAGTCGGCATAGCGGCAGATCCGCGGGTATGCCTTTGGATTGAGTTGACTTGTCGAAGGTGTATACAAGCTAGAATACAAGTGTTGGACTTAAAGAATGGCTATAACATAGGCAACGTGCTTCGGCACGAGATGTGGCATTGAGTCTTGAGTTGTCGGCATATAGTTGCATAAGTTGGTTGAGTTGTTTGAGTGTAAGTCGGGAAACCGCCGCAAGGCAAAGTCAGTCGTGTGGCACTAAACCCACAAGTCTTGATTGGGTCAGTTGGCGATCAAAGTAACAAAGGGGCCGCGAGGCGGCGATATGGTTGAGTCGTACTGAGTTGCGAGGCACGGCACAAAGGAGTTATAGCACGGTCGTAAAGAAATTGGGTACTATCGCGTAGTTGCGTCTCTAATTCTGGCCGAAAGGCAAGCACGACCTGATAGGTTAACGTTGTGGCACGAGAAGTGGTCTAGAGGCAAAGTACGAGTAACGTTGACATTGCAAGCACGGGATGGTTTTGACACGCAAGTTGCGCCAAGGCGCCGGTCCTAAAACTGATCCTAAGGCAAGAATAGAAAGACAATCGAAAAGGGATTTAAGCTGCACAAAGTAAATGAACGTGTAGGTTTTGTATGGGTGGGCGAGAAGCTCACTCCACCAGTACAGCGGTACTGACACCCACACAGTGTTTCATGTGCAGGCACAGGTAGAAGCTCGTGGCGCGGAGTTCGCTTGGATGCGTCGAGGCACGGAGTTCCTTGGCGATTCGAAGCGTACGGCCGCATGGATTGAAGACTTATACAGGACATAATGTATGGACATCGCCTTCCGAAGCTTCCGCTGGATCGACAAATATTGAGAGATGAGAGAGAGAGAGAGCAAAGTGAACTTGTAATGAGAGAAAAGTGAGCTTGAGTGAGATTGAGAGACTTGTAACATTGGCCTTGCGCCCCATTGTAATCTTTGTTTCAATATCAATAAAGATCATCTTTTGAGAAACTTGTGTTTTGTTCTAAAATTCCGCTGCTATAATTCAATGTCTCTGCTTGGGACTTCTGTGCGACGACCCCGTCGCAGCCGCTGAAATCGGCCGTTATGGAACCCGCCTTGCACGAGCGCAATCTAGGCTCGTGCGGCATCACGCCTTAGCGAGGACGATCGCTCCTACGGGAGCGGGGCGTGACATAATGGTATCAGAGTACGGCTTTACGTCCTTGGACCATCGATTGAATTCTTTAACTCGTTGTTTCCGCAAACTCTGAATCGTTGCTTCCGCAAAGTTGAAATCGTTGGTGCGCTCTCTCTCAAATGACCCATGGGATGTCCATACAATAAGTCTATCTATTTTACAAAACATAGCTGAACAGTTTTTGATAAGAAAACAAAAAGATGGTTTACGTAAGCACGGTTGGCTAAGTCGGGCTGGGCATATACACCAAAGTTGCGTCGACCTTAGAAAAGTCGAGTGCGGAAATTGAATAGGGTCGAGCTAGAATGAGTTGAACTCGATTGAGTAAAAGTAAGATGAGTATCGATAGGGGTGCTATCGAGCGATGATATCGTCGGTGCGATATAGATAGGCGTGTTTGGGTTTTGAGGAATGGTTCGAACGGGATTCGAAGAAGTCGATTTTGAATCAAATAATAAGTGGAGGATTGGTTGAATGACTTCATTCCTGAGTGGTGTATGCGATAGGCTCAGGGATGTCGAACGATGCGAATTGAGGAAAATAAGTTGGTCGATGACTTAAGATGGACGGATGATGAATACGTGAAATTGGTTGGAGGAAATTGATATCGTAAATGATTCGAGGGAAAATGATCGGAATTGGTGTTATGAATGTCGAGGAGACTATCCAGTTAGACGATAACATCATTCGCACGACTCGAAATTGGTTGCAAAGGAAGATCATCAGGTTACGTATATCGTCGATGGTATTGAGGCGTATCAAAGATCGATATGCGATAACTCGGGGGTACTCTGACTCGGCGAAGGACGATCGTGCAAGTGTTATTGTTCGGTTGGATGCTGTACATAGGATTTTGATTGGAATGAATGCCAGATGGAAATGAAAGTGTCTTGATGGTTACGCGGATAACCACAGCGTCGACATTCTTGTCTTGCGCAAGCGCAACTCTTGCCTCGCACATGCGTTGCGTCGAATTTGAGGCGATCGTTCCGCGTGAGCGCTGACATGGTGATTCATGTCGCGGGAACAATCGGACTCGGAAGATCAGGACGCGGCAACTTTGATTGTCTCGACTTGTCGGTTTGATGCGAAGGAAGATTCGAGGATGTTTTGACTTGTGATCGATGAATGAAATAAACTTGAGGATTGAGTAGGTCCAATTCACGCATCGGGAATGAATTAGTCTAGACGTAAAACAAGAGTTACATCCCGATGAGAATGACTATCTCGCGGGAGCGTGCATGGTGATTCATGCCCACCGCGGATAATCTGACTCGCGTGAGATCGGGGCGCAACACGTTGTTAAGCTAGACGACCTTGTGATCGGTTTCGTGAATTGGAATAGGCGACTTCGGAAATGTGAAATGTGGATTATGGTTTAGCGATGAATTACGTAGTAGCGTGCTTGACTTGGAATGATGGATAGGCGATTTGTGTCGAACGTGTTCAAAGAGATAGACTATGCAAAATGGCTTGTTGAACGAGTGAGATTGATATGTTAAGGAATTGGTTGAAACGTAAGTTGTTGTAGGATGGCTTTACCGAATGACTCGGACCCCGTACGACGAATGTTGGGATGTGCGTAGGAAATCGATGCTCGATGTTTAGAAATCGGAGTGATGCGAGCTTGGGTAGAAAAACCCGTACTATCAACTTGGTTTGACCTTAGGATGGGGGTCAGTGTTGATATTGTTGTTTGGGAACTATGATTCCAATACTGACGAATGACTTTAGCCAAAAGACATAGCCTAGCGAATAGGCGGACGTCCTGGCGCAAAGCGATAGGAGTTTTGGTGGCACCACTCGCGAGCTCGGTTGAGATGCATGTATATCAGGGACGCTTGAATACGTGCACGATCCGGCTCGAGTGGTGATGGCGGATTCTCTATCACAAGGCTTGGCTGAAATGCATGTATTTTGGGGACGCCTGAAATATGTGCACGATCCAACCAAGTGATAAGTTGAATCAAGTGAGACTTGAGGAATGGAAAAGTGTTGAGGATTTCGAAATAGAGATTCGAAGAAAAGATTGAGGGCAGTGCGAGCGTGGCTCGGATTGAGGAAACGCATAGGCGTAGTGTATGCGAGAGTTCCTGAATGTTGAGTAAAGTGGTAAGTCAATAAGTAAGTACTCAGTAAGTCTCGAGGACGAGACTTGTTCTGAGTGGTGTATGTTGTAGTGCCCCGTCCCGCTCAGTCAATCGGAGGAATCGAAACGCCGACGGCGTTCGGACTTGGCCTTGCAACGGCCGTTTGAAGACATCGCTCAGGTGGGATAGTTTCGGTGAACTTGCCTCATCTTGGCCTTCACATAATAAATCGTGGTTTCAACTTGCACAAGTAGGCTTGAAGATAAAAGATACAAATCCACATAGCTAAAGGAAATTATCCCGACGAGTCGAATTGAGTTAGAATATGGAAAACATCAAATGGTCGGCTTAGAGTTGGTGCACGGCATGTTTTGAAAAAGACACTCGGTCCTTCGTCCCGTGGCTTGGGAGAAGGAAGTTGGTTGGGTAGACAAGTTATGATCGCAGCCTAAGTCATAGGCGTCGCCCTTCGTCCTACGGCTTGGGAAGAAGTAAAGTTGGCCTTGACACAAAAACTAAGAAATAGCCTACGTCATAGGCGTCGCCCGCATAAATGCTTCATAAAGCAAGCACGGTCCCGTCGTCCAGGGCTTGGCATAGCCCTGGCTTGCCCAAGAGTTAAGTTGCGTCGCATGACTGCTGGCGTAAGTCTAAGCACCCAAATGACTTGGTCGTCCAAAGTTGAGTACGTGTACGATACGTTCCCTCGGAGCAAGGCTCGACGCAGCCTTTGCTCGATAAGTGTAGGCTTGAGTAAGTTAGGCAAAGTTATGCCGGTCGACCTAAGTCGTTCCAAGTACTGTCCCGCTCATTCTGCGGTTGTCAACTTAAATAGTCCCACGATCCCACGGTCCGTCATATAAAGTATGACTTGGGCGATAGCGCCGCGTAGAGCGAAAGTCGAGTTGAGGCACGATTGCACGATCCTAGAGTTTTTAAAGGCACGGGCCACGATTGATTAGTTGAGTTTTGGAAAGTGTCTAAATAAGTTGTTGTCTTGAGTTAAAAGAAAGGAAGAAAGAAAGAAATGCTCACGACTGGGTCGTTGAGGCAAGAAAGAACAATGCTCGTGACTACGGGTCGTCGAGGCAAGATCTCAGATGTGAGAAATGGCACTAAAAGAGAGGAAAGGCACTAAAAGAGATGGTAACACCAGAAGTGAATGACTATGTGAGACGTCAGTTTGAGTCGGTCTTGCATGGTCATGGACAACTTGTCGACAAGGTAGAGTTTCCCCGAATCGGCAACCTGTGGCGCCACGGGACCGATTGCGGCCTAAGGAAACATAAGGCTCTGGGAGCTAAGCTGCGCCTGGGGCAATGTATTCGGTGGACGCGGAATAGGGCTAGTTACCCAAAGAAGGTCCATCCTATACTCAGCAAAAAGGAGTCCACTATGGCTCTGGAAGTCAGTGACCAAATCATATAGATGAGTCGGCATAGCGGCAGATCCGCGGGTATGCCTTTGGATTGAGTTGAGTTGTCGAAGGTGTATACAAGCTAGAATACAAGTGTTGGACTTAAAGAATGGCTATAACATAGGCAACGTGCTTCGACACGAGATGTGGCATTGAGTCTTGAGTTGTCGGCATATAGTTGCATAAGTTGGTTGAGTTGTTTGAGTGTAAGTCGGGAAACCGCCGCAAGGCAAAGTCAGTCGTGTGGCACTAAACCCGCAAGTCTTGATTGGGTCAGTTGGCGATCAAAGTAACAAAGGGGCCGCGAGGCGGCGATATGGTTGAGTCGTACTGAGTTGCGAGGCACGGCACAAAGGAGTTATAGCACGGTCGTAAAGAAATTGGGTACTATCGCGTAGTTGCGTCTCTGATTCTGGCCGAAAGGCAAGCACGACCTGATAGGTTAACGTTGTGGCACGAGAAGTGGTCTAGAGGCAAAGTACGAGTAACGTTGACATTGCAAGCACGGGATGGTTTTGACACGCAAGTTGCGCCAAGGCGCCGGTCCTAAAACTGATCCTAAGGCAAGAATAGAAAGACAATCGAAAAGGGATTTAAGCTGCACAAAGTAAATGAACGTGTAGGTTTTGTATGGGTGGGCGAGAAGCTCACTCCACCAGTACAGTGGTACTGACACCCACACAGTGTTTCATGTGCAGGCACAGGTAGAAGCTCGTGGCGCGGAGTTCGCTTGGATGCGTCGAGGCACGGAGTTCCTTGGCGATTCGAAGCGTACGGCCGCATGGATTGAAGACTTATACAGGACATAATGTATGGACATCGCCTTCCGAAGCTTCCGCTGGATCGACAAATATTGAGAGATGAGAGAGAGAGAGAGCAGAGTGAACTTGTAATGAGAGAAAAGTGAGCTTGAGTGAGATTGAGAGACTTGTAACATTGGCCTTGCGCCCCATTGTAATCTTTGTTTCAATATCAATAAAGATCATCTTTTGAGAAACTTGTGTTTTGTTCTAAAATTTCGCTGCTATAATTCAATGTCTCTGCTTGGGACTTCTGTGCGACGACCCCGTCGCAGCCGCTGAAATCGGCCGTTATGGAACCCGCCTTGCACGAGCGCAATCTAGGCTCGTGCGGCATCACGTCTTAGCGAGGACGATCGCTCCTACGGGAGCGGGGCGTGACACCCATGCAGGTCAATTTTCGCAAAAGATTGCGAACTTGTGGTAGTACTTAAGTTAGTCGTACTACTGCAAGCCTGCGACTAGGATGCTCATTCACAATTAGGTTTGATTTGATTTTATGAGAATGAATAGGAATAGGAGTCCCTTATTCAATTTGACCATTGGATAGTTAAGATTGTTAATAGGCCATGTGATTTAGCCAATGATTTATTGAAGTCTAAGCATGGATAAATCGAAGAATTTTTCTAAGAGAATATGTTATTTTGTTTTGACATGTTGGTAGGATCCAAGGTGGGTAGAATATACGTTTGGTAAGTTAGGACTTCATAGAATTCAATTCCTAATTTTGATCATTTTGTGCCATTTTATCTTCTGCCTTCTCTAAACCTCGTTTTATTTTTAAAACTATTTTACGATCGTTTTATTTTTAATTCCTAATATTGGTTCAATTATATATATATTAATTCAAGTCGTCTTCGTTCATTTTGTGATCGTTTTGTTTTCAAAACTGATACTTTTACTCAAGGACATATAATTATATTTTCTTATCATGATCGACTTATTTGAATTTATTGAAGTTCCTTTGAAATTCTTATGGATATATTTGAAATCATTTTTGATGACTTGCAATGGTAAGACAAATGCGCACTGTCCCCATTTATTTGAATTATGGAGACTGCGGGTTCACTGCAGTCAGAAGCGCACTGGCGTGGCATGATCTCTAAGTTGAAATAATTTCAAGTATGCGTAGGTTGTCAAATATTACTAAAACTATATCCTAGTTGTATTATTGATCTTTTGATTTATTATGTCTATTGGATAGAGTTGATAAAGTGTTCGATAACATATTATACTTGAGTCATGAAACCAAGGGTTCACGGCAGCCAGATGTACACTGGCGAGGCATGGATTCTCGGTTAAATGACTTCGGATATACTTATGATTTTCGAATATCATAGCGACTATATCTTTTATTGGCATACGACTATTTTTTTTTTCAAATTTATTTGATTTCTTATTTCTTGTTACCACATTCTCTACAACTAGTAGTTCTTTATTTCTTTCATATTTTTCTATTTTCGAATCGTCATATTTTAAACTTATTTTGATTTCCTTCCACTATATTTCTAAAACGTATTTATATTTTGATTATATATATGCTTGATCAATTTCGATCATTCATCACATTATTTTCTTGATCATATTTTTGTCGTACTTATTCATATCGATTGGTAATGTCATATTTTGATGATATTCTTGGTTGCACCTATTTGTATCTTTTGAAATTTCGAGGACGAAATTTTTCTAAGGTGGGTAGATTTGTAAGCCCACTTCCCAAATTTTTATTTTTTTAATTTTATTTGTTTATGATTAATTTTATGGTCATTGTGAGTCATACAAAAGCTTGTAGGTGGGCTATGACCATATTAAGGTCATATGACCCCTAGATAGCTTATATATGTATTATTTAGCTACTTTACATTTTTCTATAATTTTTGGATATTTTTAGGTATTTAATATTTAAGGTTTTATTATTTTTAAGGACTTTCAGGATTTACTGTAAGGTCATACGGGGGTATTTCTGGACCAAATATTTTTATTTAGGCTCTAAATGACTAAAAATAGTTTCTATAATATTTTACAATTTTTCTGGATTTTTTAGAATTTTTGGGGATTTTTATATAATTAAAACCTATAAAATTTATATTTTATAGGCTTTGAAAATTTACTGTAAGGTCACATGATGATATTTTGTATTAAAAATATTTTATTTAGATTCTAGACACTTAGATATATTTTCTGGAATTTTCTAGAATTTTTCTGGATTTATTTGCAATTTATTTTGATTTATTTGGACTTAAAATAATTTTTAAATAATTTTTTGAATTAAATAAATAATTACCCAAAAATCCACCCTGGGGGGCCCACCTGTCGGCGCTGCTACTGTAGCCGCCTCTCTCTCTCTCCTTTATATATGCATGTATATTCATAAACCCTAATTAAATTTCAGCCACCTTTTGTGGGAGAACTCATCTAGGGTTTCCGACTTTCCGAAGCGATTTCCGCCAACCCCGACGTGCTTTTTGCACGCCGTTTTTTTGTTGGAAGCGTATTGAGGTATACTTTCTGAATATATAATTTATTTTCGTAACTTCTAAACCTAAATTTCTGGAAAATTCATAGAGTGTCGGTTGTCCGAAACTTGACACGTTTCGGTGTTTTTGAGATTCCGGGAGAATCAGAAATCGAAATCAGGTACCGTTTGAAGTTTCGGAAAGCTAACACAGAGCTCTACTATATATATTTTTCTCAGAAATTATTTCATTTATCTAGTATTTTATTTATTCTGTTGAACTCAGAACTGATCGGTTGATCCCCGTTTTGGTCACGATTAGCCATAACGGCGATATCTTTTGACCAAAGCGTGATTTTGTAGCACGGTTGATTCCAGCGCACTCGTGGCGCTGAAATCTACCAAGGTGCACTTTCAAAATCTAGTGTTCACAGCATTTGACTAAAAAGTCAACGGCACGTCTTGATTTGCGTGCTATGGTTTCCAAAATTAAGAAACATGACTTTTGATGGCCAAACTTGCATGTTTAGATTATATTCAGATTATTATTAGGTTAAATTAGGTTTTTAAGTGAATTATTACAGAATTAATTATTATTAGATTAGTAACCCAACCAGCCACTATTTAGAACTAGAACATTAGAATTGGTTTGTGGTTTTTGTTTCTCGCTTGTTCTGACTTATTTTAGACTAACAACATTAATTGCAATATGGTTGTACTCTGCTCCTTTCCTGACTGGATCGTTGTTATAGGTGAGGTTGACGTGCCTACTCTTGCGCTATAGACCATACGAGGGGGAGATAGAGACTCGAAGGCTAAACCATAGAAGACTAGTTAGTTGTGTGGTAGTTTTCTATAAATGTAAAACCTTACATTCTTCTTCAAATGTAAAACTTCTATATTTTGTAAAGTTAATTTAGTTGTTGTGAATGAGCAGTTAGTATTTATGAGCACTTTATTTATTGCGGGCTAGACAGCATACTACCGCCGATACCGCGGCGTAGGCTGGGCTTGGACACGCACTCGTATCCCGAAAAGCGGGTGCGGGTCGTGACACAAAGATCACAAGGAAACTCTTTCCTCGGGTTAATCGAAGTACAGATCTTCTGGAGTTGGTACACTCCGATATCTGTGATTTCAAACAGTTCTCTACAAAGGCCGGGATGAAGTATTTCATAACCTTCATCGATGACTTCTCAAAGTATGCGTTCGTCTACTTGCTGAAGGCTAAAGACGAAGCATTCGCGAAGTTCAAGGAGTTCAGAGCCGAAGCTGAGCGGCAGACTGGACAAGAACTCAAAAGGATAAGAAGTGGTCGAGGTGGAGAGTACAGGTCTCATGAATTTGTATCGTTCTGCAAAGAATATGGAATTGTCTATGAGACTACGGCTCCGTACTCTCCTCAATCAAATGGAGTAGCAGAGAGGAAGAACAGAACGTTAGCAAAAATGATTAACTCAATGTTGTTGACTGCTGGCCTTCCTAAGTGCTACTAGGGAGAAGCTGCATTGACGGCCACTTTTATTCTAAATAGAGTGCCTCATGCAACTTCAGACGTTACTCCTCATGAACTCTGGTTCAAGGTCAGACCTAACTTGAATGTCATTCGAGTGTGGGGGTGTCTGGCGTATGTCAAGCTTCCAGATCTGAAGATTCAGAAGCTTGGGACAAGGACTACTAAGACGATCTTCTTGGGGTATGCCGAGAAGAGTGATGCTCGGAGATTTCTTGATATTGAGTCAAATCATATCATTGAATCTCGCGACGCAGAATATTTTGAAGACAAATTTCCAAGGCACAAGAATATTGTTCTTGCGGATGTTCCGGAGAACAATGAGGGTGCACAGGAAACGGAAGTCTTCAATGAAGATGTGGTCCAAGAAGATGTTGTTGTTGAAACAATGATTGAACCAGAACAAGCTGAGCCGTCAGCTAAGCGTATGAGGAGGCCGAAGGATTTCGGAAGTGACTTTGTCACCTATCATGTGGAAGCTGATCCGCTTACCTATGATGAGGCGATGAAGACCAGAGACGCGATTTTCTGGAAGAAGGCGATTGACAATGAAATTGATTCTATCACCTCAAATAATACTTGGGTGTTGGTTAATCTTCCTGAAGGAGCGAAACCCATCGGATGCAAATGGATCTTCAAGAAAAAGATGAAAGCAGACGGAACTATTGACAAGTTCAAGGCTAGGTTGGTAGCCAAGGGGTTTTCTCAGAAGCAGAAGATTGACTATTTTGACACGTATGCGCCAGTAGCCCGGATGACCACCATCAGAATGTTGATTGCTCTTGCAGCAATACATAAGATGGTGATACATCAGATGGATGTAAAAACAGCTTTCCTAAATGGCGAGCTGACCGAAGAGATTTACATGCAACAACCAGAGGGATTTGTCATCAGGGGTCTTGAAGACAAAGTCTGCAAGTTGGTGAAATCTTTGTACGGTCTTAAACAGGCTCCCAAGATGTGGCATGAAAAATTTGACAAAGTTATAAGGTCAAATGGCTACATGGTCAGCGATACGGATAAGTGTGTTTACATGAAGTTCGCTGATGGAAGAGGTGTGATCGTTTGTCTGTACGTGGACGACATGCTTATCCTAGGTACGGATATTAGCTGTGTCACGGAGACAAAGAAATTCATCTCAAGCAAGTTCAGTATGAAGGACTTGGGGGAAGCTGATGTGATCTTAGGGATCAAGATCATCCGGACAGACACTGGACTATCGCTGTCACAGTCTCATTATATTGAGAAAATGATCGCTCGTTATGGGTATTGGGATCTTCCAGGGATCGATACGCCGTACAGGTGTGATCTTAAGCTGAAGCCTAATTCAGGGAAAAGCGTCAGGCAGCTGGAGTATGCAAGCGCAATAGGAAGTTTGATGTATGCTACTACTGCCACAAGGCCTGACATAGCTTTCGTCGTGAGAATGCTGAGTCGTTTCACGAGCAACCCAGGTGCTGAACACTGGAAAGCTGTGAAACGGGTTATGAGATATCTCAAGAAGACTCAGACATATGCATTGTACTACAGCGGAGATCCGCCGGTAGTGGAAGGCTTCAGTGATGCCAGCTGGTGCTCAGAGATGGAGAGCGAGAGGTCCACAGGTGGATTCATTTTCACAATGGGTGGAGCTGCTATATCGTGAAAGTCGAAGAAGCAGACTATGCTCTCACGGTCATCCATGGAATCTGAGTTCTTTGCACTTGATGCCGCAGCCGAGGAAGCAGAATGGCTTCGGGAGCTCATGTATGATCTTCCAGATGGTTGGGGCGCAAATACCGACGATACCAATATACTGCGACAACCAGGCGACTGCGGCAGTAGCATCAAATGACCTCTTCAACGGGAAGAAGAGAACTGTGCGGCTGAAGCACAGGGCAGTACACGATCTTATCAAGAGAGGTGTTATTGCAGTGATTGATGTTCGGAGTCAGGAGAACCTGGCGAATCCGTTCACCAAGGGCCTCAAGCACCAGCTGGTCGATGACACAGCTTGTAAAATGGGCTTGAAGGCATTCTGATATTGTATTATTGTATTCCTACCATAAAGTTTTATGCTAATAGTTCAAAGAAAAATCTACTAGGCATCTAGCTTTTGATTCAAGGGAGGACCACTAATCGGAAGAATATGAGGAACGGTGGGTACATGTTCTATTGGGCATGGAGAGGTTACGGACCTATAACCACTGTTGTCTACTGTTGTTTTCTGCGAAAAACGGTTCCTATGGGAATGTTGACTTAATTGCCTTAATAAGTTTTCAGACAGAGTGAATGCCTGGTGTGCTTTACAGGAAGCACGGTAGAGAAGCACTACAAGGAGTGAAACTCCATGCTACAGTGGGGTGACTCCACGATGAGGTTCCTATATGTGGGGTGCTG
This sequence comes from Iris pallida, assembly GCA_029216955.1. NCBI lineage: Eukaryota > Viridiplantae > Streptophyta > Magnoliopsida > Asparagales > Iridaceae > Iris > Iris pallida. Next base: position 3,606,615 of record JANAVB010005596.1, read on the forward strand.
CCTAGGAATAGGATAAAGCCTCGGCTTTGCAGGCCAAGTCACAACGGCGTAGCACCGCAAATAGGCAGTTAGCCTAATGTTGTATATATTAAAATAAAGAGGGGTGTAGTCAGCACTACAAAGAGGAGGAGTTCCTCATGTTACAGTGGCACGACACCACGATGAGGTACCTGGTTAGGGATAAAGCCTCGGCCTTGCAAGCCATGTCGTTGCGGCGTAACACCGCAAGGGAGCCTAAGGCTTCATGCTGGGTAGTTTGGCACTACAAAGAGGCGGTTGCCTCATGCTACAGTAGTATGACACTACGATGAGGTTCCCGATACGGGGTAAGGTCTCGGCTTTAAGCCATGTCATAGCGGCGTAGCACCGCAAGGGAAGCACAAAGCGCTTCATGCCATGTCTCTTTATAATGAACTCACCTATAGTGTATGGACAAAGAGATATCAGGCCGTCTCTTGAGGGTAAACTTGTAGACGCCCAAAATTATACACTGAAACTAGACTGGCACAGGGCCTTTAATGTGTAGCCAGAAACACATGTAACTACATTATGTGAGTGGAAAAAATTTCAGCTATGATGCAGAATTCAAGGCTTAGTCCATTCTTGTATTATAGTCTGTTGTTTGACCCATGTGGGAAGATTCAAGTCGTCAGCGACATCTCTCCTAATGCATGATGGACAGTTACTGTGGGGAACACTTATACCCATATATATAGAGATATGTGGGGATTGTTGGATTTTGGCCTCTTTTGTTTAGAACTTGAATCCCACATCGGCTAGGCCAAAACAAATGTATCTCTATATATTAGCTTTCCTATTTTAGAGATGCACAAGTTGTGTGGAGGTGCACATGGGTGTGCCATGTGGGATTATTTTTCTAATGAAAAAAAGGCTAAATCAACAATAAAAGCATTCATGTTTTCTGCTCTTGGGAAATTCATTTCCATGGGAGCTAAGCCCCGTAGGAGCTTAGCGACTCGGACTCGGGCTCATGAGGCGTAATGTGGCGTTTTGTTGGCGCACTTTGCACTCAGCACGTCAGCATCGTCGCTAGGCGCATAGTGCGCTTTAGTTGCGCTCGTTGCGTGAGCCACTTGCGCCGTCACGTTGCACGCCAAGGTTGCGCGACCAGGGTGCGCGCCAGGTTGCGCACAGGTTGCGCATAGGGGTGGGCATACGGGTCCAGGACCCGCGGTTCCGACCCGGTCCGAACCGTATATTGGTCAAACGGGGCGGTTCCTAAAATTTGGAATTTAAACGGGACGGGCCGGGGCGGGTCCTGTGACAATAACGGGGCGAGGCGGGGCGGGTCC